>OX637581.1:15854119-16346241 GCA_951800085.1 Comarum palustre | reverse complement strand
CGTATACCACCACCAGATTAATGATCAACCCACACAAGGGCAACTATCAGGGATTTACTTCAAGTCGAGGTTCAAAACAAAAACCAGTAAAGAGCTGGAGAGGGAACCTCTTGGTTACTGGGCACTTCTGTGACCATCTCCAATGTTTCAAGCGCATGTCAAACAGAAGAAGAGCTGGAGCTCCATAACTCTGGATGTATATGAGATCATCTATACCACTGCTAGCAAAAACATCATCGAATTCTCCAAATCCTTGGAAATACTTGTGAGGCATACGAGCAATCTCTTGCCAGACCCTCCCATTTAGGACCCATATACCAATCCCCTTAATTATGTCAGGGCGATCTGGTTTCCCAATTCCTCCCACCATAACCAGCTTCTCCCTCAAGTTCATTAGACGGCCACATGTAAGAGCACAAGGTACAGGAATGAAACTACGGATCAACTGCCCATGGGAAGAGTGAGCAGAGAGATTATAGGAGATTAGGCCATGACGATTCTCTGGTGCCCCACCACCTGTTGAGTAAATCAAGAAGTACAAAACCCCATCACATACCACACTCTCATCGCCACCTCTCCATCCTGTAACAACTTCTGTCACAGGGGAAAGCCACATTGCCGTCTGCGAATCATATATATGAACAGAAACATTCCACTGGTGAAAATTTCCAGCAACTTGCTTAGATTTCACCACTGTGATAGTATAACTTCTTGAGATCCTGTTAGCCCAAAATGCAAGTGCACTGTAACAATCAGAAAATCTCATGTCAGGAGGCTCCACAAGCTTCATACATCTTTTGGTAAGAGGGTTGCAGACGTATAACTCACTTCTACTATCATTATCCATAAAGCAAACCAGACCACATGATGAAGCAATGCACCAATTTGATGTCTGAATGCAGGGCAGCTCGATGCCATACCACTTTCTAAGTACAGGATCATAAGCATAACCAATTGGTTCACTGCAGCTTGTAAACATAAAGTACCAAGGTTTTTGTGAAGGCAAGGGTGAATTGGTCGATATATACTTCTTCGAACTAACAATGCCATTCCACCTTTTGCACACAGACTGTGCTCTGATAATGCTTGCAATAGGTAGATATGCTATTATCCGTTCCAAGAGTTCATCAGGAAGGAAAGATTCAACTGAAACTACAATAACTTCTTGACTCCCTTCATCACTCAGCTCTGCATATGATTCATACTCCTCAACCTCTCTTGGTCTGTCATCAAGATAATGGCTGAACCATGATGTTTCTTCCGCCATGAAGAGGTGTAAAAACCTGACCATACAAAGAATAAACGAAATATGTTACATCAGTAAATTCACCAAAAAAATACTATACATATGGAACCAGTGATCTAAACAAGTACAAGTCAGCTGACAATTGGGGGTCTCAATTGGGATGTCTGATACAAGTCTGTTATCTAATTTTTCAAACATGTATTTACTTGAGAAAAGAAACATGAATCAACGGTCTGTAATCTAATTTTTCAAACATGTTACTTGAGAAAAGAAACATGAATCCACATGCAGATCTCAGATTCAAACCTGTCAATGAGTAGCTATATGCAAAAAAACAAATTTCTGGCAAGGGTATTTATATCAAACCAATTTGGAAGATTCTTATTTCTTTGTTCCCCTGACAAAGATTCATATCAGAATATCCAAACCAATCCCAATAAATTCAAGCATTCCAATTGAAAAATAAATAATAAAAATAAACTCATTTTCCAAGTTTAGATACTCATAGTAGCTGATGGCTTTACATATAATAAATGCACCATAACAAAATTAAATCTTGGAACTGTCAGAGATTCAATACATTGCAGTGAAGAAACAAAATCAAAAACCCAGACAAAAAACCAATCGCATATGACAATGCATGCAATGATACAAACCCAGAACCCAGAAGGTGAAAATCAGAAAGCGTAAGGTTTTGCAAGCCAAATCCAAAATTTATTTAACAAAAGTTAAACTTTAATTAAAACAGAAGCAAACTGATCATTAACAGATGAAACTGTACCAAAAATGAAGAAAATAATCAAACTTTTACCAGATTTCCTACTGCAATGGAGACAGAACTAAACCAAACACTCCTGTATTTTCAAAGAGAGAAGCTTTTCTGGGCCTCAAAATCTAACAGTGATTTGTGACATGAGCTAATAAACAATGTTAGATGAAAAACAATTGGTTCATGGATACCTATCAATCAAACATCACAACCTTCACAAATCCATAAACCAAACACCATCAACATACCAAATCCACACCAAACATTGATGACACAAACAAACTACAACAACCAAATTCACATAGCAAAAAAACAAAGCAGGAAATACCAAATTCCGTAACGAAACCCATCAAGAATTTTTACCTCTGAGGTCAAATGGGTCTGCTTAGATTTGCTCACAGACTCCAAAGAACTCAACTTTCATACAAAACATAGGTAAATACGATATGGGTTGTGCCAAAGTCACAAGCTTTTCTCATCCAAAAGGGTTTGCTCTGGATTTGGCTTATGAGTTGAGACCAATATGCCTCGGCAAAACCCAATTTTAAAGAGAGAGAGAGAGAGAGAGAGTGTGTGTTTCGGTTTATTTTTCGATGCAACAAAAACGACAGGCAGATAATGAAGTAGGAAGGCGTTTTGTTTCTCTTGTAGGGGGCATGTGTGTTTGGGTGTGTGAGAGAGGGAGAGAGAGAGAGAGAGAGAGAGAGAGAGAGGCGCGTGAAGACGCGTGGGGGTGGAGGTGTACTTCTGTGCATACAACACAGTGAGCTCAAGACATGGGTCTTTTGGTGTATTTATTAAGAAATAAAATATTTATAATCATCAAAATTTTAACAGTTAAAAAAATGGATATCGTGATACATGTATTGAAAAATTATTAAATAGTAATAAAAAAAAATTAAAAAATTTATACAAATTTTCATATTTTAACTAAATATAAAAGATATAAAATATATAAAAATAGATATTTTAATAAAATATCAAACATATTTTAAATATTTAAGATCATTCTATTTATAAAGGTGTTTGATGGGTTTTGAAGAAGAAATGGACTTCTGGCCACAACACAAACCACAACAAAAAGGGAAAAGTATCATGCTCTCTTCCTCACCACCTCTGTTGTTTGTTAGCTTATTCGTGCGGTGGTGTTTGGATGATAAAATTATGAAATTCATATGAATGTGTGGTGTATGTAATTCCATCAATTAAAATTTAATTGTGTTTAACAAATTAAGAAAGTTTTCAAAATATAATACATAGTGAAAAACGTTGTTTTAGAAATGAAAATTGAATACTGTAAATGAATTCATAACCTATGGTAGAGGATAATTGAAGTGGGGAATCAAGACGTCAAACAAGAGGACGATATGCAATTTGAAATTTGAAAATATCAACTGAAGTTTAAGGATGAGAAATTTGTACAATTCATTCATTTGTTACTGTTACTGTAGAAATGTTAGTCCAAGTCTTGAACAATTGGAAGAGGGAAAAGTCCATTTTTTCTCAATTAAAAATAGGTGATTATGTAAGGATTCAAATGGAGGGGGCAAAATTCACTCTTTCACTTTAAAACACTCATCTAACTGTTTATTGAAAAGTCTCAACTTTAATTTTTTTAGAGAAATGGATAAATTACTGGGCGTACAATCAAAATTTATTATAAGGTTCTTATTAGAAACTCTTCAACGAAATCCTTACTTTAAATTAGGGAGTGGTTCTAAATTCTACTGACACTCAACTTTTAAATCACATTTTTTCATCTAAACCGTTTAGTTTTTGGTCTTTATAAGTAGATTACTTCTACAAATTGTCAGTCAAATTAGAGATCGTTAAGGAATCGAACTAAATCAAATCAATGGACGAGCTAAATCTGTCAAGTAGGAGTCGTTCAAGTTTATAAACGTTAAATCACATTAATGAATGTCTAACGATTTTCAATTTAGATGAAAATTTGTAAAGATGATCTACTCATATATATCTACTAAATAGACGATCGAGATGTGAATATATGATTGAAAACGAGATAAAACGAAAAAGTCAGCAACCAGGTCTCGGCCAGTCCTCAGCCAAATGATCATTAAAACCTCTTCCCTTTAAATTAAAATAAATCATGTCGTTTGTTTTATCTCTTTATAAAACATATTTGTTGTTCCCTTCATCACTTCCTAGAGCAATTTGCATTTTTGCGCCCTTAATTTTCCTACTACTACTACATTTTTCCTTTTAATTCCAATGTTGCTCTTGGGTGAAGTAGGCACATACTTGCCTTACCACAAAAATATCTGGGAATATATACTTTACCAACTATAAAAAGGCATTCCATAGTCCATCGAAACCAAACCACACGGGGTAACCTTCTTTTCCTCTTTCATGTTGTTTTAAAACAGTAAAAGAGGGTGTGATGGGGTTAGTCTTTAGGTAGTTAGAGGCACAATGACCCTTCTTTACCTAACTAAAATGTCATGCTTCTATTCAAATCATATTTGGTGATAAAGTTTTGGTAAGGTGTGACAAATTCATCAAGAGTCTATTTTTAAAGGGGGAGGATCAGGTTTCGATTCATCAAATAACGACGTTATTGGCTCACGGCGGCTAACTAGGTTACTACGGGGTGAACTCCCAATAATACAAGTCAATGTAAAATAAAGCTGCAAAAACAGACTAACTTATTTTAACCAAAGTTGCCGAATTAATACTAATTAGAGAGATAAAGCCTAACAAATTACAAAAAGAATCAAAGTCTTTCAAAACTGAAAAAATACCGTGGCCCCTTATGCTCTCTTTCTATAGAGCTAGGGTTGTTAGTTGTGCGGCGTCCCTCTACCGATTTTCATGGCAGCCGTCTCCATGTTGAAAGACAACTTTTCAGCCTAGACGGCCTCTGTCACTCACTGCTAGCTTCATATCCAAGCTCTCCTTGCTCAACGAAGATGAATAGGTGGATTTGGGCAATCTCCGGTGTCTGGTGTTCGGATAGCAGATTCATAGCCCCGAGATTCTACATTGTTGGTCCACTTAACACCACATGGGCGGTCAATTTTGATGCATTCAGGAGCAGTGTCTGCTCTATGTGGAGGCTCTTCATCCTGGTGGAAGTGTAAGCAACGGGATCAGAATCGAGTGAAGAAAGCAGGGCCCTGGATTTAGCAGAGAGCTATGACGGATTCTCTGATATCATGTCTGTTCCCCTTGACTTCATCTGGATCTGGGTTGAAATCCAGGGTTTGCCGGCGGCGCTGAACACGTCGGCGACAGCTAGGCTGGTGGCTGAGGCCATTGGCCTTGTTTTGGTAGATACCTGAGGCTTCAACGACGACACTGCTAGGGTTCGTGTTACCCAGCCTCTGCACCAACCAATTCACTTGGAAAGCAGCTTCAGGGTCTCTCCGATGGATATGATCCGGGTCACCTACAGGTATGAGAGACTTTTAGGGTGATGTCGTACATGTGCCATGATAAATCATGATGGTGAAGTTTGCGCTAGCGAAGCAGAAACAACTCCTAACCCTAATCATGTCCCTCTTCCAGGCACGGCGGCTCCGCCAATGGTCTTTAGGGACAACTCCTCCAAAACCCTAACAGTTTCGGCATCTCTAACTTTGGTAACGTTGTTCTCAAAGGAGAAGAAGTCGGGGAAGATCCGATAGGTTCCAGTTTTTTCCTCTCCGACCAAGGTATCTGGTCTCCATCATGAAAGAGAGGAGGATGAGGTATCCGGTGGTAAAAGGGTGTGACATGCACTGGATTTGGAGCCCTCCTCTCTGCAACCGGAGAAGATAGGCCTTGTAACGGCCCACGAGAGGGAGCTACAATGACCACAAATTTAAGCCAATAAGAACTCAACTCGTCTGAAGGACGTGCCAATAACTTATTAACCTAAAGTCATAGACTATTTACTAGGTAAAATAAAATTAATTTTTAAACTTGAGTGGCACCACAAGAATTTCTTAAAACATTCATCAGAGTTTTCTAATTTCACGGAAGGTGAACAAATAAAAAAGTCAATTAAAAACTTTAGCGATAACAATAAAAATATACAACATGGTCAATAAATCAGGAAGACACCTTTACTGTTTATGTTAAATACTCTGGTAAATGATTCGAAGGATAAAGTATGTCAAGTGTCTATGGCTCGGACGACACACTGAGTAGGATATGAGGCTCCACACACACAGTTCTCTCTATCTATTCTGTCACATTACACAGTACCTGCAAACAACCTGTTGTAGGGGTGAGCGTCGTCCTCGCGTGCTCACATATAGGCCCACCAATGATAGGTTTGAAAACCATAAAACCATATATAAATATATATATATATATATAGATTTGAGCTCTTAATAAAATCATTTAGAAAATTCTTGGCACACAAAATCATCATTTTATATCTTTCAGGAAAAACTATGCAGTATGCTAAAACAGGGGCCAGAGCGCTCAAAGTACGAATACAGCCTACAAGGCTTCACGGGTCTAGGAGGTCGAATCTCGGGTTTGTCTATACAGCAAATCGGGGCCAACTACATGTGCGTCTGAAGACGAATAGTTGCGAGAGTGTCCATTTACAACTAATGCCCACCACATCACTCACAATACATACCGTACTTACGACTCGCTTAACTTTGTACAAGACAAGCGTAAGTGAGAAAATAAAATAAACAGGGCATTACCCCTCAAGGGGTTCACGGTCATCGACACCGTAGAAGTACTATATACTAGGTCCTGCCACTCTCAGACCAAGCACCGGAAATCAGGACAACGGTACTACTTTTCGATCTGAGTCATCACATAAAAATCATTTATGTCTAGCCTCGGGTTTTCTTGGCCCAATTACAGATCATTTATCACATAATATATTGAAAACTTTCCCGATGCATCGACCATGAGTATACAAAAATCATGCACTTTCATATAAATGCTAAACCACTAAAAAAAGGGGTTTAGCTTCCCTACCTGGAATAGTCATTCCTTACGTAAGATCCAAGCTTCCAAGAACCATCTCGGTAATCTGAGGTCACCGCGTAAGCTACCTCGTCCAATGAATCACTGCAGAATTAGATTAGCTTAGCATCCAAGAAACAATAACAGACCAAATGACCTCAGCATTCCTAGTTTGATCAGGAATGACCACATTGACCAAGTTGACCAACCAATTCCTTTTTGACTTGCTTTTCCGGTTATCGACTCTTTACTTAATTGCCGAAAGTCCGATTTAACTTCCGAACTTTCCTTAATCATTTTTAATATGACGTTAGGGTGTCACATAATAATTCGTTGAATTACTATGGACACCCAACATGTCACATTAACTAATTTATTTTCTAAGAGTCGATACATCGATTTATGGAATCACCAATTTTTCTTAAAAAGGTCAGCTTGACATTTCCGGAATTTCAGTTATCATTTTTCTGATAACAAATCAACACTTTACCAATTTCGTCGAACTTCAATTCTTTACTAAACCGTTTTTCCAAAATAGAACTTTTCCAAAATGGAAAGTTTCCTACATTAGTAGGTTTCCATTTTGGAAAGATCCTAATTACAGTTAGTTTCTGTTTTTAGTAAGTTTCCGTATACGTAATTTTCCCGATTTACAATCATTAACTCAATTAAATGGAAACAACACATTTCAAAAGGAGTCGAAGACTACCTTCTTAGCATTTTGCCGGATTTACTACATCACCGGAGCAGTCACCGGATTCCGGCAACTTGTCGGAATCTTCTGTCAGATTTCGGTCAACTTGTTGGAATTTAATCATAGTTTTCCCGTTTTCTCGATCGTCAAGTTCTCGACATGAAACAATCCAAACAATATCAATTAATCACAGTTTCAACAACAAACAGACCAACATAGTAGCTACAACAGAAACACACAAGATTTCCTCACCTCTGATCTGCTCTAAGATAAAAAATAAGTGGCTTCATGCCAAGGCTCTGGCTCAACTATGCAGAACTCTAGGTTTCTGCTCCTCTGTCTCTATCTCCACCCAAAACAGCGTTGCAACACCTCGAGTACCCACTGCCAAAACACCAAGGCCCTACCTCAGCCTAGTTCAATGGTGGCAGCTCCATAACTCACTTGAATGTCCAACTGGACTCTCTAAACTCGAAGAACAGCTTGTTGGAGGTCAAAAACCCGAAACCCAGAAAACAGAGAAATAGGGATTTTGAGATTGGATCTCGAATTGAACATTCAAAAGCAGAAAAAGGAAGAAGAAGAAGAAGAAGAATAAGAAGAAGAAGAAGAAGAAGAAGAAGAGGGGAGAACAACCATACCAGTGGCTGCCTGGGGATTCTAAGTATAGGGTTAGGTAGAGGAGAATGACGGGAAGAAAATAGTGGTGGTGCGCCGTCGAGCAGTGGCCGGAGGCGGCGGAGCGCCGCTGCAGAGCTCGTCGGAGACGAGAGTGCGGGAGGGAGAAGGAGGAGAGTTTTGACCGAAGTCAAACCTCTCATCTCTACTTATAGAGAAACGAGCGGTCCAGATTAAATCTGGAATCGATCCAAATGCCTAGATTTAAAGAGGGTAAAAAGCTAAAAGTTAAATGGTAAAAGTGTTTTACCAGAAAGGTAATTAAATATTACGAGAAACTTCAGAAATTCACAGAAAATATACGGAAGCTCTAAAAAATATTTCAAAAATACCGGAAGACTCGTGTCGACACGTACTATGACATCGAGTTCTTAAATGAGGAATTTGAAGAACTTTAAAAAACTCAAAAATGAACGTGGTCGTTCACTAGCGAAGTTACCGAATGCGACTTAAACCTCAGTAACTCGTCTTTAACCACGGTAAAAACGTGCGGGGTCTCACAGGCCTTAGCATCTTTGATGGAAAGTGAGTTGGTGATCAGGAGGACCGGCAAATCACCAAAGAAATTTTTGAAGAAAAATATAGGACAGGGGTGCCCTCGAGGAAGCAAGAACAAGAAGCTCGCTCTAGACGAAGATGTGTTGGAGTCCATGGAGTCGGGATCATCTATGTATTCTGGTGTCGAGACAAGCCTCGAATCCGAGGCTGAGGATGAGTGATCCTTAGAAGCGGCAGATTTCCTAGTTCAACTAGGAAAAATCCCTATTTGTTCCTAATGCTGGTTCAAGTTCTCACATCTATGAAAAGTACACCAAACGGGGTCTAAGGCCTCTAATCATAGCAGGAGAGTTAATATTTGGTCCATCAGGTTCATTGCTTTCTAGTTTAGGTCCACTTTTTGGACACATAATTTTAAGGTTGTTATTTCAATTTTCTAGTTTGTTTTTTCATTCTAGTTTTATTTCAGTTTTGAACTCTTGTACTTAAGCGATCTTCGAATCCTCATGTATTTGACCATTAAGGTCGTTTATGATCAATGATCATAGGAATACTCCATTTACCTAA
This sequence comes from Comarum palustre, assembly GCA_951800085.1. Taxonomy (NCBI): domain Eukaryota; kingdom Viridiplantae; phylum Streptophyta; class Magnoliopsida; order Rosales; family Rosaceae; genus Comarum; species Comarum palustre. The sequence goes on along the minus strand of OX637581.1, from coordinate 16,336,854 downwards.
AAAATTACATAAAAGAATCAATTAGTCACCTTTTTATTGAACTTGAAAAGAAAAATTCCCTAGCCTACCATATTGAAGATGGAACCACCATATTGATCCTCTAGACGCTTCAACAATCAACGCAGCCACAATAACGTCCAACAAGCAACATTAGAAAAGAAAGTGTCTCACAACAAGCCACAATCTTACCCAAACTTACTGTTTCTGCAAGATCACGTAGGGTCCTCAGAAGCTCTTCACGTGTTTGTGGATGAGATTTCCTTCTCTTCTCGTTGACCTGTAAGCAGGATAACGATTGGGACTTCTGGTACCACCCTACGTAGAGGGGGCTACCCCAAAGGATCAAAAATCTTAATTAATGGCCGAAGCCAAATAATTAAGAAAGTGCTCTAGAGCCGCTAACAGCCTAGTCTAAACTAAAAAATAAAACAAAAGTCAAACTACAGACCTTCAGCCTAGGCCTCATAATGGGTCGGGCTAGGGCTTGCCCTATCCTAAATTTTAGGGCTTAGTGTAGGGTCGAGTAGAGCTTAGACTTAGTCAACATAACTTGACCGGATAAAGTAGGGTCGAAGCTTGAATATGCAAACCCTCACCCACCATAAAGGCCTGTTTTGTTAGGGCTAAAAATTCTGTATAGGGTCAGCCTTATACATAGGGCTAAATATGACCAAAATGGCTAATTATTATTATTTCCTCACAATTAATCTCAAGGATTATAACACTTTTATGTAATACACTCTATTTTTAGTCATGTTTAATATATATATATATACATTATACAAGTATCTATAATTATTAATCTAAGTGATTATATCCATATATCTCATGAACTATCTCTCTAAATCATCAAAATTTAATCGTTATTTAACAAAACAAAAGGAAATCAAAGAAATAAAGGTTACAAAATCAATTACAAGAAAGAAGAGTAGTAACATTAATCTACAAAATATGAAACATATTAAAAATAAATAGAAAAAATATAAAATTATTAGGGCCGAGCAGAGTTTCATTTGCTCAACATTTATCGTACCATATTTGAGAAGGTCTAGAGTCGACCCACCCTAATGGAGGATCGGGTAGGACTTTGGCCCTCGAAGGTAGGGCGGGTTTTAGAACGGGTTAGGATCGAAGCAGTGGCGTAGCCAGACATCTCATTTAGAATGATCAAATTTGATTAACAAAAAAATTAAATGATTTTCGGTTACTCTTTAGCAACAATACGATTTTGCTTAAAAAGTGTCACAAACTTAATTTCAATAATGTTCTTTATACCAATTCAAAATGAAAACGCGCTCTTGAACAAACCATTGATTCATCTCCAATAAACTTCAGATTTTCAGAATTTCAATATGTTATTTTTGAGACATAATGTACGTCAATGTATGGTAAACATCAATGTGTTGTTTCCATTTAGCTTATTTATAAAAAAAATTATAAATGGAATTTAAAGCATTAAATTACATATTAATAGGGATCAATAAGGTAAAAAACCATTGACACGATTTGTATTAATTGGATTAAATATTTAAAATAGTATTTTTTTATTATTTTTTTATTATTAAAGAATATTAAAGACTGATCAAATATTTTTAAAGGGAAAGAGTTAATTTATGTTTCATTTCCTTTAATATCTGATATAAATTAAGAGTAATTATTTGATCAATGAAACATATTTCAAAATTAAGAGTTAAAGAGTTAATTTATGTTTCAATTGATTTTCTTGTCGTTTCTCTAGCTACGCCCTTAGATCAAAAGATCAAATGATGAGACATATTTCAACCCCCACAAACAACGCCCGGCCAAGGGATCTGATCAAGTATGTAATGGTTGCTCTAACCCGAGCTATTAATGAAAATCCATTGATTTACCCTTCCAGAAAATAAACAGGTCAATTAAATCTGCTCATTACAAAAGGGTTATTGACTGCATGATGTTAGTGTCTAAACAAACAAACAAAAAGTAGATCAAGAGGAAAACTTTATAGATTCTAGCATCTGAAATTTAACTCTAAATTAACAAAGGAGAGATCACGAAACCGCAGAAAAAACAAGCAGAAGGAATAGAACATGATGTAGTATATACGATCCCAAAGTTCATTTCTATAAACTAACGATGATTATTGAAATAGGAATATTATTAGTGCAGTTCTGCATAACACCAACAAAGTTTGCTCAGATTATATAATCTTAAAAATAACGTAGCTCATCTAAATAATGCTTAATTAATTAGTGCGTGGATCCTCATCAACTTCCCTGAGTCCAACTTCAAAAGAAGATTGGCGCAATAAGCATACCAAAGATCAAGAACAGACCTTTTGGAATAACCGAGTTTTCATTTTACGCTAGTTTAAGAAGAAATGAAACAAATATGTAGTGGCTGCAGCACTATAATATATAGGAGCAAATCTCTTTTGTAGTAAACCACTTTGTGCACATTAAGTCAGGCCTTGTCATGTTATGTATTTGGTTTTTGACAAGGAAAAGCGACCAAATTCATTTGAATTTTTCAGACATGGATTTGAAACGAGAGATCTGCTAGCTGCTACCAAATACCAACCAAATCAATGAAGGTGATGTTTAAGACTAAGCAACGTTACATCTCTAGTTCAAGTTAGAATAATGAAAGTGATGTGCTAGAATAATGAAAGTGATGTGTTAGAATAATGAGTCTATAATTAAATACCCTAATAATGAAGTTAGGTCAGAGTCCCTATTTTTTTCACTCAAATTTGTTTGAACGATCATCAATCGGCAAGGCATGATTTTACGAAATCTGGCTACAAATCTCTGGTGCACCACAGGTTGGGTGTCAGATTGGAGATGTGTTTTGGATTGTGTTAAATTTAAATTTGATGTGTGCATTGGCAAAATTGACATGTTGCCTAAAAATTGAATTTTTGCTCCAACCAATATGTCTAAATTTTTTATGTAAAATTCTTCTAATCACTTGATAAATAGTGAATTGACATTGTTTAGAGGGATGTCAAATTTGACATGGGAGAGAAAATGTCATTTGCCATGTTGGTGCTATGTCAAAATTGGCATATGGGTTGAAGGAACCAAATATGTCAAAAAGAGTTGTTAAACCTTTCATGTGTCAAAAGACATCTCTATTGGAGATGCTCTCCGAACCTATCCCGAATTTCATCTTGAAATCGGTGGTAAATTCTGCGAGGACCACTTTCAAAAAAGATTCTATCAAAAATTCGGCATAACCCCTTTGCAAATTGACAATCATTTCAACAAAAATCTGCAACAAACTTCTACAATCAACTCAAACCTTACTCTTGGAGCCTTCATGCTCTCCAAATTCACAACACCTCCCAAAATAATTACTATTCTGAATATAATCCCACAACCAACATTCAAATATTCAGAGCAACTCTAACAGCGGAGAAGAAAAATAGAAATATATACAAGTGAGTGAAAGTTATAATATTGATTATGACTCGGTTCCATGTACGCCCGAACTCAACTAATTTAGTCTGTAAATTGTACATTTGAAACCGAATGGCCCATGGGAGAAGCATTTGGAAAACGTTAGAATGTGTAGACAAAAATAAAGTGATGATATATAAATAATTAAATTAAAAAGTTATGCTTTCCCAATGTAATATCTCGAGGAAAACATGTGACGCATGCAACTCATATGGGAAAAATACTCATATTGGACTTATCAACAAGTCTAGCCTCGCTAGTCAAAAATATTTAAATTCACGACTAGTAAAATAATAAAATATATTGAGTCTTTCATGCTCTAGCTAGTATATAATTAAGTATTCACACACGCTCCATTACCCCTTGTATAAATTTAGGAATCCACCCAGGGTTACTACGAACGCGTCTAACGCTCACGTCACATCATAATGAAGACGAAAATAGACTCAACATTATGGCAGAAAAAGACGTGTGTATATACGTGTCTCATTACCTCTGTAGGAATATATAGATATATATATATATATATATATATATACACATGTAAATAGTTATAAATATAATCGTACATGGTTGCTACGCTGGCGTCTCACGCTCACAATATTAGACTTCAGTTTTCCAATAATCGAGGCCTTAAATCAACACCCACACCTGGTGATAAGCTGTAGAACAAAGCAGTCAGACCAAACTCTGAAACAACCATGAACTCCACCTTTTTTTCTAAATTTGTCTAGGATTCCTAGGTTGACTAGGATTGTCCAAGTTTGACTAATCAATATATAGGGTTTACCAAATCACGATGTTTGGACGTTTTTCAAATTAACCTTCGCCTTAATGGTTTGAGTGATTTCACTACACATTCTACTAACTGTAACTAAATTAGTAAGAGCACTCAAACGGGTTTCCATAAATGGAAACTTCCAAAAAGGAAATGTTTCTTTAAAATAGAAACTTTCCTAATTCAACAGGTTTCCCATTACAACTCAGTTCTCTCCTAATCTAGAAATTACGCCGCAACTATAATCAGAGAATTGGTGACTACCTCCATAGCTTATGATGGAAAAGTTGCTCTTGCCGGAATCGATTTCCATATCTTGGTGACTTGCCGGAATATGGCTATAGTCTCCTCATAAACTTCGTTTCACCAATTTTTCGACATAAAATAGAAAACAACTTATTAATACTACCCAAAAACCAAAAACCAATAGCACAACAGTAAAAACATGAACTCACCTTTAATTTGTTCCGATCTAAGAACCAGCAACTCCTCCACTATCGATTAGCTGGCATGCAATCCAAACCTCCAAAGCGGAATCAACACCGAGCTACCCCTCCTCCTCCCTAACAAGTAACAACACCAAAACATCTAATCAGTACTCAAACAACTAACTCATCTCCGATTAACAATAACCTAGTAGCTCCAAAACATCAAGGGAGGACAAGGTTACCTTCTGCTAGTCCAAAACACCAAACCAAAAGGTGCTCCTTGTCAAAGACCAACCTGCAACCCTTTGCCTCTCACTGTCCCGACTAGAAACGATCCCTCTTCTATCAAAGTCAACAAACAAAATCCACAGCACAACAATATTAACCCACAAAGCTCCACTCCATTAACACCGCAACAACCCAACGTAGCAGCTAAGGATGACGTTCTTACCTTTTGTTTGAGCAAATCGATCACAAGGGCTTCCTCCTTGCAGAACGGCCAAGCAGCCCGACGCCTCAACCTAGAACGATGACAGAAGCTTCAAGGCTCGTCTGTGTTGATACAAGGTATCATAAGTGTGATATGTGTGTTTAATAGCGAAATGGAGACAACGAACACAAGATCTATAGTGGTTCACCTTACATTCGAGGGGTAATGTTACGTCCACGTAACATGTACTATGTATTGGGTACCTTAATAGCTTCTAAAAGTATTACAAGTAATAATCACAATCTCCCTAATATGAAAGAGGGATTCTCCTTTTATAGGAGAATGAGACTCCATCTTTTACATATTTTTCAATGTGGGACATGAGGTCTAAAATGTGTTGTGTGAGGGCATGTTGGTGAGGCCGGCAATGTGACTTCCCGACATTGTATCGGCGGCTTTCCAGGTACCGTTGCGTAGCTTGTATGATAGACTTCATGATATATGTCGTGGTCTTGTTATGATTTATAGTTATAGGCCCACATAAAAATGTTACTTATGCTTGGGTGTGGACATATTAGTGTCTACTCCAACAAGTCTTCGAAGTCCCCAAGTAAGAGAACCTTCTTTGTTGGGTAGTTAAAACTCAAGTCACCAAACATAAGTAATACCAATGTAACGCCAAGCCCTAGTCCCGAGCTCCTTAATCAAGAAAGGGTCTAGGCGGTGTATGTCACCTTTTGTTGCTCTCTCACATGTGGTGAAGTCCCACTACATCTTTTGCCTCATCTTCTTGTTCTGCATAATTTTTATGTTTTCCAGCACACATTTAATAAAGAAAGTATTGTCGTTCTTTTATGGCGATAAAAGAGCTGAAGTTTTATCCGGAGACTTATTTTGTAAGGTAGTTGCACTCTTACGACAATAAGGTAATGCTGGAGACTTATCTAGAGATTTATGAGGGCACTGTCCGGGGCTCCAAGGGACGCGCTGAGGGCGTTTTTAGGAGCAATTGGCTTTGTCATGATCAAATGGCGTTATAGGTCTTGTTGTGATAAAGTGGTGTTGGCTGACTTACAAATCAATTGTTCCGCTGTAAAAAGTTGAGAGCGATATATAAGTATATAAGTATACCACTACTTGTGCCACATTTATATAATTAGGAAACCCATGACATAAGAACAATCATGACTAACCATTTTTTGGTCCCGTCAATAAAAAGTGGTTGGATTATTCAGCACATATTGCCTTTTGGAAAATTAAATGACATTTTAGGAGTTGTTTGAGATGACTTAGCTCTTTGAAGGTGTGACAAAATCTTTTGTTTCTGCTTCCCACAAATAGCGCTAAAGGTGTGACAAAATCTTTTGTTTCTGCTTCCCACAAACAGCGCTAATGTTGATACAGGGTATCATTAGTGTGATATGTGTGTTTAATAAAGAAATGGAGACAACAGACAAAAGATCTATAATGATTCACCTTACCTTCGGTGAGTAAAGCTACGTTCAATTAACATGTATTATGTATTAGATGCATTAATAACTCCTCAAAGTATTATTAGTAATCACAATCTCCCTAATAAGAAGGAGATTGTCTCCATTTATAGGTGAAAGAGACTCAATCTTTTACATATTCTTCGATGTGGGATAAGAGGTTCAAAATGTGTTGTGTGAGGGCATGTTGGTGAGGCCGGGAATGTGACTACATGATATCGTATCGATGACTTCCGGGTACCGTTGCGTAGGTTGTATGACAGACTCTGTGATATATGTCGTGATTAGGTCTCGACCGTTTCATTACAGCTTATGAGTCCACATAAAAAGTGTTACTTATGCTTCACGGTATAGACATATTAGTGCCTACTCTAATAGTCTGAATGGCTACTGGCTCACTGGTGTTTCAAGAGACTACCGAATGTATCAAAGACTTGAACGCTTGCTAGAAAGACACCAACACAGGCTCATCGAAGATGCTCAATGAGAAACCCAGACAAGAAGGAAGATGTGAGTTTGAGTCCAAAACCAAAAAGTACTCTCAATGGACCTTGAAATTGAAAGGAAAGATATGGGTTATCTGGTAGCAGCACAAGCTCGTCGGAGAAGAAGGAATTTGTGCAGAATCTGATTTAGGAATTAGGGATTGGATTTTCAATCTGAAAAGCTTATGATTATTTGTTGAATTGATGGGTAGGAGGAGATAGAGGAGGGAGAGGATGAGCTCAACCGTGGTCGGCGATCGTCTAGTGACGCCCAGACGACGGTGGTGAAGTACCGAGAAGAAGAGCGGTGTCGCTGATCTCCATCCCTCTCACTCTCTTTCTCGAACCTTCTCTCGATAGAAAATGAGAAAGGGAAGAGAGTTAGAGTTTTTCACCTTTTGTCCCAAAGATCAACGACCCAAATTCGAGTAGGGAGAAAGGAATGGCCAAGATTAAAAGATAAGAAATACAAAATAAGAATTGGTATTTTAATTACCGGTAAACATATAAATTGTTTAGAAAATGACTGGGTGTCCGAAAAACATTCTGACGACATTGGTGAACTCGTGTTATCCGTAGTTCGTCACTGGGAACTTAAACGAAGAATTTTACATTCACAGAAAAACTCTAAAATAAATTTGGACAATAATTTACTAAATTATTGAGCACGATAAAAATTTTCAATAAATCGTAGGACACTTTGTAATTGGTAAAATTAGATACGGGCGTTACATTAGGCGTCAACGATGACCACAAATCTGGAAAGCTGCCAACAAAATGAAGAACAACATGAATCAAAACAAGTCAAACCTTTTTTGTTTTGAAATTCTCTAATGTCATACTCGATCATTATCGGCAAGGCATGATCTTATGAAATGTTTCGAACAAGGTTGGAGCTGATAGGAGACCCAAGAGGCGACAAGCTCAAGCACCAAAATTTGGAGGCCCAATTATTATTATTATTATTATTATTATTTTAAATAGACATATATGTGTCAAAAAAAAAAAGATTGAATTCTTCATGCAAAAAATCAGGCATTCATTAGTGATCACAGATTTCTAGGCTTTTAGCGTCGTTTTGATTCTCAATCAAAGTGTGCAATGGATTGTAGCAATATGTCTTGAAATCGTAAAAGATTTGGTCTCCCAAAATTCTATCTACTGCGAATTATTCTCTCAAGGCTTAGAAGTCTCTTCGTTCGTTTTTGTTCTCTCTTAGACCATCTCCAAGAGCTTCCCCATAATTTCTCTATAATGGGGAAGCAAAAGGCAATGCTTCAAGCAATTTTTCTTCTCCAACTCCAACAGATTCTCTATTTTGGAGATTTTATGTTCATTCCCCAAATCCTTCCTTCAAATTTTAGAGTTTGCTGCAAATATAGGGAATTTGGTTTTCTCTCTCCTCACATTCCCCATTTTGGAGAAAATTATAGAGAATCTGTTGGGGAAAAACACCCAAAATCTTCCCCAAATTTGAGAAAACCAAGAATTTGAGGAAGCTGTTGGAGATGGTCTTACTCTCTCTCCCTCTCACGCTCTCCAGATTGAGCCGCTCAATCGCTCATAAACTCTTGGTCTTCGTTCGACAGTCGATCTCCAACTAGTAGGTATGCTTATTCATAATTTCAAATAGCTTGTTATTTCATTCATGACTCATATTTTACATTCTTAGTATTTTCAATTTAGTTTGTTTTAGAATTGTTTAATTGGGAGTTTGGGGTTGAGTTGTAGAATCATAATGAAGTTTAGAGTTTGGGGTTAATCAATAATGGGTAATGGATTTGTGAAGGACATACTATCTGTTTGTTAAAATGGGGGGATTTGGAGATTAGAAATTTAGAATGGAATAATAGATGTATAATGAATATGAGACTTGCAGTAATCTAAAAAAATGGATGATATGTTTGTGTTGCACACTTGCACCGAAGCATGAGTTAAAGAAATAGAGTTTGATTTGTGATTAGAGGTGTATATTTTGTTGAGTTGAAATTGAAGGATTTAAGTGATATACCGATATTTGAAGTCTGATCATTTTAGAGATAGGTTTCCAAGTTTGATGTGACGTAGCTTTTAAGTTCTATTTGCAATAATGTTAAGTTTGATATGACACTAACTAACTAACATTGTTCCTGAAGCTAATGAGTTCTATTTGTAATGGTTCTGATGATTTATGGATTCTTACAGAACTTTAATGTTTCTTCTTTACAATTGTGGTTGATGATTATATATTGGAACTTGATATTATTGGTGTTTGCTGAGAGTTCTTTCACGATCAGTAGTGTTTGGAGTTTGTAAGTCCTTGCAGTCCAACCATGATAGCTAACATAAAAATAAGATGAGCATATAGATCCCAAGTGATTCTTCTTTTATGGTGTTTGCTGGTGTCTGTGGTATGGTATTTGGTATATATTGATTTTTTTTCTTATTACAGTGATAGAGTACACAACTCTTGAATTTCGTCTCGAGTCTTCAAATCTCAGGTTTGGCCCTGATTTTAAATGATGGTGCGTAAAACCAAATGTTATATATTGTTGAAGTTTTGAATCATCAAATCCGCTTGTACTGTCTCATCCCTATAAGATATTAAGAGAAATTATAACTTTTCAAATACATTATGAGTGTACTTCTCACAATTTCATCAAGTATACAAATACTTTAAATTAAATATATCCGAGAGTACAAAACTTGTTGAAAAATTGTGGCTTAAAATTTAGAACATAGCCATATGGAATCTCACATCATGCACGTGAAGAGTCATATTTGGATTATAAAGAATGACATAACACACATTAGTATCGATGTATTTTGTGTTAAAACCCTGCACTCGTATGCATTTCTAATCGAGTCATATTTTTCGTGAAAACCATCAAGTTGCTGATGCTTTTGCTAATTACGGTGCATTTTCTGACGGTTTACTTTGTGGGATTTAACTTCAAATCTTATGATAGGTCATTGTAATAGAGATTTAGGTATTCCTAATTTTAGATTTTGTTAATTTGTTTGTTGTTCATATGAAGATATTTGACGATTTGTGTGTCTGTCTTCAATCACGTATTTGTATTTTTTTCTTTTAGTAAATTATCATAGAAAGACGATGAACTAGTCCTTTTACGCTTACCCAAAAAAAATTGTACCTATAAATGCGTGACACCTTAGGTGACTAAAGTGAGAAAGTATCAACATTATTAGATCCGTATATGTAAGACTCGTTGGACCTGTCGGCTGCTTCCGCATAACAAAACTTTCTTAATTAGTTGCTATATGCTAAAATTTTGGCTTAACAACATACATGAATAGAGAGTTGACTTACTTTGGCGTGCAGCTTCACAGTTGATCGAGCATGCCTTTAACATAGACCTAATGCATGATAGGAAAAGGTAGAAATAAAGCAAACATAGTGGAGGAAAATAGACAACACACATGGTTGAACGGCCAAAAGAGAAATAATTGCATACTCATTCTTAGAAATTTGGTGATCGCATATGAATGGCGATTTATAATGTTTTCCGAGACCAAAGTACCACACAAGTGCTCGTAGCACAAAATTGTGGGTCAGAAATGAAATGTGGAAAATGTGCTTCTGTTTTGTGCTTTGGCATTGCACTCAGTGGTTACAAATATTTGCAATTTGTGGGGTCTTGAAAATCCAAGAATGTGGATTCTGGTTTCTAGGCTTGTATGAGACAAAAGTAGTACAAGACTTAGCCCGGTGATAGAGAACTTTTCCTATTTGATGCACAAAGAAGAAAATTAATTGTATTGCTGAAAAAAGAGAAAAAAGGTGGTAATTTCTCTTCTTCTGCAAGCATAATAATTTGAGTATCACCAACGATAGGACAACTATCAGTTCGGACAAGGAAACGAAACATATTTAACAAAACACGAGATAAAATAAGCTGTAGATCTTTATAAGGGCCGGCCTTTATAAAGAGAGATGGAAGAGAAATAGGTATCCACACTCCAAAATTTTGCACGAAGAGAATTCATCTATATCACACAAAAAGAATCTCATGAGAGACGTCGTATGTGTATTTCCGACAATGAATGTGTGGTTAGAACAAAACCTTACAATTTTCGATAGCATTAAGACAACAAAAAATCTTATCAAAATAATATGTTGTTTTTTATTAAATACATAATTGTGTTATAATATTTTAAATTAAATTCATAATCTCTCACCTACTAAAAAACTAATACGACTACCAAAAAATACTGTACAGAAATGATAAATTGTTCGTAAATATGTATACCCGACCTTATTTTTTAAAAAACTTTACACAAAAAAGATTGATTGCGTTGGAAGTAAAGTTCATTTTATTTTTAATGGTAACGGTGAATATATATATATATATATAGTGGGACGTCGTCATTAACGAGGAGAAACGATAGCGTTAAAGTTCTAATCCATCGCCTACCGCATGCAATAAATATATAATCGGTGTAGTCCGACACGCGATCCGGTGAGGCTGAGCCGCTGAGATCAGAGACAGCCGTCCGTACGTTAGATAGGCTACGTAGCAATCAATCAGATATCATCACCTGCATCGATGAGTGAAAGAAAGAGACCGAAGCGTGTGATTGGTTTTCGGGTTTTGTGGTTGCTTATTGCTTTCTTCGTTTTCAAATCAATCATGCATGTCTGTGGCGTCGTCGAGCTCTGTAGCTACTACTGGCTCGACCATGCAGGCTAGCTAGCTACGGCTGCATGCTGCTGCAGTAGTGTACAGAAGAGAGTGGCGTAGGAATAGGTGGTACGTTATCTCAATCCATGGCAGGCTGCACGTTGCAGGTTGGAGCGAGGTTGCAGAATTACTATTGCCTCTACCTGCCACCGCGTCTGCCTCGCTGATTTGCTTTTGCTGTGCCACCCCTGCTTCTCTCTTGCTTCCTCGGTTAAGCTTGCTACTGCATATATACTCTCTTGTCGCTTTTAGGTATAGCTTGCTCTGTTCATCTACATACCCTGTTTATGGAATATTTATTTATTATTTGAAATAAACACCGGACTCAATATATAACATACTTAATCCATCGTAATAGTTGGTATTTCGGGTACAACTGGTATTTCACACTGAGAACCAAGGTTGCTTGATCACTACGAAGGTGATTTTCAACAAGTTCTCCGGTTTATAAGTAGTTAAGAAGGATTACATATGTTCGAACCAAAATCAAAATTATTCTAGGTGCTGAGAAAATCCTATATTGTTTTGGCCCATAGATACTTGGGCTCAACTAAAGGCATGCCCCAACATTTCTATCAAATATTTATATTCACTACGACAATTTTATGGATGTCTAAGCCCAACCGTATTGAACCCATTTACACTGGCGCCAAGACAAGTTTTAAAGTCTGGAACACTCAACTGTGGTTACTGTAAAATTCAAAAACTGGTAACTCGGACCACTTCAATTTTACCTAAGATACAAATCTAGTACTTGTTGGAAAAATGGTGAAAATAATCATTTTATTTAACCAATTTAAATAAGAGAATTTAAATGAGTTATATAGTGAATAAGAAATAGTTACCCAAAAATGATTAATTGCTTGAAACCATGCATTATAAACTTTATATAGTCTATTGACTGATTGAATTCTATGAGCTATAACCTCACATAATGTGTAAGGATATAATTTCACTAATGTGAAAGCTTGTAACCACACATTTATGTGAAATGTTGTAACCACACATTTATATGAAAGGTTGTGGCTATAGAATGTCAAAGGTTGGAATTAATAGGATTGTAACATATCAACCAGAATTCATGACAATTCAAGTAGTGGATGGTTCCCCCATGTATAAATAGGTGACACTTCTTTTGTTCTAAACACAATTGAAAAACATTATCATTCGAACCACTCTTTCGATAATCATCTCCTCCTCTCAAAGAGTTATTTTCTCTCTAGTTTATAGCATTCCGGTGATAGATTGAAGGTACTACAAGTTCGTTGGGTGTTCTTGGCAGCAGTGCAGCTCCAAAACATTAGTAGTCGTTGTATCTTAGGAGACAAGTGTCATCAAGCCTTTTGTACCGATAGAGGAGGCATAATTTGTCTTAAGGAAAGTGTGTGAAACACACGACTCGACTTCATCACTTTCCTCATATCCTTAGTTTGAGTTTGGAGTCATGATGCATTTTTGGTGTTCTGCGTACTAAGTGTTCCAAGGCACGTGATTCAGCTTTCACAAGTTTCATTTCTCCTTGAATCAAGTCTGGTAACCAATGTTGTTTATAATAATTATTTTTACGTTCATCATTTCATTATTTATAATTATTGATTAATTATAAATTAGATTTATGTGAATATATATATATATATATATATATATATAACCCCCCTTTTTGTTACAATCTTAAGCCAAATCACATGTATTATATATATTGATGAACACATATATTGATGGTTGCCTAAATTAAATTGTTGGCTACACGGATTATGTTGACTTACAAAATTTATAGTTACGTGCAATTAACCCTCATGGACGACTATGATATGATAATTACGTTGCTTTACAAAAACTAATTAACATGGATCACTCATCAAACATAAGTGTAAAAACTCGGTTTGGGACAAAACTAATAAGTTCATCTTTCAGACAATAAGTTGAAAACTATTTAATATAATCCATAGTAATATATATGATTTGAGATCAACGCAAGCAAGAAGTGATAATAAATATTTTATCATCTTTGTGATAACAATACACAATATTGTTATGATACTTGTTCGAAGGCAAAGGTGAGGGAATAAAGAAATTGGTTTTCTATTTAAATGTGGTTGAAAATCAAACTTAAAGAGTTATGATACCCAAAATGTGGAAAGACGCCAATTTTATGGCTAGTGACCTTTTGAATAAGGTACCCAAAAGGAAAGAAAAAAGAAACTTCATATGAATTATGAAAATAAATGTCTAGGCAAGAACTAGGCTTACTCAATTAGACACGATGTCTAGGCAAGAACTATCGAGACAATATGTTTAAGCGAGCCACGCTCCACTAAAACCTCACAATCTTACCTGGTCGTGTTTGATTGGAATTACCGAAAGGATTAAGTAACAATATTTCAACTTACTATGCTGAGAGCAAGTTATGTAGTACATGAGTAAACTATACATTGGCAAGCAATTACAAAAGTACTCAAGAACTTAAGGTACTCTCAGGGTTATGAGATGCACTATACCAATTCTCTAACTGTCCTAAAAGGATACAGTAATGCAAATTAGATTTGACATGAAATGATCAAAATCCACTAATGGTTCTGTCTTTACATTGGGAAGTGCAACAGTATTTTGGAAATCCTCTAAATAGAAATCATAACCACATCTATAATGGAGTCTGAGTTTGTTGCACTGGACAAATGTGGGAAAGAGGGAGAATGACTATGCCAATTCATAAAGTATATTCCGGATCAACAAAATATGTGCCTGTAATAATATGCATACATTGTGATAGTAAATTTGCAATTGACACGACACAGAACAAGATGCTATAATGGTAAGTTAAGACAGATTAGTCGAATACATAATACCATTATACAACTACTCTCGACTAGAATTATCTATATTGACTATATGAGGTCAAAGGATAATATTGTGGATCCGCTAATCAGAGGGTTAAATAGAGTTAGTTGATAATCATCAAGAGGAATGCGACTAAAGCCCATGAATAAAAAATCTTTACAGTGGACATCTAACCTAGCTTTATAGTGAAGATCCCAAGATCTAGGTTCAAAAGGGACAACCAAACTGTAGAGACCATGTCGGATCACTGTGGGGATTTTCCTCATGTCTATTCCTATGATGAAAACAGTGATGCCCGTAAGGAATGAGGTTAAGCGAAAGCTTTTAATGATTCTTATGCGTTAGAAATCCGAACGGAGTAATGCAGTTTACTCTTAATTAAGAAATCATCTATGTAAGAGAGAAGTGGTGCTGCTTCTAAGAGAGTTGTTGAGAGCACAACTCTTGTCAAACTCTTACAGAACCAAGCGCGTGTCCATGGCCAAAATGGGCACAAAAGTGAGAACTGTATGTACCAGGAAGACTCCTGTGTGTGGTATGTTATCATTTACACAAATGACGGATAGTTCAAAGACATCGCGTCTACTGTCTAGTTAGTAAAGTCAGCATACTTTCACAAGGGAAGGTTCAAAGGGTAAAACATATCTATCCTATGCAGGTCTCGACCGTATAAATCTATCACCAAGTCTATGGAGTCTTTGGTCGCTTATTTCATTCATGTGGAATTGTTAGAAAAATGTTGAAAATAACCATTTTATTTAACCAATTTAAATGGATTATAGGGTGAATAAGAAATAGTTACCCAAAGATAATTAATTGCTTGAAACCATGCATTATAGACTTTATATAGTCTATTGACTGATTGAATTCTATAAGCTATAACCATGCACACATAATGTGTAAGGATGTAATCTCACTAATGTGAAAGGTTGTAACCACACATTTATGTGAAATGTTGTAACCACACATTTATGTGAAATGTTGTAACCACACATTTATGTGAAAATGTTTATAGCTTTCCGGTGATAGATTGAATGTACTACAAGTTCGTTAGGTGTTCTTGGCACCAGTGCAGCTCCAAAACACTAGTAGTTGTTGTATCCTGGGAAACAACTGTCACCAATTCTTTTGCACCAATAGAGGAGGCATAATTTGTCTTAAGAAAAGTGTGTGAAACACACGACTCGATTTCATCACTTTCCTCATATCATTCGTTTAAGTTTGGAGTCATGATACATTTTTGGTGTTCTGCGTACTAAGTATTCAAAGATACGTGATTCAGTTTTCACAAGTTCAACTTCTCTTTAAATCAAGTGTGGTAACCAATGTTGTTCATAATAATTATTTTTATGTTCATCATTTCATTATTTATAATTATTAATTAATTATAAATTAGATTTATGTGTGTATATATATATATATATATATATATGTAATACATAACCCCACCTTCCCCGGCATGCAAAAATTTGGAATCCATCTATCCTTCTCTTCGGCGTATACCAGATCAATTTAAGAGTCATGGTCGCTAGAAATGCGAATTCGAAAATGTAGAACACAAATGCATGACAAAGAATTATCCTTCACATATAGACAAAAAGGTTTATTGAAGCTCCTCGACTATTCCTGGTAAAGCAATTCCAGGGCATATTTGCAGTCTAATGTATACCCAACTAGTACTGGTAAGAAAACATTGCTAGGTAAAAGAAACTAGCCAAAATTACTAATCTTGGGTTTGATTAATGGTAGCAGCATTAAGGAAAAAAAGAATTAAAAAAAATATGGAATACAATTTGGAGCTGCAGATTTCTCTTCAGTGCCTCCCTGAATCTCCCATATCCAGGGATTAATTGAGAGTCAAGAAGAAACTAAAGCCCTCCACCCACCACGCTAACTCGATCACAATTTTTCACCCTCCCTCCATTTTTTTCACCACTCTTCTTTTTAACAGTTTTACCTCTCCGATGACTGAACCTTTCTCTGCGTCGTGAGCAAGCAGCACAAGAAGCGCGCGCCGTCCGATGGGACAACTGTCCTTAGAGCCTTGGTTCCCGCCGCTAGATCCCTCACGCCGTTCATCTCCCTCAGCGCCCTCTTCTCCGCCGCCGTCGAAATCGTTTTCGACGGCGATTCATACGCCGGTGACGTCAGCTTCGAAGGCGATTTATATGCTGGAGACGAAGGTAAGGAGTCGCCGCTGTCTGAGTTAACCGACTCGTTGCACGAAGAATTCTCCCTCGACTCGCTGCCGGAGAAGCTTGCTGCTGACCGAGTCAGGCTGTCCCTCTGTCGCCGTCGCCAGAAGCTCTCTCCTTTCCCCATCAGATCTTGATACCCGATCGCCGAGACGTTGTCGAGCTCCTTGGACCACTCCGACTC
The DNA here is from genome assembly GCA_951800085.1 of Comarum palustre. Classification (NCBI taxonomy): domain Eukaryota; kingdom Viridiplantae; phylum Streptophyta; class Magnoliopsida; order Rosales; family Rosaceae; genus Comarum; species Comarum palustre. Next base: position 16,319,904 of record OX637581.1, on the reverse strand, counting down.
GTGATTCACGAGCGCGGCGACGTTCAAGACGCCGTGGAACCTCCCGGAGCGGCGGCGGATCTGGAGCGCCGTGAAGGACGGGATCTTGGAATCCTGGTCAAGAAAGTTGCTGAGGATCAATCGGACGGTGCCGACGAGATGGTCGCGGAAGGAACCGACGGCGTAGATCTCGATGGTGATCCCGGAGGTTTCTCTGGCTAGGAATTCGGAGGAGACTTTGAAGAGGAAGCGGTCGTTCCAAGTCGGGTTTTCGGCTCCGACTTTGTCGACCCGGGTCCGGATCTTGTGGCTCGAATCGACCCAGGCAACTGCGTAGGTCTTCATCCGCCGCAGCGTCCCCGACGGAGGCTTCAAGCCCTGGCCGGAGATCAGGTTGATCTCCAGGACGTGCATTTTCTCCACTGCTGCTCCGACTTTCTTCATGGTTTCCGGCCAAGAAGCGAAACCGGCGGCGAGGATGAGATCACGAAGAGAATGGGGAAACGAACGGTTCTGATTTGAAGTGAAGGCTCACGGTGAAAAGAAACCTCTAGAGAGAGAGAGAAAGAGCGGGGGTTCTGCAAGAAACGGAGTGGGGCCCGCACTGGGCTATATGAGAGATTGAGAGGAAAGTCCAGCTTTGTCCAGGTTGGATTTAGTTGGAGTAAATTTGGTGGTGTAAGATATAAGTAAAACCAGTGCATTTTCCATTACATAATTAACCGTTTTGTTTCATATTAAGCAAAAAGGCCTTCAGTGAATTTGTCTGGAAATTCGTCCATGTTTCATATGGATTTTTATCTTCTTTACTCATCTTTTCACGATTATTCTGGATTTTTTTTAATGGAGAAATATATTGGTTTTAAGAAATGAGGTTTTGGTTTTGCTCTTTTGATGATGAGTCACGATGGAAATGATGTTTGTAAGAGTCACATTCATATTCAAATATTAGCACACAGCTCTGAATATCAACCAACATTATGAATATTATGAAATTTCAGACCATGTTTCATGGGAAAAGCTCTTATTCTGGTTCTTGGTCAGGCATAGGACTTGGGATGCATTTCGTCTGTCATTTTTTCTATGGATGACTTACACTGCTACACAGATTTGATGAAAAACTTATTATTGTTAACCAGAACAGATACAAAGCACACATCACAGCATTGCGTTTTCAGTACAAGAAAGCTTTAGAATCAAGTAACCTTTTCACATTGCAACTCCAACTCTGTCCACCTGATTGCTAGATGGTTTGGCACAAGATGACCGAGTTGTTGCTGCCCTGCACCTTTTCGTCCTTAATTTCTTCTTCTTAGCCAACTTTTTCTCCAGATCTTTCACTCTGCCGGTGAGGTCCGATATCACTTGTAACTGGTCTTTTCCTGCTACCATCAACTTCTGCATCACTTCTCTTAGCTTCTCATTCTCTTCGATTAGCTTCCTAGCACCTTTCTCTCCCAAGAGGCTAGCATTGCCCGAGGAAACCTCAGTTGTGACTTGTGACTTGTGGCTTGCTCTTTTCAAGGACAGTCTCTTTGGCAGAGTCAGCAGTATTTGACACTACATTCTCACCGTCTCTGCATTCACCTATGCTCTCATGCATCTCTGTATCGTCCTTAATGGTTACTGCTTGCACGTCCTTATAGTCTTCCAACACTTCTCTACTTCTCTCCACTCCTACTTCAACCGGATTAGGCATGCCAGCATCAGTGAATATCCACAAGCAAGTATCACTACCATCAATCAGCTCTGAAGGCACATCTTCATGCACCATATCAGTTCTTTTTTCAACAGCTAAGTTCAGTGGGTGGGATTCAGATGTTTGAGATACCATCAGCAGAAGATCATTTTTACTAGAATCCTTTTGGTGCTGTTGCTTGGCTTCTGGATCAAGTGGTCCAAATTCCTCATCAACATCACATCCCTCCATTGATCCCTCTTGTAGTTGCTGTGGTAAAGACACTACTTGACCTTCTGAGATATTATTCTCCCTTTCCTTATGGACTTCTTCATCCTTCTTCAATTCAGAAACTGCACCACTGTCTTCAGCAGTTGTGCGGCTTGTGCCTAGTGGCAGTTCTGCGTCTGCCTGCTCATGAATCACCGTTTCTGTCTCATCAATCACATTATCAGTGGCCATTGGAGAAGCAATATCTGGTGACAAAGTGATTTCTACCTCTCCACCTTGTTTCAATTCACACTTGGTCATTTCTAATGGTTCATCCTTTTCAGGCTCTGAGGTGCCAGGTTCATTGTCGACTGCTACTTGACGCAACTCCTCTAATGACTCTGGAGGTATAGCATGAAGTTCACGCGCGAAAACAGCAGTATGGTCTGCCTTGTCTTCGGGAGGCGATGGAGCTTCACCAAATTGCTCAAGATCAGTGGCATCCTGGCCACTACCGGATCTGCCACGAGTATGAACCCACGACAGGCAGATTGAATAAGGACAGCAGCTGCTACATCTGATAAGTCTCTTTTTCTGAAAGTCATTTCCATCAGCATCTGATTTAGCAGACTCGGTAATATTGTTCACCTCTTCCACATTCTGAGCTCCACTATTTCCTGTTTTTTGATCCTCACTGAACTCTCATTTACTTCCATCTTTGACGGCTTTGTTGAGATATATATCCCACATCGAGAATATGAGACCTTGCCTGTGGGTTTATAAGGGTTTGGGCTACTCTCTCTATAGCCAATTGGTTTTAGAGTTGAATCCCAGATTACTTTATCAGGCTTCCCCAACAGTCGGCTTAGTGGAAGCATCTTTACAATCAACAGGAATCTGAGATGTATGCATTGAATCCTTGTTTTCGGTGATTCCCTTATCCACTACCTCAATAATCTTCTCCACCTTGGATGGCGTCACATCCTTTCCATGGTTTGAAATACAATTGTGGGGCAGTTGAGTCTGGTGTAAGTTCTCTGGCAAGCTACACGAAGCAGAGGCCTTGTCAGTGTCGGCTGAAGTATCTTTTTGAGCTTTATTATGACCGGGGGGACTAGGACATCTGGAACTGCCACCACCATTCTTCTTCTTACTTGGCAAAGGATCAACTCTCAGACAAACAGGAGGTAGCTTAGTTGACTTCCTCGGGGAAGAAGACTGCCGTTGAACACTGCCACCATAAGATTTGTTAGCTAAATTGTCATCCACATGCTTCACAGGGACTTCTCTTCCTTTTCTCTTGGTGATTTCAGAGTAATCATCATTTTTAGGTAGCTCCATTTGCTTCACCGGTATGACTTTCTCCTTAGCATCTTTTTCCTTCCTCTCTAGAACACCTTGGGCAGCAGATTTATCTTCATTAACTCTAGTTCCATGGTCACTACTCTCAGCCTGCTTCGTTGGAACAATCCTTGCATTAGCATCAACCTTCTTACTTCCCTCATTCTCCTTCTCCATTCCATCATCCTTCTGCCTATTTTCAAGAGGGAACCAGAAGAATGGGAATGGGAGTTGCGTCCTTCGTTCTCCATTCTGCTTGTGCAGAGATGCATCCATGTCCTTGTCCATCTTTCCAGCTCCATCATGCCTATTATCATAAGAGGGCATCCAAAAATTTGGAAATGGATTTTCCTTTTTCCTGTTCTCACTCTGCTGATCCTGAACTCGCTCCCCATTTCCACCTTGCATCAAAGATCCAATTTTGTCCATGTCAAAAGGTAACAAACCACGCCTTTGATCTGCTTCATGAGATTTCAGACTCGCAGGAGGCCTTTTATCACCTGGATTCTTCTTTTGCTCCACGATCTCTGGACCAGAAAGTTTGCTTAGCTCCCCACCCTTCATGTACTCCGGTGGAATCCACAAAATTGGATAAGGGTGGTTCTTCATCTGAGCTGGAACCAATGATTCTTTCGCCTGCTTTTCAACAACATCAGGTGTTTCTTGTTCTTCAATCTTCACACCCTTATTTGCATTCTGGTGGCTGTGATTAGGACACCCACAGCAGTGATAACTTCCCGGCATGTTCTTGTCATATTCATATTTAGGAAGCTCCATAGAGTAATGAGGAGACGGTGCATATTGAACAGGGTAGGCTTCATTATATGGAGCAGGATAACCACCAGCAAACTGCATTGGCGACGGCATTGGTGTTTGAGGGAATGAGGGTCTGAAACCACTATAACCAGCAGCATTGTGGTTACAGCAAGAATGACACGGCACAGAATTGGAGTAGCCAAAGTTGCCACCATAAGGCCAAGGCATACATGCCAAAGGTGGGTTTGGTTGGTAAGGCGGATAAGGATATTGAGGGAAGGAGAAGGTCTAGTGTCTATGCTCGGGGTGTGAATCCATGGCATCATTTTTCACAAGCTTTTTTCTACACACAGAGTCACAGACTAAACGAAATCCTCCAAAAGAAAAGTCTAGACAACACCAAAAATTTCAGTCAACCCACAAAACAGGATCACAAAATCAGTAACAATTTCAAAAGTCTGCGGACTGCAAGGAGGTGAAAATGTTCAAACCCCAATCTGTAAACTTAGCAGACACATCAACTAGCTGAAGTTGATCAATCTTTACTGGAAACTATGTAATTTGCACTAGCAGGTACAAAATTAAACGTTATAATTGGTATAGTATAACAATCGTAAAGCACATCATCACAAGCTACAAAGATTCATATAAAACTAAGGAATTATTCTTCAAGCAATAATCAAAACAGTAACTATGTAATACCCAATTGATGCAAGCACTGAAATGTAAGATCACAGCACCTATAACAACAAGTTGTCTAAATTCATGATTCATCGCACATTTATAGCAGAAACAAAAAAAACTCAGCACCCAATAACAAGCTGTCAAAACATCATGAAGCAAGATGAAGAGGAAGAACTTACAGTTTAGCTACACAGCCGAACGGTTCCACAATCCAAATGACTCGGTAATCGGGAGGCGAATCGGTCCACAAACCCAAAAGGGAGAAACGGATAGCTTTGTTGTTTGGTCTCTTTTTGGCTTCAGTTTAATGTGGTCTGGGGAGAGGAGTCTCAGATAGCAATGATTTTATGTGGCATGGAAAGTAAAAGAAAAATCTAGTATGAAGAAAGGTCAAAGATTTTTTGATTCGAGATGTTTCCCGCGTCTGCTCAACAGTGGAATTTCTGTAGCTTTCTCATAACCTGGACCGCCTCTATCTCCTACACGTGTGATGGCTTCTTGTAATTATACGTAAACTCCTTTTTTGTTTTTTTAATAATTATACGTAAACTCTGTTTTCTGTTCGAGAAAATATCAAAAATTAATATCGTTACAAACATGATTTCTTCGTGTTCGAGCAGGAACGACAACAAAAACACCACAGGAATTTTGGTACCAAAGCGAATTTCACGAATTTATATAATTATTTGCAATTCACCAAATTAAATATACGAGGGTGATATGAGATCTAAATTGCCTTAAAAAAAGAGATTGGAAGAAATAATGCAGAAGTTGATAAAGTAGTCTGATGTAGGCTGGGTTTGGTGCAGCTGAGCTTATAAGTTATAAGCTGAATTTTAGCTTATAAGCAGAAGGTGGGTGTTTGCAGCTTCTCCTTTTTCCCTCAAAACACTTTATACTTTTTTAAAAAGTAGCTTATTTTTAGACTTACCAAACACCAAAACCTTTGGTGCTTAAAAGCAAAGGAGCTTATAAGCTTTTCCAAACCCACCCGTAACCTGCAAGTAGCACATGATAATTATGTAATCTGCAAGTAGCACATGAGGGAGATTATCTAATCTGCCAAATTCCGAAAGGATTTGTGTTTAATCTGCAGCACCACAATGCCAATTTCTTGACCAGAAACTCAATGGTGCATTATCTACAAAACTATTTGACTATGTTTGGGTTCAATTCTACAACAACCCACAATGTGAATATAGTTCTAGTAATTTTGATGCCTTCAAGAACTCATGGAATCTGTTCAAAAAAAACTCATGGAACCAGTGGAACAAGATAGAAGCTAGATTCTTCTTTGTTGGGCTTTCCAGCTTCGCGTGCAGCTGCTGGCAGTGGGTTTGTGCCTTCAACTGAGATGTCTGGCAAGTGTGGAGGTGTCATGGTCTATGACTAGAATCCAAGGCAGTATTTAACTTGAGCCAAACCAATGGCTTACCTTATGTAAAATAAAGGCCTAGCATGCTCTCTCTTGATTTCAAAGCAGTTTGTATAATAAAAGTACCTCCTTATCATCACCTAGTAATAATTTGCCAATAAAAGCAGTTTCATCCTATCATAAAGTTAATGCTTGCTGAGAACTGAATTTGATTCCAATATTCTCTCTATTTTACAAAACTTAAAATGTGTATAATTTTTGTGCTCCAAATCCTACAACTTCTCTATTTTAATGATTTTGTTATTTAATACAACAATAAAATAGTATCCATTCTCATTAATTATAACAATAAAATAAGTATAATAATGACAAATTCCTTTTATATAAAATAAAATATGTTATCTCTCCCAATTTTGAGCATTGAAAAATGTAAAACATTTAATGCTCTCATTCTCCAAACTTTTTAGAGAATATGTAAATATAGGGAATAGTTTCTTCTCTTTCATCTATTTCCCTATTTTATGAAATGAGGTGAGGTGAGATGAGAAAAGTGTTATTGTGTAAAAAGAGTAAATTTTTCCTAAAATAGAGAAAAATAAGAGATTTAGGAAATCTGTTGGAATTGCTCTAACAAATATGTAAAAGTTATCATTTTTGAAATAGCAAAAGAGTTTTAGTATCCATTACAGATGTGAAGAATCAAGAATAATATACCAACAAAATAGAACCAAAGCTCTGTAGACCTCTGACACCCGACCCTTTCGGAGCAGAGGAGCTTTAGGGTTTGCAGCGGCAACACCTTTACCCTGGTTTGGGTGGGAGGGCCTGATCACAGCGCCATCATGGCATGGGTGGACCTCCAAGGACTTCGACGATGAGGTGAGACACCTGAATCGCGATCTCAAAGGCAACGGTATGGTTAGTGATATGGTCCGATGACTTTGTTGTCTAGTATCGGTTCGTGGCCCGTGCTATATAAAGCATTGACTTCCTCACAACTTTATTTGGATGAAATTTTTCAGAAGTGATCTGCTCATATAGAACTATGTATTGAACGGTGAAGATGTGATTTTGTGATAAAAAAGTTTGTGTAAACCTCGATCCCTCATATATGTCAAAAATGAATCCCTCATTGGAAGGGGTTGTATATATAACAGATTTCGTAACGGGGAAACAAAAGTCATTGCTTTAAGTAATTTTTATTCTCCAACTCCAACCATATTTTAGAAATTTCATAATCATTCTCCAAATTCTTACTTGAAATTTGAGAGTTTGCTGTAAATATAGAGAATTTGGTTATATATATAAAACAGATTTCGTAACGGAAAAAAAGTCAATGCTTTAAGTAATTTTTCTTCTCCAACTCCAACCATATTTTAGAAATTGTATGACCATTCTCTAAATTCTTGCCTGAAATTTGAGAGTTTACTGCAAATATAGAGAATTTGGTTTTCTCTTATCGCATTCCCTATTTTGATGAAAGCTTTAGGAAATATGTTAGGATAAAACAACCAAAATATTTTTTTTTAAATTGAGAAAACTAAGAATATAAGAAAACTATTGGAGTTGCTCTAAAAAATCAATTTCCAAACCATCACATTCATGCTACCATGAACCACCTTCAGTTCAAGGGAAAATTCTGCTATACATGCATGTATAACATGCAGACAGACAAAAACCCACCACCACCAGCCCCGTGCAAGGCACGTGTCCCCTCTCATGTGAAAAACCGGTCGGTATCTCACACCGACCAGTACAACAGACGCTCCCCAGTTCAAGGGACCAAAGCTTCATATTACTGAAACCAATTAAATAATGGTGACCTAGGATCCATATATAGTACATATATAACTACATATACGACTCATGATGAACCCTGCCTAATTCTCACCCTAGTCCCTGTTGATGCGGTTTTAGAGTTTAGAATGAGCAGTAATTAACTAACCTAGCTAGGTGCTTCTCTAACTCTCTTTACTGATGCCCTTTCAGAATTGGCACTGATCTAACTCAACCCATAACTCACTACAAGTCTAGATTCTGCAGCCTAGTTAGTTAATATATATAAGCGTATTATACGTATCTTTAAAAAAAACACGGTTAGTTAATATATATAAGCGTATTATACGTATCTTTAAAAAAAACACTCGTTTTTTTAATTTTTTAAAGATATAGAAAAATACGTGTTTTTGACACTAAACATATAATACGTGTATTATTTGTGTACACGTATTTTATAATTAAAAAACTGATTTTTTTTTTTAAAATAAAATATTTATTTCTTCACACTATTCTATAATTAAATATTTGTGCTTTATAAGAGTCTAGCTCTACCGTAAAAGTCTTGCTCTAATAGTGATATATTAATGGTATTGCTATTAACACACCTTATTTTGTTATTAACACACTATATCTATTTTTTTATAGCTAGAATTTGATTGCAGTCAATGCTCTAAATATCGGGATATATCGGCGATATATCGCTGATATTTAGAATCTGATATGATAAGTATCATATCGCCTCAAAATATCGGGTCAACTCGCGATATATCGGGTCAAACTCGGTTTGACCCGATATTTCAGTGATTTTTTTAAAAGAGATATTTCGGTGACGTTTTGAAAATTTCGATCTTTTCTTCAGTTCTTCTCTCTCGAAGCGGTGACGTTTTGCAAATCATTAACAAAAACCGAATGAAGGATAAGGAAAAAGATGTACTACTTGCTAAAGAAGCTAAAGAAGCACAATAATGGCTTGTTGATGGTAATGTCATTGAAGATATGGAAAGGCATGAAGAAGTGTCCGAAATAGGTAGTGAAATACCACCCTTGAGTGAAATCCGAGACGTAAGAGAGCTTTATGAAGATGATTTTGTCTCGGAAGATGAGGAAGAAGATAATGACGATGATGAGTTTGAGTTTGAATCTGATGATGAGAGAGTTTATGATGCATGAACATCTCAATCTATCTTGTAAACACTTATTTTTATTAGTTTTTACTGTATTATTTATGTATTTTTATTGTCAAAACAATCAAATGTTTTTCTTTCTCTAGTTTAATCGGTACATTTTAAAGTATAGTTTTAATTTCGTAAGTTTATTTGGTATATTTTGAAGTATATGTTTATAAATATATTAAATTTAATTAAAAATTAGCAAATCCGATATATCCCTGATACATCCTTATTTTACAAAAACGATACGATGTCGATAACCGTTATTTAGACCATTGACTGCAGTTACAAAATTACCCTTAAAATTTGCTCTATGATCGAATCTTATCATGGAGGGAGTGTGAATAGCAAATTAGGGTGTGTTAATAACACCACCCTATATTAATACAAATTGGTATAAAAATGTACCTGAATTTTTATGTACGTATTTTTTTTGCATCCTATTTTAAACATGTACGTACCATTTTAAATTTCCTGAATTCGTATTTTTTCTGAATTTTAAAAATATTTTCACTAAAATGTAACGAATTATATACGTACTTATTTTTGACGTTTAATTCTCATACCCTATTTAACTAACTAGGCTCTAGAATCATCAAACTCAATATTGTTGCGCCAAAATCACTATTATTTTGTAAGTTTATGTAACATGAGTTTTTTTAATTTTTTTATTAGGAAGACAGTGTGCATGGATTCCATCATACACAGTAAATCCTTGATAAATTAATAACATCGATTAATTAATAATTTTTTCCGGTCTTGACTCGGACCTGTACATATTACTAGGTTTCTCGCTAAATGCATAAGATAATATTTTAGAATATTTTATGTCCCAACGAATATATAAAGTAATAATTGATTAAATAATTAATTAAAAGTATCACAAGAAAATGATAAAATACATAAAAAATATTAAATAAGGTTTTATAATATAAATTAAGGAAACTCTTGACAATTGTAATTTGTCAATTTAGTTATTCTGGAAGTATCAATATATGGTTCTTTTTTTCCTTGTATTATGAAAAATTAAGAAAATTTTTGACAAATTTAGGAAACTCTTACAACAATACCCTCTAATAAATATTTTAATATTAATAAATAAATAAATTATTAATTTATGGATAATATAATATCTATTCTAAAATAATAATTTTTTATGTTCCCAACGTTATTTATTTATAGAGGTTTTAGTGTAGAAGACTTCTATTAAATTTTCTAGTTACGGTATTATATTGCATCTTTCTTCGTAATTGCATATTTCTAGTGACCTGCAACTTGTGGTTTGATTTATTTTGACCTTCCAAAACGAACTTCTCAATCTATATACGTATGTAGAAAGCTATTTGTGTGATCAACGAATGCAGAAAAATTCGAACTCAAAATTTTGGGTGTTATCTGTGGAGACAAATTTTGTTACACTAGTGCTAGTTGGACATTGGGAAATGGAGATCAACCTCTGAATTCCATGAATGAATTGGCTAGTCCTTATCTATAACTTCTATTCTGCTTTTTCTTTAAGAAACTATCAGAGTTTGGCAGGAATTCAAGCTGGCATTGTTCATAAAGTTGACTAATAAAAATGAAGAAGTTGCCTTAAAAAATTGACCAAGAACTTTGGATAGATTTATCAGAAACCATATCCAGTCTATAAATATAGATACTCGATCAAATACCAAATTCATAAATAGCAAACATCTTCTCAGAAAAAAAAAGAAAAAGAAAAAGAAAAAGAGAGCAAATATGGCAGCTGCCATGTCCACCAAGTCGTGCTATCAAGCTCTCACTGTCTTACTAGTAATCCTCCATGTCTTTGTCTCGAACTCTTACGCCGGATCCATTGTAGTTTACTGGGGCCAAAATGGAGGAGAAGGCTCTCTCACAGCAGCATGCGACACAGGAAGATATCGTATCGTAAACATAGCTTTCCTCTCACAATATGGCAATGGCCAAACACCTCAGATCAACTTAGCGGGTCACTGCGATCCAAGATCAAGGGGTTGCGTAAAAGTGAGCACAGACATCAAAAACTGCCAAAGCAAAGGCATCAAGGTCCTCCTTTCCATTGGCGGTGCTGAAGGGAACTATGGACTGTCATCAGATGATGATGCTGGGAAAGTAGCAGACTACATATGGAATAACTTCTTGGGAGGGCAATCGAGCTCAAGGCCTCTAGGCGACGCTGTTTTGGACGGTGTAGATTTCGACATTGAGAAGGGCGGACCGCACTATGATACACTTGCTAGGAAGTTGTCTCAGTTTAGCCAAAGAGGGAAGAAAGTGTACTTAGGAGCAGCACCACAGTGCCCATTTCCAGACGAGTTTGTCAATGGTGCGTTATCCACTGGCTTATTTGATTATGTTTGGGTTCAATTCTACAACAATCCACAGTGTGAGTTCACCACTAGCAATCCTAATGCCTTTAGGAACTCTTGGAATAAGTGGACTTCATCTATACAAGCCGGTCAATTCTTTGTTGGGCTTCCAGCTTCTAAAGCAGCTGCTGGGGATGGTTATGTGTCTACAGGTGATCTGATCAACCAAGTGTTGCCTTTTGTTAAGAAGTCTGCTAAGTATGGAGGTATCATGCTCTATGATAGGTTTGAAGATAATAAGACTGGATACAGTTCTCAAGTTATAGGCAGTGTTTAATCCAAGTAATGACTCGTGACTATGAAATGGTTTTACAATAAGTGAAATAAAAGTCTCAAGTTAGCTTAATACGTAACTAGCCTTCGTGCATACCTGTGCAAAAGGCAGCGCACGCTCGTGCGTTTACTTTTTATTTTTTGTTCCATACATTGACAGCTTTTTTTGTGATTTGCAGCGTATCAGTATTATTCGTTCAACTACTTGCATAATGAAATTTCAAAAAAAACTGAGTTAAAATGCCAAAATAGTAAAACATGTAGATATGAACACAATATTAAAATTCACAATATAGGACATGTCATCGGATAAAATAAATAAATAAAGAACGTACCCCTAGATTTAATTAGACTTGCATTGGCATGTCAAAGTCTAAAAGTGTTGATATGGTGCGCCTAAACAACCTACAAGTACAATAAATATGATCAGCCATTTATAAACTTAACATCTGTAAAAAACACAATTGATGCAAGTCCAACATATTCTCTCTATTTTCTACATGATAGAGAAACAAAACTTAAAATCTGTGTAATTTTTGTATTGCAAATCCTACAGCTTCTCTATTTTAGAGATTTTTTTTATTTAAACCAACAACAAAATATTGTACATTTTCATTAATTACAACAATAAAATATGTATAATAATGACAAATTCCTTTTATATAAAATAAAATATGCTATCTCACCCAATTTTGAGCATTGAAAAATGTAAAACATTTAATGCTCTCATTCTCAAATTTTTTTTAGAGAATATGTAAATATAGGGAATAGTTTCTTCTCTTTCATCTATTTTCCTATTTTATGAAATGAGATGAGGAAACTGTTGTTGTGTAAAAAGAGTAAATTTTTCCTATAATAGAGAAAAATAAGAGATTTAGGGAATATGTTGGACTTGCTCTAACAAATAGGTAAAAGTTATCATTTTTGAAATAGCAAGAGTTTTAGTATTCATTATCAAGAATAGTATACCAACAAAATAGAACCAAAGCTCTGTAAACCTCTGGCACCTGACCCTTTCAGAATAGAGGAGCTTTATTAGGGTTTTCGGCGGCGGCACCTTTACCCTGGTTTGGGTGGGAGGGCCTGATCGCAGCAACGGCATGGCTGGACCTCCAGCGGCTCCGGCGATGCAGTGAGACACCTGAATCGCGATCTCAAAGGCAACGGTATGGGTAGTGATCTGGTCCAGTGACTTTGTTGTCTAGTATCGATCATGGCCCGTGCTAGATCAGGACGGTGGATTGGCGACCTCAAAGCTCTCTCTTCGACGCAACATATCTTAGGTGGCGAAATTGAGGGTTGATCGTGGTCAGTCTTGATTTGGATTGGTGGTGCAATTGTAATTCTCGATCTGGTCTCCATCAGGGTTTGAGTTCAGACTTGAGGTCAGAGGGAATCCTAGATTTGAGGCTTAAGGTTAGGCTTCTTGGTGATTTCTATGGTACAGTTCCATCGGCGGTTCCGGGTTGTAAACGAAGTCATGGCTTGGAGGAGTGGGAAGCTGCCAGACTGATGCGACAGTAGCAGGCTCCGACGATGATATATGTACTGTACAATTCGAAGGGGAGAGAGAGGTTGTTTGGGCCGGGCTCAGTCCTCTTAGGCCGCATCTTGTGGTCTTAGTGGGTTGGGCCTTGGGTCTCTGCTTTTCTTTCTTTTCCTTTTGATTAGCTTGTGTGGGTTTTACAGAGGAGTCACAATTTATAACCTATATACGACTTATTTGTACGAAGTTGTTGTGTTGATCTCCTGAGTGGAAACGTACATCATTGGGTCTTAGGCGTCATACTTTTCAGGATAGACTCTTGCTTGAGAGTTGTATAAGTTTAGAAATTATTTTATTTGTTTTCTAGTTGATTAGAGTTCATCTTTTGAACCGTAATTTTTTGATAGTTTTTTCAGTTCTTAGTTGATAGCTGTATTGTAAGGTCTTCGGGCTATGTATGTTTAACCGTTATGCTTGTTTTGATCTTTGATTCATCAATGAAATTTTCCCACCTTAAAAAATAGTATTACCAACAATCAAGGAAGCTCCCCAAACATTTAGTCCTGCAAAGAATAGCTAAACAGACCAATTATTGAAGAAAAGACAAATTTCGATAGGAATCTTAACAAAACATCATAGAGATGGCATGCTTATTAATTAGTTTTCTAACCTGGTAGCCTTCCCTCGATCTCTCTCCTTTTGCAATATTATTTTTGTTCACCAGGCCTCTCTTATGAGAACTACACGAAGAAGAATATATGTATTTTTTTCAATTCAAAGAAAAAGAAAAGTTGAAACCTTCAAATAATGAACAATTCCATAGACATAATAAGCCATACATACCTTTTAGTTGATTTACTATGAGTGAATTTATACTTGGGGAGATGTCTTGTGTAAATTTACCAATTTTCCATGTTCTAAAAGAGTGAGAACAAATTGTGTTGTAAATTGATTAGTCCATCTTGTTAGATGTAATAATCTAAAATAGCTTTTGTTAGACGAGACACGTGATATTATTCAGGATGTCTTATACAAAGATTTATGTAATCTTTCTAGTAATGCTCGGGGTGTTGGTGTTATGTCCCCCGATATATGATTATTAATTAAATAAACTAACCCCAATAGGGTTCAATCCTTCTAAAAATAAAAGTGAGATCAAATGAACAATATTTCGCAAACCTAGAAAAAGTGATCGAAGACACTGAAATTCAATTTGTCGTCAAATTGCTTGTAGAGTTAGATGTTCTGTCTTGACCTGTTGCATAATTAGGTCAGCCTTAATCCATCAAATCATCAAGGAGGAGCAAAAGAAATTTATTACCTGAGTGGAATGCATGAGAAAAGTTTTGGCAGAGAAGAAGAGCAGATCTGGTAGATGTAAAAACTACTAAGTGGTGAAGATATACTTGCACGTAGGAGGAGGTTACATGTGCAGTTGGTTTTGAACTTTGAAACTTTTATCCTGCTCAACTGCTTTATCTTTTATTCCTTTTCTAATATTTCCTGATTTGTAGTTTAAATTATGTCGGTTAAAGTTTTTTCAACTTTAGTCTTTATATTTTAGCCGATAAAAAAAATTTATCGTCGTCTATAATATAATATATAAAACAAAAAAAATAAAAAAATTAAATATCATAGCCGACGAAGCCCTAAAAATTTGTTGGCTATGACAGAATAAGGGTTTAGGGTTTAGCTATGATATAATAAATAAAATAAAAAATAAAAAATATTTAAATATCATAGCCGATGATAAAAACATTAAATTATTCGGCTATGATATAATAAATAAAATTAAAAAATAAATAAATACCATAGCAGACGATAAAACATTAAATTCGTCGGCTCTAGGTTCTTTACCTGACAAGATTCATATTTAGGATATTCGTCAGGTAAATTTTTGATGTTTAAGGTCAAGACCTTCCACTGGTTACGTCTCATCGATTTGAAACTATTTTGTGTTGAAGGTCTAGCCAAAATACGTAATTTAGACGGTCAAATAACTGTTTTCGTGCGTTTAGGGGTTTGACTTACGAGATTGACCGTCCAGACCGAGCCCTTAACTTTGTCAGATCAAGTTGAACTTTTTACCATACATGTATTTTATCATGATGATAATATCAAACGGTCAGATTTTCGTTTCTCAAGTTTGATCATCAGAATCACAACATGCCTACTAATATTGTAGAACTTATTTACTAAATTTTAAGTAAATGTTCTATTTCAAAAACAAACTCTACGTAGAACCTTCAAACTCAAAAAAGTCATGAAATAAGATATGACCAGAATAGTGAAATACGTCTCTGGTGAGCCCTATCATTGAGGGGTAAATGTCCTAAAAATTTTAGATGGACAGTTGCGTCTCATCATGGTGAAAGTTTGTTGTGTTGAAAGTTCGACCAAAATACCTCATATAGATGCAGATATGGACTTTTCTGTGTGTTAAATGGTTAGAAAAACTGTATTTTGAAGCCTTAAACGGGCTTGGCTGACCAAAAAGGCCCGTAGGTCGTGGCAAAGTGATGAGTTTGACTCGTAGGGTGTTCCACTTCCAGATTAGTGTCACAATAATAAATCGTACACTGAAATACCCGTAGTGCAATTTTGTCAGTAAAGGATACTTTAGCTGACGAAATACCACGTGTCGTCGGCTATACTTTAGCCGACAACATGTGTCATTTTGTCAGCTAAAGTACCCTCAAAATTTTTAAAATTCCCGTCAAAAATTTTAACTTTAGCCGACGAATTTTTGCATATCATCAGCTAAAATACCCTTAAAATTTTTAAAATTTCCACAAAAAAATTTAAATTTTTTTTCTATAACTTTCATCTCTCTCCACCCTCCTCTTCATCCTCCTCCTCCAGCAGTAACTCATCATCTTTCTGCTCCTCCTCTTTCTCCTTCTCCTCCTCCTCCTCCTTCTCCTTCTTCTTCTTCTTCTTCTCCTCCTTCTTCTTCTTCTTCTTCTTCTTCTTCTTCTTCTCCTCCTTCTTCTTCTTCTTCTTCTTCTTCTTTTTCTTCTTCTTCTTCTCCTTCTTCTTCTCCTCCTCCCTATCATCGAGGGGTAAATGTCCCAAAATTTTTAGATGGGCAGTTCTGTCTCATCATGATGAGAGTTTGTTGTGTTGAAGGTTCGACCAAAGACCTCATATAGATGCAGATATGAACGTTTCTGTGTGTTAAGTGGTTAGACAAACTGTATTTTGAAGCCTTAAACAGACTTGAATGGCCAAAAAGGCCCATAGGTTGTGGCGAAGCGACGAGTTTAACTCGTAGGGCTGTTCCTTTCCAGATTGGTATCACAATAGTCAATCAGAAACCGAAATACCCGTAGTGCAATTTTGTTAGTAAATGGTATTTTAGCTGACGAAATACCACGTGACGTCAGGTATACATTAGCCAACAACATGTGTCATTTTGTCAGCTAAAGTACCCTCAAAATTTTATAATCCCCGTCAAAAATTTTAACATTAGCCAACGAATTTTTGCATGTCGTCGACTAAAGTACCCTTAAAATTTTCACCAAAATTTTTGAATTTTTCTATAACTTTCATCTCTCTTCATCCTCCTCCTCCGGCAGTAACTCCTCCTCCTTCTCCTTCTCCTTCTCCTCTAAACACCTCCCCCGGACAATGGTGTGGTGACGGAAAAACGAAAAAGAAGAAAAAAATTAATCAAAAAATAAAAAAAAACATTTTTAAACTTTAGCCGACGAAATGCAACCTTTAGGCGACGAAATTTAAATTTTAGGCGATAAAATTCAAACTTCAGACGACGAGTTGCACACCTTAGGTGACGAAATTTGTCGCCTAAAGTCCAAAAACTCGTCACTTAAAGTCCAAACTTTAGGCGACAAAAAATTTCTTCGTCTGTTAAAGTTCAGACATTAGGTGACGGTTGAAATTAATTTCGTCGGCTAAAGTATAGTTGACGGATTTTTCCGGATGACCATCTTAGCCGACGAAGCCTCGTCGGCTAACACTTTAGTTAACAGAATTTTATAACGGCCGACGAAAATATTTCGTCGGCTAAAGGAGTTCTTCTGGTAGTGTATCAACTTTTCTCTCCTTAATTATCTCTTTATTTTATTTATATTGTTTTTTATTTTTCTGTTTACTTTAGTAACCTTTGTTTTTTAATTGTCTGGATCAACTTGATAAGGGTAATATTGTCATAACATAATTTGGTGTGTTAGCCGACGAAATTTTGTAACAGTTTTCGTCGGCTAAAGTTGTCACACCCCGATCCTAAAATTATTTTACGGTTGGTTACTTTGGTCTTTTACCATTTAAAGTGACCGTTTAACCGTACAATGATCGTAAAGTTGACTTTTTGTTAAGTCAAGAATTTGGGAAAACTTCCTTCTTGAAAGTTGTAGAGGGCGTCATTACGAGTTCGTGGACACGTAGCACGCTCAAATCGGAGTTCGTATGGGAATGTTATAAATAAAAGTATAAAATTACTATGCAGTAAAATGACTATATATAGGAGTTACCGGGATGAAAAATCAGATTTTTCACCCGGCCCATTTTCTCTCCTCTCCCGACGGAAACGCTGCCGGATGTTCCAGCCGCCACCGCGCCGCCGTCCGGCCACCCCAGGCCTCCACACCGGTCCTAAAAGCTCGGCCTCCGAGTCTACTTCATTCCTATGTAAGTTTTCCGACCTAACTCGCCGTAAATCGGGAGAAATTCCGGTTTGTTCTTCAAGTGTACAGTGTTTGTTCTTGATCTGATTTCTCCCTCCCTAGATCACCATTTGTTGAGTTCTTTATATGTTTAGGATGGGTTTTAGGAGTACTACAATCCCCTAGAATTTGGTAGCTTGATTCGAAGTGTGTAGGAAGGATTGAAGTTTCAAATTGAAATTATTTCGGGTTTACTGTTCATCGAGTTTTTGACCTAGTTAGATGCCGATTTGGCCTTCGAGTTGAACTAGAAAGTTGTCCCAAATGATGAGACGAAGCTACTGGCAATATTTGGTGGCGATCGGAGGTCGTCGGAATTTTGGCCGGAATTTCTGCCGGCGGCCGCCGTCGGCGGCGGAGCTGGCAGCGGTGCCGCCACATTTTGGGCAGTTTTTCATGCCCATTAATTAGTAAATATTGTGAGGAGTCTATGGTTAAAATTTGGTAATTTTTGGAGGAGTTTTGGTTAGGTTTTGGAATTTTCTAGTTTAGTATTATTGGCGGATAATTAAATATTATTCCGACCATCGATTATTGCCGGTTAAGGTTTAAGGATTATTTTAAGGACTCCTAAGGTATTGGTGAAGTGGTTGAATGGGTGTCCATAGTAATTCCACAAATTATTATGGGTGAACCTAATGTCAAGTGAATTATTAGAGAAAGTCGGTGTTACGGTTGGGTAATCGGAAATGAATCTATTTGTTGAAAAGTTGTTAAAAAGAAAGGAACTTGGTCAACACGTGGTCAAATAGGATTTCCTGGTCAAACTAGGAAAAGACCAAGTCAACTTTGGAAAGACTAATATAATGTTTTGTTTGTACAATCTCTGTTTGAACGTGAGACGGACTCGACTACGCGGTTAGTTCGAGGGTTTCGCTCGAGGAGCTTTCCGAGCAGGAAGAAGGTCGCGATGAGTACTGTGAGTGGACCTTTGTTTTAAATTAAATTGCATGCCATATACTTTAATTGATTTCTCCTGCATATATGATTTCCTCCATTTATATGTTTTACGGTGATTTGGGAAAATGAGATTTAAGGGTTTTAAAGGCAAACAAGCCGGGAAAGAGGTTCATACATTTCCCGTGATTTTAAAGGATTTTCCCTGGATATGGTTTTAATGATTATCACCGTGTTGGGATTATGGAGGGGGATGATTTTAAAAGGAGAAACTTGGCTCACGGATTTAAAGGGGTTTTCGATTTATTATTCTCACGAGGTTTTACAGGTTTTAAAGGGATTTTTAAAAGGGAAAATGATATAAGGATTGTATGCTAGCATGGACCCTCTCCGGTGGTAGCTGGTCATTTGACCTTCCTGGATAGAGCAGGGGTCACTAGACATTCCCAGATAGAGCAGGTCGGGGACCCTCTCCGGTGGTAGCTGGTCATTTGACCTTCCCGGATAGAGCAGGTCGGTTTTCTCGTGGATGAGGTTAACACCCCACATAATTGTTTATATTTGAGCCAAGGCATTGTTTATGTTTTACTTGCATGCGGATTTTCTTAGAGAAAACTTAGAGGGAGAACATTAAAGGAATTAGAGCTTTTATATTTTATTTTTGTCCACTCACCCTGACAGTTTTTCAATGTTTCTCCCCTGGGCCCTTCGTTTTCAAATGCCCAGTGGTGCAGGGTTCTTGAGAGGAGGTCGAGCGCGTACGAGAGTCGAGGCATAGTCGATCAATCTGTTGCTGCCGCAATTCCTTAGGGTAATCTTCTGTGTAGACTGCTCTGACTAACCCAGTTTAGCTAGTTAAGTAGGTTAGGGAGCAGGATGCCTTCATGAGTTAGGGTTTGTTGTTAGATACTCATGGAAGAGCTGAGTTGGTACGTAGGAAGGGTTGGCCATGTCAAGGGGGTTTCGGTAAGAAGTTCCCTTGAGGTGGTCCCCGCAGGATTTATTTCGGGTTAAAGGGATTTAACTCGAGGTGGATCCTGACAAAAGTAATTCTTAGGGTAGTGTACCCACTTTTCTCTCCGTATTTATCTTTTTATTTTATTTATATTGTTTTTTATTTTTCTGTTTACTTTAGTAACCTTTGTTTTTTAATTGATTGGATCAACTTGATAGAGGTAATATTGTCAGAATATAATTTGATGATTTAGAGATAGAGATTATATTATTTGGGGATAAATTATTATTATTATTATTATTATTATTGTTTTAGAGAATTACTTAATAAAATTTAATAAATTTCCAGTAAATACGACTTTTTTTTATTAAAACAGAAAAACTCCACGACAAGGCTTTCCCACACATAATCAAAACCTTGGATGTAAAGGTCATTAGCCATGTGAACAATCCAGTCCAGTCGTGATAAAAAAGTCCCTCTCTCTTCTGAGAGTCTGGGTTTTGAAAATAGTTTCAACCGAAAATTCTGGGTCTTGAAAACTCGGTCCCTCTCTCTACCGGGAGTCTGGGGTTTGGAAAGTTAAGGTGGCGAGCTCTATTGTCCTTTCAGCTGGTTTTCTAGGAGGTCTATGCAGTGGTGTTTTGAGAAGCTCAGGTGTGGGTGGCTCTTTTTCACGGGTCTGCTGGGTAAGATGGAGGAAGTTATTGCAGATATGACTACTCGGTTAACGATTGTAGATGAAGAAGAAGAAAATGTCATTCAGATCGGTGACCCATCAGAGGTTGCCTCGGGGAAGTTCTGACTTGTGGGGAAAGTGTTGACTAATCGTCCCTACTGTTTCGAAGCTCTGCGGAGTACTTTGAAACGGCTTTGGAAGACTAGGGATGAGGTGGTTATTTTCCAATGGGAGGATTCAGATCGTGTTCTGTTTTCGTTTGGATCTAATGCGAACAGAGGAAGGGTGTTAAGTGGAAGCCCCTGGACTTTTGATAATGCCTTGGTGCTTCTTTCGGCGTACGATGGCGTTGGTGACCCAAGATCTGTAGCGTTGGAGACACAAGCCTTCTGGTTGCGGGTAAGGGGAATCATGCCTGATTACTTGAACCCGAAAATGGCAGAAAGAATTGGGCGTCAACTGGGAATTTATTATCCGATTGGAAGTTGTTTTAGTGAAGATGGCAGTGGTAGGTTTTTGAGATTAAGAGTCGGATTGAATGTTTCCAAACCCCTCCAAAGATGGTTGAAGTTATCACCGGCCCCGGGGCTCCCTGCTGAGAAATTCCAATTGTTGTACGAGCACTTGCCGTATTTATGCTTCTTCTGTGGTAGGTTGGATCATGTTAGTTCTGGATGTGCGCTCCATAAAGAGGGTTTAATTAAAGAAGAGCGTTTTGGAAGATTTCGAACGTTGGCAAAAGATGTTTACTCAATTGATCCGGGTCTTCAGCTGGAGGGGAGAAGACTCGGTCTTGTCCCAAAACCAAAAGCTTGGTCAATGAAAGTAGATGATCTGGGTATTTCAGGTACAGTACGCTCAAGACAAACTTTTGAAGAGGATGC
Source organism: Comarum palustre (assembly GCA_951800085.1). NCBI lineage: Eukaryota > Viridiplantae > Streptophyta > Magnoliopsida > Rosales > Rosaceae > Comarum > Comarum palustre. The sequence goes on along the minus strand of OX637581.1, from coordinate 16,298,705 downwards.
AAGAATCTCTGAGACGGAAATGGAGATTGAGGAGACGAGTGCCGGTGCAGAACCGCCGGTGAAGCGTCGCCGGGAGACACGAAGTGACTATCTCGAAGCCCGGGCGGAGGAGCAAGCACATGATTCTCGGGCAATGGAACCTTTGGAGCGTGCGGCTCAATGTACTACAGGCCCCCCACGGTTCCTTGACAGTGTAGTTTCTGACACGGTTAACCCCATTTTCAACGTTGGCATTAATTGCAAAGGCGGCGAGCTGGGGGTTTTGGGCGGGAAGGAGGGCATCCTAAAGTGGGGTGTGACACGTCCAAGGGAGTCTAGTGGCAAGTTTGCTGCTGCAACTGGTTCTAATGTGGGCTCCGTCTCTAATGTGGGCTCCAAAGGCCCAATAGGCCAAAAAGCAGGATCGGTGGATAACCCAAGGTGGGGAACCCCTGAGTTGGTGGTAAAACAAAAGCCTATCTCTAACCCGTATCTAGGGCCTTCGTCTTCTTCTACACTTTCAGTCACCGATCTTTCTCAGCACTTCGCAGGAGAATCCTTGTCTCAAAACAAAAAAGTGGGTGTTGAAAAGAGGAGCATTAGTGCTGAAGCGGGTAGAAAGAAAAAACGGAATGTTGAAAAGGGCAGCAGCACACTTGTTAAAGGAAAAAGAGATGGAGGCCAGACCTCTCTTTCGCCCAAAGAAGGCAAAGATGTGGAGACCATGGAGACGAAGGAGTCTGCCAAACCACGGCGGGGTGGAAGAGGTAGAAAGGGCCTTGTGGTGGGTGGAAGAAGCCTGGTATATTCTCGCAGGTCAGCAGCCACCAAAAAATCTAAAAATTCTGAAGCTTTGTTTTCTGCTACCGATGTTCAAACCGTGATGGGTTCCGACATTCGGACCCATCACGAGCAATGATAGGTGTCAGTTGGAATGTGCGAGGACTGGGGAACCCGCACACATTCCGAGCCTTGAAGAAATTTCTTCAGGCGAAAGACCCCGATTTGGTTTTTTAATGGAAACCAAAAAGAAGAAGGAAGAGATGGCCAATATTTGCTTTAATCTTGGTTTTGGCGGTTGTAGTGTTGTGGGGAAGGTCGGACGAAGTAGTGGAGGATTAGCTATGTGTTGGAAAAAGAATTTGGTGGTGCGGCATTTGGGTGCTTCTCAGGGCCATATTGATGTGGAGATTTTGATTGATGGTAATGCAGTCCGAGTGACGGGTTTCTATGGAAATCCCGATTCACAGCTCCGTCATTTTTCCTGGGACTTGATGAGAAGGATTGCTGCTAATGTCAATGGTCCTTGGATTATAGTGGGGGATTTCAATGAGTTACTTAGTCTCACAGAAAAACATGGCGGAGGTGTTCGATCAGAGGCTCAGATGCAGAGGTTTAGAGATGTGGTTTTTGACTGTAGTTTGCAGGAGGTAGAAGTTTCGGGCCCTCTTTTTACTTGGAGGCGTGGTGCTCTAGTGGAGAAACTTGACCGATGCTTCATCAATGCGGAGGCAGCAACTTTCTTTCCACACTTCCATGAAGCTCATGTTGATGTAGGTGCCTCGGATCATGTCCCATTGGTGCTGTACCCGGATGGTCAGAATACTGGGAGGGTTAGAAGGTTTGGAGGGAACAAAAGATTTCAATTTGAACCATTCTGGGCAAAAGAACAAGAGAGCAGACAGGTTGTGCTACAGAATTGGGCTGCCTGTATCGATTTGGATGAGCTTAAAACTCGGTTGAGTAGTGTTTCAAGAGGGTTGCAGAAGTGGAACGAGTGCACTATTGGTCATATTCCTAATAAAATAAGAAAGCTGAATAAGGAACTGGAAAGATGGCCTTTTGATAGCTTGAATGAAGGTGTGCAAGCCAAACGGAGTGATATTGTTAGAGAGTTGGACAAGCTTCTGGAAATGGATGAGTCCATTTGGAAGCAAAGATCCAGAGTTTCTTGGCTAGCAGAAGGGGACCGTAATACTAATTTTTTCCATGGTTTTGCAAAGGGAAGAGGAAGGAAAAATAAGATACTGGGGGTGAGAAATGGAGACGGCGTCTGGCAGAATACAGAGGAAGGGATCCAAGTGGCTTTCATTGACCATTTTACGAAGTTGTTTACTTCTGAGAACTGTAATCATTCAGAGCTAGTTCTTGAAGCCATCCCCTGCAAGGTGACAGCTGAAATGAATGCGCACTTGGATAAACCATTCACAAGGCTTGATGTGGAGTTTGCTCTAAGTCAAATGGATCCGGATAAGTCACCTGGAGAAGATGGATTATCTGCGAGGTTTTTTCAGACGTACTGGGAGGTAATTGGGGATGATGTGAGTAAAATTTGTCTCCAAATCTTAAATGAAGGGGCTCCAATAGGTGATCTGAATCATACTTTGTTGGCTTTAATCCCGAAAGTTGACAATCCACAACAGGTCACAGATTTCAGACCAATAAGCCTGTGTAATGTGCTTTATAAATTAATCTCGAAGGCAATGGTTAACCGTATGAAGTCACATTTTCCAGCGGTAATATCAAGCTTTCAGAGTGCTTTTGTCCCAGGGAGGTGCATCCATGACAATGTTATTACTGCTTTCGAAGTAGTCCACTCAATTAGAAGCAAGCAGACTGGCAGTGATCCGTTATGTGTGTTGAAACTGGATATTAGTAAGGCATATGATAGAGTTGAATGGGTTTTCCTCAGTAAAATTATGTTGAGATTAGGCTTCAGTGAACATTGGGTGGAGCTGGTTATGGAATGTGTGAAGTCGGTTTCCTTTAGTATTCTGTGGAACGGTTGTGCTAATGGTCTGATTCGTCCTTCCAGGGGTTTAAGGCAGGGTGATCCTTTATCACCCTACCTTTTTCTCTTATGTTCCGAAGGGCTCACGGGTTTACTTCAAAAAGCTGATAGAGATGGTTTGATCCATGGTGCTAAGGTTACAGAGTCGGCCCCTGCTATTTCTCATCTTTTATTTGCAGATGATAGCTTGCTTTTTGGAAGAGCAGAGATGCAAGAGATAACTTACTTGAAGCAGTGCTTATTACTATATGAGAGTGCAGCAGGGCAAAAGATCAATTTTCAAAAGTCAGCTGTTTCTTTTGGGCCAGGTGTTCAGCAACCACAAAAAAGTGAAATCACAGGAATGCTTGGGATTCCAGAAGTTCCTTTTCATGAAAGATATTTGGGTCTCCCAACTGTTGCAGGTAGGAATCGGAAGGAGATGTTTAAGAGAATTCATGAGAGGCTTGATTTCCATCTTCAGGGTTGGCAGTCCAAACTTCTGTCAAAAGCTGGAAAGGCTGTTCTGATAAAGGCAGTAGCTCAAGCAATACCTTCTTACGCTATGTCGGTGTTCAGACTCCCCAAAGGTATTTGTCGTACCTATCAATCTAAAGTTGCTAATTATTGGTGGGGTTCTAGTGGCAAGAAAAGGGGTATTCATTGGTGTAAGTGGGATGTGTTGTGCAAAAACAAGCTTGTTGGAGGGCTGGGTTTCAGAGATATCGAGTGTTTTAATCAAGCCTTACTTGCAAAAACTGTTTGGCGAATTGTTTTCCAACCTGAGTCTTTGGTGAATAAAGTTTTGCAAGCTAAATATGTTTCTGGTGGGCACTGCGCAGCAGCACAGGTTGGTCCAAAACCTTCTCTTATTTGGAGAAGTTTAGTGTGGGGAAAAGAGTTGCTATGCAGTGGCATTAGATGGAGAATTGGTGATGGAGCTATGGCAAGAATTTGGGAAGATAAATGGCTTCCTTCTCCCTGGTCCTTCAAAGTTATTACACCACGATTTCTAGATAATAATGCCACGGTGAACCAGCTCATGGAGAGACCAGGCATGTGGAATATTGAGCTTATTCGTAATAATTTTCTGCCGGTGGATGTGGAGAAAATTTTATCAATACCATTATGTGAAGATAGTGTGGATGATGTCTCTATTTGGCATTATACTAAGAATGGGTATTACACAGTGAAATCGGGGTATTAGATGGCTATGGAGTTAAAGAAGGTTGGTAAGAGCACTAGCTGTAGTGGTGAGAATGATGCTTCAAACTCCAAAAATGTGTGGAGTATTATTTGGGGACTCGCAGTTCCTAACAAAGTCAAGCTCTTTCTTTGGAGAGCTTGCCATGCATTCTTACCCTGTACTGAGCGTTTGGTCAAACGCAAGGTGTGCTCTTCTGATGTTTGTGGTATGTGTGGAGGTTTTGGTGAATCTGTTATACATAGCTTGTGGAATTGTTATAAAGCAAGGAAGGTCTGGAAGCATACATGGCTTGGAAGTGCTGCAAAGGACTGGAAGATGATTTCTTTTCCTGATGTTGTGTACAGAGTGGCTGAAGCTGGGACTAAGAAAGAAGTGGAGTTGTTCGGTATGATTTGTTGGGCGATTTGGAAGAATAGGAATGAAGTTCTGCATGGGAAAAAAGGCCTGGAACCTTTGCAAATTGTGCAGTATTGTGTGGATTGGCACTGGGAGTTCTCAAAGGCTAAAATTTGTAATGAGCCAAGTAATGACACAGCACCAAGAGAGGAGAGTTTGGAAGTTCTTGCTGCTGGTAGTAACCAAACAGTCTTATTTTTTGACGGCGCAGTTGATAAAGATCAAAATAAGGTTGGTCTGGGTGCAGTGTTACTTGACGTGGTTGGCAACTTACAGGGTGCTCTCTCCATCCCTCTCCCTCTTCCTTTAGCCCCAGCAGCTACTGAAGCTCTTGCTTTATGGCACGGGCTGAATTTTTGCAAGCAACTAGGAGTAACAAGAGTTTTGGTGAAAGGAGATGCCCTTAATGTTTTGAATGGCCTTGAAGTTCATAGTTGGGATTTGAGCGAAATTGGAGGAGTCCTTGATGCAGTCAGGAAGTTGAGAAGTAAATTTGATATGTTCTCTTGGAAGCATGTTAAGAAAAAATTGAATGGAGTGGCTCATAGACTTGCTAGATCAGCACTGAAATTGCCACAAGCTATGTATTGTAAGGAGATTGGCCCTCAGTGGCTTCTAGATGTAGTGTATGATGGTAGTTAGACTTATGGAGGCCTCTCTTGAGGCTTTTACCCTTGGATGTACTCAGTCTTTTAATGAAGTTCTTTTCAATCAAAAAAAAAACTCCACGACATCTAAAATTACTGCTATACAAAATCGAAACCCAAAACAAACCAGTAGGTCGAGCCAAGTACTCGCCGACGCCGACCCTGTTTGTCCCTTTTTCTCCATCACCTTCTCCCTTGTGAAAGGTCTCATCTATCTCTGGTCTTTACTAGGGTTTATCTCGGAGAAAGAACAAAGGGTTTTAGCGTCTTATTCCAAATCCCAAATCGTTCACCTTGGTTTGCTCTGCGCTCCGAAAGAGAGATGGGAAAGGCAAAGAAAGGCCCCAAATTCGCAGTCATGAAGAAGGTGGTCACCAAAAAAGCCATCAAAAAGTAAACCCTTTCATTCTCACTTGTGTTTAGTTCTTCTTGTTTGTGCTTAAAGACCAATAATTTCATCTGTTCTTGGTTCTGTGTGTTGGTTTCAGCTATAAAGAGGAGGTTTTGAATCCAAAGAAGAAGGATCTCAGCAAAGAAAAGCTGCCCAGAAATGTGTAAGCTTTTGTTTCTCAAGTTTTGGTAAATTCTGTTTGGGTTTTATGGTTTTGTTCTGTTGGGTTTTACATTTTGTGTTGTGTAATATAGGCCAAATGTTTCTTCGGCTTTGTTCTTTAAGTACAACACTGCTTTGGGGCCGCCTTACCGGGTTTTGGTAGATACCAACTTTATCAATTTCTCTATCCAGAACAAGGTGAGTGTCTAATTGTTTGATTGATGAGATACAGCTTGTGAAAGTTTCTGTATTGGGTCAAATTTGATTGTTTTCATTTTGCTTTCGGCAGCTGGATTTGGAGAAGGGAATGATGGACTGCCTCTATGCAAAGTGTGAGTCTTAAGATTTATTCACTTGTATTATTGTTTGGTGTTTGTAGGAATTGGTTTTGAATGAGTTTTATGAAAAGAATAATTCAGAGGAATTCGTGAGCTTATGATAGTCACCAAAGCTTTTGATAGAGAATGAAAGGGGATGTTCCTTTTAGCTTTTGTTTAATTTTCGCTCATGGTTTATCTGTCTTTTGAATTTACAGGCACTCCTTGTATCACAGACTGTGTAATGGCAGAGCTTGAGAAGTTGGGTCAGAAATATCGTGTGGCTCTGAGGTAAATCCTATGTTTTCGACAAGTTTCCATGAGTAAAAGGGTATGAATTTGAATAATTATAATGCATGAACTGCACTGCTCTCCCCTTTCATTGTCCTTTCCATCAGTTTCTTTCACCTTTTTTTCACTAGATAGGTTTATTTGATTGTGCTAAATTTCTGTGGTAGCTAATATATTATATCATTGTCTATTTGTTCTGAACCAAAGATGAAAAATAAAATGAGATGTCCTTAACTTCATTGATTCAGCATTGATAGTTTATCTTGTTCAAGTGACGAGGCTTGTTTTTTACTAACATAGTTTTCTGTTCTGTCAGGATTGCTAAAGATCCCCGTTTTGAGAGACTACTGTGTACTCATAAAGGAACCTATGCTGATGACTGTCTTGTTGAGAGAGTAACCCAGGTATTATTTAAACCTTTTAATTGCTATCCATTTTCTTGTTTACCTTTTGTAGTCCTTAGACCTCTGCTCTTGCTTTTATGCAAGAAGTTGAGAGGGTGAAGGCTGTGGCTTTATAGGTTATATTCCGTCTACAATATTTGAAGTTGTTAATTCGTAGTATGATCCAAATTGTTTATCTGTTGTATGATCCTTGGCTTGGCCTTGTACTACACATTAGAGTCCATAATTCTTCTCATTTAGACATACCCCTATCTTTTTGCAAATGAGAACTATTCTGCACCGTTTGAAGGTTTTTTGTTTGTCTGTTTCAATTTTAGATTTAAGGTTTCTAAAGTCACAGTATCTTATCCAGCACTATATGATGCTGTTCTATAACTAGTTCTGGATTTTAAGCCTTACTTGAAAAAGAAAAGGTGAACACGGTATGTTTGCAGCTCTGTCGAAGTTGCATTATGCTTATTCAACTGTGTCTCAACTGCCACATGTCTCCTTCACATTCTTCCTTTACAATTTTTTTTCTGTTACTTAGACCACTGCATCTATTGTTGGATGGCACATATCATAAAAAAGGGGACTTATAATTCATATTTCCTAAAACAGTAGTCTATGGTATTTGATTTCAGAGTCTGTTTATTGCATATATTGGATGTGCATTTTCTAGTGCCTATTTTTATATCCTCTTTTGCTTTAGAGTGGTTTTAATGATTGTCATATTTTAATTTGTAAGAACTTACATTGACTTTGTTGGGAACAGCATAAATGCTACATCGTCGCTACATGTGATAGAGATTTAAAGCGAAGGATCCGAAAGGTGATACAGTAGTTTGCAGTTTGGAACCATGTTATATGACAGTAGACCTCTTTGTGTAAATTTTGATTCTCTATGTGCAGATCCCTGGTGTGCCAATCATGTACATCACTCAACACAAGTACTCAATCGAACGGTTGCCTGAAGCAACAATCGGTGGAGGTAAGCCAGGCACCACAGTTACAGAAGTATTGTTGATTGGAGAACGTGATTTTACTGTTACATTTTTGACCAGATTGAGTTGCTTGTTAAGTTATGGGGTGATGACATTGAATATTACTGCTGAGGAATTGAAGATATAAGGCCGATTATAAATGAAACAGAGAGATAGCAAAGCATGCTAGATTATATTATTCTGTGTCCTTAAAACTAAATATTAAAAGTCTGGTACTTACATTCTGGTTTTTTGCAGCTCCAAGGTATTGATGATGGGGTATGATCCTCCTGAAGCCTGGTTCTACATGTGATTCACACATGTTCAGACCAATACCAACTATGCCATGGTAGAGAGCGTTTAGCAACTTTTTGGAACTTTGTTTGAGAAGATATGTTAGTATAGATGTATCACTAAAGTTAAGAATTTCCTTGTCCGACTCTGCTAGCTTTAGCGTGCTTGTCACTCCAGAAGAAGCTATTATCTTTACTGGAACAGCTTATAAGTATCAGGTTGCCTCATACAAGAGTAAGACAGATGTTTTTTCAATCTCTTTTCCCCTAAAAGGTCTTCCATTCATCAAATTGTCGAGTCTAAAGTTTTGTTCGGTAACTGGTAAAAACAGAGATACTGATTTCGTATTACTGAAACTGAAAATATGTTCAAGGATAGCACACCATGAAATGCAGTTGCATTGGGATGTAGGAATTATGGAAGACTGCTTCATGGTAGTTTGATGTACCTCATGTGAAGTTAATCGTGACGCTAAAAGCCTCCCTCGACTCTGAGAGTTCAAGTCGTTAATGAATGGTGTTATCGTATTTGAGTTACAAAGCTCAAACTCCAGACTCCAGAGGGGTCAGGCTTCTTTCTTTGTTTGCAAACAAGCGAACATGTACTTGTAGCCAAAAACAAACAAAGATGCATTTCCTCGACCATTCCTAAGTTACAGTTATAAGAAATGGAGAACACAATCATGCTCTTAAGTGAAAACAATCTGAATAAGTTCATCCGTTGGGTTAGAATGAACACAGCACCTAAGTGACCTGGGTCACTCTGGGTCATTGTGGCTGGACAACAGTTTTCATCTGTTAGAAATGTGAGATTGCTGTTTATTGAATTTTAAAAAATGTTTTAAAGTGAATAATTATTTTAGTTGTAAATAAATAGTAATTAAACAATGTGACCTAATGAAATTAATTTTTTTATTCCATAACATTTAATTGACGGGCCAAACCTAGGAAAATAAAAAATTACAATAACTCAACATATTCTAATAATTCTCTAATTATCGGGATTGTTATCCTCATTACAAAAGAAATCGGTGTTCGAAGGATCATTAATTGTCATCGATGAGGTTTGTGGATTCATTGGTGGAAGGTGGTTGGGGATAATAGTAACCGGGAAAATGTGGTTGGTAACATCCACCGGGATAGGGTGTTTGGAGATATCCACCGGGAAATGGTGGTTGGGGATATTCTCTAGGAAAAGGTATTTGTGGATATCCACCGGAGAAAGGCCCTAGAAAATTTGCTTGTGACTCATCTATCGTTTTTTGTTTTGCTATCTAATAATCTTTTCTAGGCCTTCCAACATGGTGCTTGGATTCATCTTCATGATCTGTTCTTCTCTCTCTTGCATTTTGAATTGCTCATTCCACATATCCATTTTGAGCCGCAGATATTCTCATTGTTGTTGGTCTTGCAATTGTCTTGCGTATGCTTCATCTGGTTTTTTCTTTGCTGACAAAATTGATGATTGGATGTTTGCAAGCGACATGACAACAGATGCAACAGGTGATTCTTCTTTGGACCCTTTTCCCTTTCGATGTGCTTCCTTTGCAACCTTTCTTCCTATAGGTCGCACATTTGGTTCGAGAGCAACTTCATCAACATCTTTTTCTAAGTTAATAGGAGAGTCATCAACACTTGTTTGCGTAGACATCCCTTCATTACCTCCCATTGATGTTCCCGCACTCATCTCGGTCGAAGGTGGAATGTCGCGAAATGTTTGAAAACCTTGAACAACATCATATATACCAAGAAAAATTTGAGAAATCGGCCTTTTAGGACTTTGCTGATTTCTCTTTGGACATCTCTTTTTTCCAAAGCTCTTGTGTTTTCTTATACTACAAATCAAAAAACATCAATTAGTGAGATACATAAAATAGTTACTAGTTTATTCTAAATCGTAATAATTATGTAAATACAAAATCAGTAACTAATTATTCATAATTAATTTATTAAAATTCATAATAATTATGTAAACATGAAATTAGTAGCTAATTATGCATACCTCATCAAGTGGACTTGTACCACTCTTTACCCAAATTTTAGCTTGTCGTAATGCACAATGCCATTGATACAATTCGGGTTTGAGAATTCTCCATCTCCCTACAAATGCGGATTCACTTCGATTTGGTGCTTTTAGAAATTTTTGAAGTAGTGTTTGCCAACTCTCTCCCATAGCTCGGCTTTTTTTGATCTTTACCCTTTCTTGAATCTTGACTAATGAACCTCCACGACTTGCACAATTGGAGGTCTTCATCCATACTCCATACTCCATCTCGGCAAAGTTGTGTTAACTGCGACCATAAATAAAACAAAGAAAAAACCTAGGAGATGAAAGCTATGGATTTTGAAAAGTAGGAAATATAGATGTGTGAGAGAAATTGGTGTGGAATGCGTAAAATTGTGATAGGTATTTATAGGAGATTTATATTATTGATGTTAGAAATTTAATATATTTTTTTAAATATTTTTTGGATTTTTTTAAGCTGATGTTTTTGTTCCTATCATTTTTGGAATTATTCCAAACGGTCAGAATTATTTGAAATGGTCAAAACATTCAACGGTTACTTATTCTGAGCCGTCAGATTGCATTTTGGATAGTCCAAATTTCTTTACCATTGCATTCAAACGACCCAGCCAAGCCACACAAGTGGCCGATGCGTGTCCCACTGAGCCGCGCCTCGCATGTTGCAACAAAATGTCGCCAGACACGCGCGAACGAAAGGTGCATGTCGGTCCGTGGGCGAAACGCTCCTCCCAGACGTTGATGCCAGACACGTGTGTGGGCTCGAGCTGAGGTGGATTGAAGTTGCCTGGGCTGGTTTGGTCTTCTAACCTTGGTTGGTTTGCATATTTGCAATTCAACCTGGGTTGAATTAGGAAGAAATCTCATTTGTGGGTGGAAGATAGTTTTTTCTCTTAGGTTGGATTGCTTATGCGTAATCTAACCAAGGTTGAATTTTTTTAATGGGTGTGTAGCAAAAAGGGGTTAGATATTGCATATATATATATATATATATATATATATATATATATATATATATTCACAGAAATGCAATTTATAATTAATCAATAATCATAAATAATGAAATGAAGAACATAAAAATAATTATTATGAGCAACATTGGTTACCACTCTTGATTCAAGGAGAAATGAAACTTGTGAAAGCTGAATCACGTGTCTTGGAATACTTAGTACGCAGAACACCAAAAACGTGTTATGACTCCAAAATCAAACGAAGGATACAAGGAAAGTGATGAAGTCGTATTATGCATTCGACTTAAGACATATTATGCATTCGCTACCGGTGCAAAATGCTTGATGAAACTTGTCTCCCAGGATACAACGATTACTAGTGCTTTGGAGCTGCACTGCTACCAAGAACACCCGACGAACTTGTAGTACATTCAATCTATCACTGGAATGCTATAAACTAGAGAAAGAATAACTCTTTGAGAGGAGGAGATGATGATGTTTTCAATTGTGTTTAGAACAAATGAAGTGTCACATATTTATACATGTGAGAAATCATCCACTACTTGAATTGCCATAAATTCTGGTTGATATGTTACAACCCTATTAATTCCAACTTTTGACATTCTATAGCCACAACCTTTCACATAAATGTGTGGTTACAATCTTTCACATTAGTGAGATTACATCCTTACACATTATGTGAGGTTATAGCTCATAGAATTCAATTATTCAATAGACTATATAAAGTCTATAGCATATGATTTCAAATAATTATTCATCTTTGAGTGATTATTTCTTATTTACCCTATAACCCATTTATATTCTCTCATTTAAATTGGTTAAATGAAATGATTATTTTCACCATCTTTCTAACAAGGTGAACTGGCTCTCATGCAACGAGAAACACACCAGTGTATACTGTATATCTAGTACAGTACTGTCGACACTGCGGTAGAGAGAGAGAGAGAGATTCTTCACAATAATTTGACGTGATGAGGAACCGGCCAGGAGGAGTTTGCTGCTGAGGAGGTTGCGGCGGCTGAGAGAGCGGTAAAGGCGTAGATATGGGAGGAACCGGAAGTCCCTGAAGCTGGGCAGCTGAAAAGTCCTGCAAATACTGTAACATATGCTGTTGCGCCGCCTGTTGTGTGGCATATACCGCAACATTATACTCCTGTAAGGCAACAATATATATTGTCTGGGCGACGACATAGGCGTCATGAGCGGCAGCCTGAGCGACTTGCTCCTCCCATAGTCTCTGAACTTCCGACTCTAGTTGAGTCGTCCTGCTGCTCGTCGAGGCTGCTTTTCTTTGAAATCCCAGCGTGGTCTTTAGGACCTTCTCGCCGGCAGTAGAAGTTATTTTCTCGTGGTGATAAGGTTGTGCCCTTAATCCTCGCCCCAACCGTCGGATCTGAAGTGTCGATCCGGGACATGACTTCAGACATGTCTTCCTCCTGCGTGTCTGGCCATGTCTCCCTCACTATAGCAGTCATCACCTCGTCACTAGCCTGTCTCACCTTCGCCTAATTGGATAGGAAAAAAATAATTAATTAATATTTTGAATATATATATATATATATAATTTAAAAAAATTGAAAACGTAAAACGACTTACAATATCCTCCTGGGGTCAGAATATGTCTTCTCGTACGTATAGACGTACCGGTTGACTTCTAGATGTTCCATGGCCGCCTCGTCCATCAACGATGGGAACGGTCTAGAACCGGTATGTTGGTCTTGTGTTGCGTTGCCGGTTCTGAGCGTTCGCCCGGAAAACGACCTACAAAGGAAAAAAAATATTAGTAAAATATTTAAAAACGTACTAATTAATAACAATATAACCAATTAAATTTTTTAATTACCTATTTATGAGGGTTGTTAAATTCTAACATCAGAAGCCAACGCCACTCGTACTCCCTGAACTGGAACTCAACAGGGGTACCCGAACGTGCGTTTCCATGCATAGTCCAATGGGTCCGCAACTCGTTCTTCCAGTCCTTGTACCTATAGATACCACAAAAATATTAGAAATATTATTAATTACACATACAATCTTGTTTTTTTATTAACTTGCGAACGTACATTCCCCTATGCACAACGTCTGCCCTGATGTTCCTTAGGTGTTGGGGAACGTCAAACCACACTTGCATTTAACCATTTAGTTTTTTTTCATAAATCAACAATATAATACATAATATTAATTAGGAATTTTATAAACTCACTGACATCGCATTGTGGACCATATCCTTAACCTCCTGTGGGACCTCGTCCCAGTCTGACCACAACATAAGGACTCTATCCCTAATGAGCGTTCCCACGCTGCCGGAGTACATCCTCGTCTTCCCGCCCAATACTACGTTGTCATCCTCGTCAGTATCGATGACGATCCTTCTTGAGGTACTCACGGTCTTCTCGAGAGCCTTCCTTGTGACGGGGTCTCTCTTCTTCTTTATCAGCTTGGCTCCGAAGGTACCTATCACAAATTGATTATTAAAATCTTATATTTTTTTATCACATTATAAGAAAAAAAATTACTTATATTTCATTATCTGGGGCTTTGGGGCGGACGCAACAGATTTTGACTCTGTCGCCGATGATGATGATACCCTCACAGAAATAAGATCTGTACCAAAAGACACCAACTGGTATGCCGCTGATGGGGTCACCTGCGGAGACAGTGGATAAATAGGCGCCCCTGAGTCATCGACTGCAAATAATGCCGGTATCAACCGCGGAAGGTAAAGAAGAGGCGGCGACATCTATGATCTAGATGACCCACCCTCTGAAGCAGTAGGGCTCGAAGTCGGTGCCCGGTGTATCTCAGGCATAGTGGTGCATACATCTCTGCTTGGGTCGGAGGCCATAGCTGCCTCGAGGACTGAGAGATGCCTGAATGTCTCGATAAATGGGCAGCGCCCGGCTGCCTCGATGAATGGGTGGCGTCCGGCTGCCTCGTGGAATGGGTGGCGACCAGCTGTCTCGAGGAATGGGTGGCGTCCGGCTGCCTCTGTGTCGGCTCCAGAAGGGACGCACGTCTAGCTGTCATGGGGCCCTGAAACGACGTTTGAGGGTTTCTAGACGTTCATTCAGACGATTCGGACCTTTGGCCCTTTGAACTCTTAGTCGATCTAAAAAAGACTTTCATCATGTTTAAAATATTAATTTATTAAATCATTTGAATTTTTAATTTTAATTGTAATTTTAATATTTTAATTAACACTTGTTATCAATATATTAATAAATTATTATATGAATATAATAACAATTAATAACAATTCCTACAATTAATATTTTAATATATATATCAAAATTCCTAGAATTCTTTAATAACAATTAAACTAAAACTGTTAAAACCCCAATTCAATTTTTAATTTCAATTTCAACAACATTATCAATTTCAATTTCTATTTTTATCAATTTTAATTTCAATTTCAATAACCAATTTCCATAAATAAATTTCTATCCAAATCTACAACAACATTATCAATTTCAATTTCTATTTTTATCAATTTCAATAACTAATTTCTATAAATAAATTTCTATCCAAATCCAAATCTACAACATCATTATCATTTTTAATAACCAATCTCTATAAATCAATTTCTAACCAAATCCAAATCTACAAAAACATTATCAATTTCAATATCAAAAATAATCAATTTCAATTTTATGCAAATCTGCAAAAATTCAAAATAAAATTATAAATAAAAATCCCACACATGTGGAGGTAGAGGAGCAGAGGTGGTCGGAGGCGGAGGCGACAAGATGAGGGGCGGTGAAGGAGGCCTTTGGAGGTAGAGGATGAGAGTTGGAGGTTGTGGAGGTAATGTTTTAGGGTTTGGGAGGTGAGGAGAAGGGTTTAAGAGGCGAATTAGGCGAAGGAGGCGCGGAGAGAAGATGAAGAAAAACGACAGTTAGGGTTCGACCGATACTAGGTTTTTTTTATATAGGCATTACTATAGCCGACAAAATAAAATATTCTGTTTGGTCTAGAATTTGCAGTTCCTCAAACAACCGGCTTGTAAGTTTGTGCTAGGCGTGCCAGTACCTTTGGGTTAGGTACAACCTTGAAGCTGGATGCTGTCTGCTTCCCTCTTCTGACTTCTTCTCACAGCGACCGTGACAGACGCCGATCTTCTTCCTCTGTGCTGGGTTCTCTTCTCAGACCTACAAGGGAAAAGTCCCTCTAGGATTTTTCTCCACCCCTTGTGGATGGCCGAATCTTACTTAGTATGCAAGAATACTAAGCAGCGGGTATCAAGATATGCAGGATATGGACTGGCGAACGGGTTCTCCAGAACTGTTTGTGGGAGTAAGCACTGCTCAACGGATCGAACAGGGGAGTAGAGAGATTTCAACGGATTGAAACCTGTCAGACTTAACGGATTAAGTCCCTTGTGCAGCTTGACGGATCAGGCTACGGTTGCTGACGGATCAGGCTTGGTTGCTCCGGAGAGGCTTTGAAGACTTTTCGCGTGGCGAAGTTGTTGTCTGTTTTTTGATAGATGTAGTTGTGTTCTTTCTCTTGCACCTCAACCCTTTATATAGTGAATACTAGGGTAGATGTTTCCTTGCGAATCAAGGTATGGCCTCAAATAATCCTTCTTGTAGTGCAAGACTAATTCTTAAAGCCCAATCATGTAAGCCCAAAACCATTCTAGAGGTAACTTAACCTCCTGCAACCACGTGTCTAATTTCTTATAATACCCTCGCGAACGCTTTTCCAACCGCGAACGCATTCTGTTAACACACACCCCGCTTCGCGAGCGCGTTTCCCCCTGTGAACAGATTATCCCCTTTCGCGAGCGTACTTTGTTACTGTGCTCCTTGCGAGCGCTTTTGACTTTTCAAGCGTCCTCTGACCTTCTTGACCGCAGGCATCGGTCCACTTGCCTTTCTATAAATGGGCTGTTTACTTCTGGATCCAACATTGCCCCCCAGTTCTTGAGATTAAGCCCGTTTGCGAAAATCGAAAAGAGCTATACCTTAGCATTGATTTAACCAAAAGCAAACGTCTTTTCATTGTCAAACTCCTCCGAACACTCAACCATCATTTCCCTCTGCAACTCTTTTCAAACCTTCCTGAGATAATCCGCCGCCGTTCCTACTTCCAAATCAATGGCACCAAAACACACCTTCTCTGCTGTGAAAACCGCACCCAGAACCCCTTCTGAGCATGAAGCCCTAAACTTTGTCCAAGCCATGGCTGGCCTCCGACCTGCTCCAAAACACAAGGGTTCTTGGTTGAAAGTTAAGATTGATCAAACCTGCGACCTGGGTCCTTGGGTCGATGTCTTCCCAAATCCACTTGAACTGCCTTACCGCCAACATGCATCCCGAATTCCCCCTTTAATCTTTCGCAAAGAAGAAGCTTCCTTCGTCGACTGGCAGAAGTCAGACGCTCAGACCAGATTTGGACAATGGCCAAACACTAATGACGCCGAGATCCAGTGGTACCAACAACGCCGTAGCAAAGACCTTGAACGATGGCAGGCCGTTGGAATCGCCGATCCTATTGACCTCTGCTTCTCCCTGAAGTCTGGCTGCAACAGAGCTCCCCTGGCAGCAGCAGTCTGTTTCTGGGACACTTCATCAAACACCTTCCATCTCCCCGCAGGTCCAATGGGTATCACCCTGCTGGATGTGTATACAATTACCGGGTTTCCATTCGCCAACACACCAAGTCCTCTCAACGACCTTGCTCTGGAACATCAAATTCCTTCTGATCAGCCTCGCCCCAACTCATACGCCGCGTGGGTCAGTCACTATGGGAGTACTGACGATGATCTAAGTGGCCTAGCATTTCTGGAATTCTGGCTACTCAAATATGTTGAATGTAGCGCCACCAACAAACCCACTTTCGCCTGGGCCAGAACGGCTGAGCTACTTTACAATGGTATCCCTCTCAATCTTTTAGAGTTAGCCACTGGATTACTATATAGGTCACTACACTTTCTATCCTTAGAGCCCTTTAAACACAGATCTGTTAGCGGTCCTCTTTGGATTTTGGACTTGTGGCTTCAAACCTATTTTCCTGTTTTCCGCTCCTCTTCTGTCACCAGCTTCCTAAAAGATAAGGTTTTAGGCCAAACCATCGTATCCGCTCCACATCCTCCAGCCCTTAGCTATTCGCGTTGTTTCCACCATCTGTATAGTATGGAAAGCCTACCTTCAGATTCTATTACCGTTATCTGCAGACGCACATACCCTTCTCTTGTAAAAGAAGGTTTTATTTTCAGCAACCGCCACAACGTCCTGCAGCTCTTTTTCTTTCTACGCCTCCTTTCCAATCGCGACCTCAAACTACCAGGGAGAGCCGGAGTAGAAATCTATGCCCCCAACTTCTTCGCGAGGCAATTTGGAATGTGCCAAAGCATCCCATATCCCCCATTGGCTAGCCGCAACCATTTCACTTCGTGGCGAGAAACCTACAATGCCGGGATTGATCCTGATTCCATTCCCTCCAGCTTCAAAGACATCATTCAGCCTGTCAACACATATCCCCTTGGCGGAGTACGTCTGAGCTTCGCGGCTACTAATGAGTTTACTAGGTGGTGGACATCAATCAACGAGGGCGAATGGAACCCAAACCACCTATCTGTGTTTAGACAGATCTTCCAGCCATATCAAACACAATTCCGTCATGCCGAAGACCTGGCTGTTTTTGCCATTGACGGTCCTCGCCAAAACGCTGATCCTTCCTTGGCTCCTGAGACGCGAACAGAAGTATCTCCTGCCCCCCAGGTATTTGAAACTCCTTTATAATGATCAACTCCCTGATCTATATACCCTTCTGACCAACTTCTTTCCCTGCAGCGTCCCCAAAGAACCAAGAAGCATGCGAACAAAATTAGTGTTCGCCCTCTCAAAAGGTCCAAACCAAGTCCCTCCACAGAAGAAGCCGTTCCTCAACCCCAGGTATGGGTTCAATTAATTCGAAAGCTCGTTTGCTTATGTAGTCAAGTCAATTGACTTTCTGATTGTTTTACAGATAGATCAGCCTATGCAGTCTATTCCTGAAGGCGTGCAATCCCCCGAGGAATGTAGTCAACATCCTACTGCTTCTGGCGCTCCGAACCTGACTGTCCTGGCTGAAGTAACCTCTGCTGAGGCCCAAAAGGCAGCTTCTCCCTCGGCTAACCTGGACACTGGGGCTCCTACTAAAGCAAATCAAGAGGTACTGTTTCAATAACCCACTCAATTGAAAATATTTCAATGATCTTGATCTCAATTGTGCTTCTGTCGTTTCAGGAACCGACTCCTGTATTTGAAGTTAGCTCTTCCTCCGAGTCAGTCGCTTCTCCGCTCCTGGATACTATGATGGGAGAGGTCTTTAGTGAAAGCGCTAAGCTTGTTCCTATCCAAACTGTTGCTGCGAATGAGCCAATTCCCTGCGAGACAATTTCCTGTTCGCCTCAGAGAAAAGCGACTGATATTCGCGCGAATGAAATTCCCCCCGCAACCGCAGTCTCTTTGGCGAACGAAACTGCTATCGCGAATGCTGATCGCGCGAATGGTATTGCTCAACCAGCGCTTCAACCGGTAATCCCAACTGAAACTGACCCAAAGGTAACAATTTTTACTCTACAGCTCTTGTTTGTATTCTTACAAACACTTATTGTTTCTTCATTTGCCAGATTCCGGAGAACCTTCCAATGACCTCCCCATCTGACCATGCTACGCCTTCCCTCATTGAGCAAGTTCAACTAATGCTGGATCCTTTTCAAGCCAACCAATCCATCGCTGATGCGACATTATTCCTCCGCAACCTGGAGCATGAGGATCTTCTCCACCCACATACTAGGCTCCAGATTGAAGATGCCATTCGTATTCTTCGAGTTCAGGCTGACGAAAGACTCTTGAAAAAATTGCAGCGTCTGTGGGAATTCACAACCAATGCTACAACCTTGTCTGAGCGTGCCAGAACCACGCGGTTGGAGGCTCCTCAGTATCATCAACAGAAAGAGAAGTTCCAAGCCGAACGGGTTGCCAAAGCCACCAATCTTGCCAAACTTGTCCATAACGCGACCCAGTTGTTTCCTAACCGACTTGCTGAGCTCAAACGTCAAAAAGCTGAGATTGAGGCCCAGCTAGCAATTGTCGAAGAGGAAACCCAGAACAACTTAAACGCCTTGGAGCAAGAGAAGA
Organism: Comarum palustre; assembly: GCA_951800085.1. NCBI lineage: Eukaryota > Viridiplantae > Streptophyta > Magnoliopsida > Rosales > Rosaceae > Comarum > Comarum palustre. Next base: position 16,279,763 of record OX637581.1, on the reverse strand, counting down.
ATTCCTATCAGACTCTTCAACAAATGATCAACCAGGTGGACGACAGGATCGAAGATTCCCTGATCAACGAAGAAAATATCCAAAACGCCCTTGATACTGCTTTAGCGAACATTAAGCACATTAGTAAATTTATTTAACTGTTTATCTGTTCTGACTTTGTTCGCGCATATTATTCTGAATGCAGAAGATCTTTTCAAATTAATTCCATATCCTTGACCACTCGAAAACTGTTCCCAACTTTAACTGCAACGTCGCACCATTAACTTGCGCATTTACCGTATTCAACTAACGCAGCACGCGTGATAAATGCTTGACCAATGAACGAATAGCAAACCATTCAGTTCCCTTCGGTGAAAACCTAGCGTTTCGCCTATAAATATCGATTAATTCCTTTCATCACCTTCAACAACCAAGAACATGTATTCTCCTTTCAGTCTCAAAGCAGTTCCACCAGACCTCTTTCTTCAACCTTTCTGTCCTCTAGGCTTCACAACCAAACCTCAAATCCTGGGTAGGCTTCACAACCTAACCTCAGGAATAAGATCTGATGCGCCCAGCCCTGAAGTCGCATCAAAGTGCATCACTGGAACCAAATTCCACTTGATGAGGGGATTGACTTCTGGTATTGGACCGAAGAAGGCTTCTGTGCCGACAGGATTCCTCTTGCCGAGCCTCTTCCGCGCCAGGTCAGACCAAGTTGCTTCTACTCCCATCACCGTCGACTTGCTTTCAACAAGCTGGCCGCGCAAGGTGGAAGATGAAACAAAACCTGCAACAGCTTGAAGAGAGACTTTATGAAAGAAGTCGTAATAGCTCTTTCTTTAAGCAGCTTTGTTCTTGTTCAACACTGTATTTGTTTTCCATGAATATTATGCAATAAACACAAATTGTTTATGTTTAATGTATAAACCACATGTGTTGGTTCAAAATAAATTAGGGCTTGAAAAACACAACTTGTTCTTCCCCAAAAATTGTCAAAAATTCGAAAAAGTTCGAAAAAAAACCACATTAATTGGTTTGTATATCTATGGTGCCCCCCCAGTTTTATCATGTGCACCAAAAGCCAAAAACCTCAAACAGGTTAGGCATTAAGCAACATGAATGAAACTGACGAGATCCCAGTTCTGCGAACGAGACCCTGAGGCTCTAAACTCTGCCCCCTTGCTGGCAAACAGGCTGCTCTGTGGACTGTGGCGGCAAAGGATCATCAGAAGCCCAAACACTTGGAAAATACTGTTTCAGATGCCTCCCATTAATAGGGTTATTATGGACTTCTCCATCCAAATCTCGCAAATAATAAGCTCCTTTACCCACGATCTGGTCAACCACAAAAGGCCCCTGCCACGTAGGCGACCACTTACCCCTGCCGCGAACGTGTTCGCCAAAGGGAAGTACTGCTTTCCAAACCAAATCTCCAACTCCAAAACTTCTGCCACGTGTCCTGGCATCATACGCGCGAGCAACTCGTCGTTTCTCAACCATTATATGATCTAAGGCTTCCATACGAGTAGTATCCAACTGTTCATGCTCTTGGAACATGGCCTGAACATAATCCTCTCCTACTAACTGATGTTGTTCGCGAACCCTTAAAGAATTAACACTTATCTCCATGGGTAAAACTGCATCATGCCCAAACATCAAGGCATAGGGTGTGGTTCCTGTAGGTGACCGCTTAGATGTTCGATACGCCCACAGAGTATGATCAAGCTCATTATGCCAATCTCTAGGATTATCAATTAGCATCTTTCGCAAGATATTGATTATGACCTTGTTACTAGCCTCAGCTTGTCCATTCGCCTGAGCATAATATGGTGTGGAATGTAGAAACTTAATCCCATAGCTAGTAATGAAGTCTTCAGTTTCCTTTGCGAGAAATGCTGCCCCCCTGTCTGCGACCAAACATTCTGGGATACCATACCTACTAATGATGTTGCTGAAGATGAAGCTGCAAACTGTACGAGCAGATGCATCCTTCAAGGGTACAGCCTCCACCCATTTTGTAAAATAATCGGTTGCCAACAGGATGAACTTATGCTGCTGAGACGAAGCTGGATGAATAATTCCTATAAAATCCAACGCCCACCCTCTTGCTGGCCAAGGTTTAATGATGGGTTGCATGGGTACATCTGGAACATGCCGCACTGGTCCATGCGCTTGACACTCCTGACATCCTCGAGCAAAGGCAATGCAATCTTTTAGGATCGAAGGCCAAAAGTAACCATAACGACGGATCAGCCACCTCATCTTTGGTCCAGCCTGGTGCGAACCACACACTCCTAAGTGTACCTCTCTCATTACTCGCTTAGCTTCCTTTCCAAAGATACACCTGAGATCAACTCCATCCTCTCCTCTGCGTAGGAGTTCGCCACCTCGTAACACGTAGTTAGTGGCAAAGTATCTGACTTGCCTATCCACTGGAGTAGATGGATTATCCAAATAATCAATAAGTGGTTGACGCCAATCTGTATCAATAGCCTCTATCGTAGCGACATACCATTCATCCGCGTCTACCCTCCGAGCCATGAAAGAAGGTAATGTCCTCCTTTCCACCTTCAAAATCCGCTCGCAGACTCCATCAGCCAAAGTTATGCCAGTGGCAATTTGTGCCAATTCATTCGCCGCAAAGTTGTGTGCCCTTGGGATGTAATCTAGAGTGACCTCACTGAATTGTTCCAGCAGTTCTATAGCCCTTTCCCAAAATGGAACCAAAGTGAAGGTTGCGCACTTGTATGCTCCCTTAAGCTGATTGATTACCAACAAAGAGTCGCCGAAAACACTTACCACTGTTGCCCCCATTGCGAGCAACATTTCTAATCCGATTATGAGTGCCTCGTATTCAGCCTGATTGTTGGTGCATTTCCACTCTAGTTGGAAAGAATACGCATGACGAACCCCCAAAGGACTTACCAGAGAAATCCCAGCGCCGGATAGATTCTCGGTGCTGCTCCCATCGAAGTATAGCTCCCAGGGCTGTAGAAGAATGGCCACCACGTCTAACTCTCTATACTGTAAGTCTTGCTTTACTGGATGATGAAGCAGGAAATCCGAAACCGCCTGTCCGGTTTGTGCCTTCAATGGTGTATATTGTAGTGAGAACTCAGACAAAGCTAACACCCATTTACCAATTCGACCCCTAAGAATGGGTCTAGTTAACATGTATTTCACCAAGTCCGTCTGTGCCACCACTACCGTTGTGAAAGATAACATATAATGGCGTAATTTGCAACCGGCGAAATATAAAGCGAGGCACAACCGTTCCATGTCACTATATCTGGTTTCTGCATCTATCAACGTCCTGCTAAGGTAATACACAGCATGTTCAACCACTTTATCATCACCTTGGCGTTCATCTTGTGCTAAAAGTGCAGCAATGGAGGTTTCGCATGCTGAAATGTAGAGCTTCAAAGGGTGTCCAGGCCGTGGAGGCATTAGAACTGGCGGTGAAGTAAGATACTGTTTTATCCTGTCAAACGCTTCCTGGTGACTTGTTTCCCAACGAAATTCTGCATCTGCCCTCAATTTTAACAGAGACGTAAAGGGTTGAATTTTTCCTGCCGAATTCGAGATGAACCTGCGTAAGAAGTTAATCTTTCCTAGTAACTGCTGCAATTCCTTTTTGTTAGTTGGGGCTGGAGCTTCCATTACCGACTTGACTTTGTCCGCCGGAATCTCGATACCACGCTGATGAACCACAAACCCTAAGAAGTCGCCTGACTGAACCCCAAAGACACATTTAGCTGGGTTCATCCTAAGTTTATGTTTTCGCATCCTTATGAAAACCTTTCGCAAATCCTCTATGTGATCTGCCTTAATCTTGGACTTCACTACCACATCGTCAATATAAACCTCTAATATCTTCCCTAATATGTCATGGAAGATAAGGTTCATCGCCCTTTGATATGTGGCACCAGCATTCTTAAGCCCAAAAGGCATGACTTGGTATTCGAATGCTCCTGTAAATCCTGGACATCTGAAAGCCGTCTTGTGCTTGTCTTCTTCCTCCACAGGAATCTGGTGATATCCTGCGGTTCCATCCATGAACGACAAGAGTTCATGCCCTGCCACGGCGTCTACTAGCATGTCTGCCATGGGCATAGGATACACGTCCTTAGGTGTGGCAGTATTTAAATTCCTGTAATCCACGCACACCCTCATCTTACCATTCTTTTTCCTGACTGGTACTATGTTAGATAACCACTTGGCATACTTTGCAGGTCGAATAATTCCTGACTTAAGCATCTTTTCCACCTCTTCCTTAACTGAAGCCGCTGTATCAGCATGCATTCGTCTAGGTTCTTGCCTGACTGGCCTGTAACCATCCATGATTGGTAGCTTGTGACAAACTAACTCTGGTGCTAACCCAGGCATGTCTTCGTATTTCTCTGCGAAGCAATCCTTGTACTCGTGAAGTAGCTTAATGAGCTTCTGTTTTTGTTCAGGCTCCAAATACACACTTATCCCAACCTCTATTGGTTCCTCTAGGGTCCCTAGGTTGACTTTCTCTACTGGATCCTTGACCTTAGGTGGAGTATCATCCAAAGCTGCCGGAGCTGCCTGGATAATCTCCTCCTCTTCCTCGTCATATTCCAAAATATCATCATTAACGTACTCTACTGCTGCCACCTGTTGATAAGCCTCTTGCTCCTGCCTAAAAATAGATAATCTCTGGTGCAGGGAAGCGTAGGCTTCCAACTCCTCCTTGCTGAGTTGTGGCTTCATTGTTTGTTTCGGGGTAAAACCATGGAGATTGGTCTACTGGCGTCAGCTTGAAGTTGCGCCAATCCCCATTGCGTAAGCTCAGTGGAGGTCACCCCATACGGATGTCCTTTCTTTGTGATACCACTGACTCTCAAAGGCCTCATGTCTTCACTGTAATAACTTGCATCAACAAAGCAAGCTGCTACTGAGAATGGTCTAGGATCGGCCTTGATTATTTCAGACTCATCAGTCTCTGGGTTCCAGATAGCGAGCTCTTGATGGAGTGATGATGGAACACAACCGGCTTGATGAAGCCAATCTCTGCCTAGAATCATAGTATAAGGAGCAGTGCACTCAGCTACGAAGAAAGTTTGATACATCTCTGATGGACCAACCCTAATTTTTAGTATCACTACACCGAGTGTCTGAGCTATGTTTCCAGCAAAACTTTTTACCTTCATCTTGCTTTCTAGAATTTTCTCCTTCGGAACCTGAAGGTAATTCATGGTCTGTACGGTAAGGACACTTACAGCAGCCCCTGTATCCACCAATATCCTACTGACCCTTTTGTCCATCATGTCAGCAGATACGTACAATGGACGCAAATGTTGCTTCATGGCGAATGTGGGCTTGGAGAACAAAACGTATTTCCTTCTCAACTCAGGGTCCATGTCCTCTTTATCCTTCTTTACAGCAAACTCCTCTCTGCGAACGGATGGCTCCGCTCCAGCCTCATCTTCTGACATGTTGAGGAAAACTTCAGACGAAATTGGCTCGTCCAATGCATACATAGAAGGTAAGACGTACACCATATTGCAATAAGTGTTTGCCTCTGGAGCTGTTATCACAGCCTCGGTCGTCACGTACACCTGAGCAGATTCAGATTGGTCTGAAATTATCTCACCATGCTCGTTTTCCACGTAAAGCACATTGCATGGCAAACTTTCGTCCATGCCCCCGGTTTCTTCTTCATCTTCCTCCATATCATCTTTTATGACTCGAGGTATATCGACTTCTGACTCTTCTTCTACGCGGGCAAATGCTTCAGCCATCTGCTTTACCAAAGAAACCTCTGGAACAGGTTTCTGTTGCTCAACCTCAATTATAGGTCCAGCCTTATCTGTTTCTCGCGACCCCTGATCCTGACGCTGTACTGCTTTTGGTCTCCATTCGAACTTTGTTTTCGATGTTTCCTTTAAGTCTTCGTTCTTAGGACCTTCTGATACCCTAACCCTTTTTGCCAGAGACGTCTCAGGTGTCTTAGCACAGGAGGAAGTAGATATTTTACCCACCACCTTTTGACCTACCCGCGACCAGACTGATTCTCGCGCATGTTGACTCTTATCGGTGATCAACCTTGACCATACAGACTTTCGCTCGCCGCTATTTTCTTCTCGCGAGACCCTCTTTTGTCCGCTATGCTTGATGGTAGAAGTCTCAAAGGTCTCGCGAACGTTCCTGATAGGACAAAAAGGTTTAGCTGACAATGAATCCAGCTTCCGCCTTAACTGTTCCGGAGTCTCCCTGATTTGGTCTGGGCTGACTAAGCCTCTATCCAACGCCTCCAAAAGCCTCTTGGTTTTCCCATATCTTCGCTGCACGTTCCTAGTCTGAGTAGGTGTGGCTTCTACCACTTTTCCTTTCTCTCTGATCATCCAGACGTTGTCTTTGAGGATATTCCGGGAAGCTGGTGGTATGTAGGGTTTAGTTACTACGTCCTGCGGGTAGGCCACTGGCTTCTTCTGCTCCATTCTTGCCTGGCGTAAACGCAAGTAGAGGTTGGAATCCCTCTGACTAGGGCTTGCTGATCTTCTCATCTGCTTTGGGCTGTGTGGCTGATACGCTTCAGGGGGTGTAGTACTCTTCTGCTCCTGTTGTGGCTCTTTAGTAATGCCACATTCAGTTTTGCACCTATCACACAACATGATCACTGATACACCTGCTCTTGATTCTTTCCGCTTGACCAATTCTACTTCTCCATCGACATTGCTCAGGTCAAGCGTCAGTTTTTCGCTACCCCGAGCCAAATCAACCACAGCCACATCTGCTACCGCTGGATCACAAAAGGTGATTGACCCCTCATTGATCCACTGCTGTATCTGATCTTTGAGCTGCATGCACTGAGAAGTCTTGTGAGTCCACAAGTTATGAAACTTACAATAGATCTTACCAGCTATGGCTTCTTCTGGGGGGTAAACTCCCCACGGGATGGCCACCTCGTTGGCCATAATCAGCTTGTTCAGGATAACATGAGCCCTACTGGCGTCGTAAGTGTACTCTTTGAACTTTGGTCTTGCTGGTAGCGGCTTCTCCTTCTTTCCCTCACATGGCACTAAGTCAACCATATTGATTGTGGGAAAAGGATCGATGTCCACCCAAGCCGCAGTCTTTTCTTCATTCGCTCCGAGCTTTCCCTCGTTGATCCAAGTCTGGATGGTGTCTTTCAAGCGAATGCACTCTGATGTGTTATGGTTCCAGAGATTATGGAACCTGCAGTACTTCTTTCCTTTAAGCTGTTCCTGTGTAGGGGGAGGTCCAAAGTCATTCCTTACCTTCCCCAATGCCGTCAAATCCTCCAAAATTTCTGGTGCCTTGTGTGCATTATATGTATAGGACTCGTACTCCGGCTTGGCAAACGCGGCGAACGAAATCTTTACTGGCTCTTTAGACATTTTCAACACCTGAGACTTGATGGGCTGTCTGCCTGCTAACTCAACTGCTGCGACTTCTTCCTCATAGCCCATCATGTATGGGTCTGCATAAGGCATAGCTTGTGGGGCCGAATAGTAGGGATCCATATGGGAATATATTGCCCCCACAGTCTTGTGCCTCGCTGGAGGCATTCTGGGCCTCAGCGTTCCTGGGATGAGAGCCAAGTTGTTCCTGGAATTGTTAGCGTCTTCGTCAAGCTCATTCAGGAAGTACTGATAACTGCCAACCCTGTTCATTAGGTCGGCCATGCTAGAGAACACTCCATCGTGGTGTTTTGCTCTCTGCCTCTTCTCCAACCCTCGAATTGCAATTTTGATCAAGTCAGGCTCCGGGATTGGAGTTTTGCACTTGGCCTGCTGAATCTTGAACCTCTTGAGGAACTCAACAGATGACTCCATAGGTTGCTGATACATAGCTGTCAAAGAAGACAAGTCAACCTCTGGTTCCACAGTTCCAAATGTAGTTCTAAACATGGTTTCCATCACGTTCCAGTCAGGGACCGATCTTGGTATCAACTTGGTATACCATGTCAGTGCTGATCCTGACAATGAGGCCCCAAACGTGCGTAACTTAAAAACAGTGTCCGCACCATATGGTCCACACTCGCCTGTGAATCTTGCGATGTGGGTGGCTGCGTCTTCAGATCCTTCTCCTGAAAACGAAGTGAATCTTATCTGTCGATAATGTTCTGGCCATGGGCTCTCAGCCACCCATTCTGGATACGGATGTGCGTATGCAGTGTTCACAGCAACGACGGGAGTTGCCCTTATTGCCTCCTGTATCATATTCTGGACCGCATCCCAGTCCAGCTGAGGTCTCCTTTGATTCGGTGTTGGCGAACGACGTGGTTGTTGCCTTGGAGCCCTCTGTCGTCCTCTAACCCCTCCAGGGTTCTGATTATTGTGCACCGCTAATTGTTCATCACCCAAACGAAGTGGGCCAAATCCCTCTCGGTGCACGGTTCTTCTATCCACCTGGTGATCAACCTCTTCTAGCAACTCTTCTTCTGGAGGCTGTTGGCGGATAAGTTGTTCAGTTCTTATGGCATTTAAAGCCTCCATGAACATATCCATCCTCTTATTCAGCGCTTGCTGATTCTCGTTCATCTTAGTTGCTAGGTCAGTATATCTCAGGTCTTGAACCTCGGCCTTTTTGTCCTGTTGCCGGGCTCGCTCGCGGACCTCCTGGAAACCTTTAGTCAGGTTATCCAATGATGAGCTCAATGCTCCAACGTGCTCAATAAGGTTCTGTGACTGACCTTCGTTAGCCATGACACCAAACTTGCTAATGGCTTGTTCTGTGGATAGTTTCCTACAATGAGCCGAGTTATGTGGCCTTGCGGTTATGTGTTCTGGTTTGGAACACGAAGGATATTCCTTTCGGTATTCGCTAAAGCTTGTAATCTTGACACTGTCCCACTGGGCGTGCCAGATGTTTGGTCTAGAATTTGCAGTTCCTCAAACAACCGGCGTGTAAGTTTGTGCTAGGCGTGCCAGTACCTTTGGGTTAGGTACAACCTTGAAGCTGGATGCTGTCTGCTTCCCTCTTCTGACTTCTTCTCACAGCGACCGTGACAGACGCCGATCTTCTTCCTCTGTGCTGGGTTCTCTTCTCAGACCTACAAGGGAAAAGTCCCTCTAGGATTTTTCTCCACCCCTTGTGGATGGCCGAATCTTACTTAGTATGCAAGAATACTAAGCAGCGGGTATCAAGATATGCAGGATATGGACTGGCGAACGGGTTCTCCAGAACTGTTTGTGGGAGTAAGCACTGCTCAACGGATCGAACAGGGGAGTAGAGAGATTTCAACGGATTGAAACCTGTCAGACTTAACGGATTAAGTCCCTTGTGCAGCTTGACGGATCAGGCTACGGTTGCTGACGGATCAGGCTTGGTTGCTCCGGAGAGGCTTTGAAGACTTTTCGCGTGGCGAAGTTGTTGTCTGTTTTTTGATAGATGTAGTTGTGTTCTTTCTCTTGCACCTCAACCCTTTATATAGTGAATACTAGGGTAGATGTTTCCTTGCGAATCAAGGTATGGCCTCAAATAATCCTTCTTGTAGTGCAAGACTAATTCTTAAAGCCCAATCATGTAAGCCCAAAACCATTCTAGAGGTAACTTAACCTCCTGCAACCACGTGTCTAATTTCTTATAATACCCTCGCGAACGCTTTTCCAACCGCGAACGCATTCTGTTAACACACACCCCGCTTCGCGAGCGCGTTTCCCCCTGTGAACAGATTATCCCCTTTCGCGAGCGTACTTTGTTACTGTGCTCCTTGCGAGCGCTTTTGACTTTTCAAGCGTCCTCTGACCTTCTTGACCGCAGGCATCGGTCCACTTGCCTTTCTATAAATGGGCTGTTTACTTCTGGATCCAACATATTTGTCGGCTATAATTATTGAAATTTCATCGGCTATAACATGAAACTCGTCGGCTATATTGTCTTTTTTATTTCTTTTATTTACATAACTATAGCCGACGAATTATTGATAATATCGTCGGCTATAGTCATTTATATTTATTTATTCAATATATTTTCAATTTATTTGTTTGATTATCATTTTATTTTTTTATTTAACTATAGCCGATGAAATTTCCATAAATTCGTCAGCTATAGTCTTTTTAAATTTATTTATTCAATAAATTTCCAATTCATTTGTTTAATTATCATTTTATTTTTTATTTAACTAAAACCGACGAAATTTCAATAAATTCGTTAGCTATAGTCCTTTTTTATTTATTTATTTAATATATTTTCAATTTATTGTTTTAATTATCATTTTTAACTATAGCCGACGAAATTTCAATAAATTCGTCGACTATAGTCCTTTTTATATTTATTTATTCAATAAATTCCTAATTTATTTGTTTAATTATCATTTTATTTTTTTATTTAACTATAGCAGACAAAATTTCGATAAATTCGTCGGCTATAGTCCTTTTATATTTATTTATTTAATATATTTCCAATTTATTTGTTTAATTATCATTTTATTTTTTATTTAACTATAGCCGACGAAATTTCAATAAATTTGTCGGCTATAGTCCTTTTATATTTATCTATGTAATTTATTTGTTTAATTATCATTTTATGATGAAATCCGATCGTCAGATATCATCATTATGTTGAAATATGTGTATGGGAAAATTTTCATCTAGATCCGACAACGTTAAGGACTCGATCCGGACGATCAACCTCGTAAGTCAAACCCCTAAACGCACGGAAACAGTTCTTTGACCGTCTAAATTACGTATTTTTCCCGGACCTTCAACTGAAAATAGTTTCAAATCAATGAGACACAAACAGTGGTATACAAATTTTATAAAAAATAACCACCGGAGAGAGGGCTACCTCTAGGGAGAAATAATGAAAAATTGTATTGACCGCAACTATCGACATCGAGACTTTACCGGAATTACGTGATTTTTCAACTGTATACATATTTCACCATTCCGGTCATATCTTATTTCATGACTTTTTTTTGTTTGAAGCTTCTACGTATAATTTTTTTTTGAAACGGAACATTTACTTAACATTTGGTAAACAAGTTATACAACATTAGTGGGCATATTGTGATTGTGATGATCAAACTTGAGAAACAAAAATCTGACCGTCGGATATCATCATTATGTTGAAATATGTGTATGGGAAAATTTTTATCTAGATCCGACAATGTTAAGAACTCGATCCGAACGGTTAATCCCGTAAGTCAAACCCCTAAATGCATGGAAACGGTCATTTGACCGTCTAAATTACGTATTTTGCACGAACCTTCAATTGAAAATAGTTTCAAATCAATGAGACGCAACCAGTGATATAAAAATTTGGTATCAGAGGAGGGTCAGGCGGATGGTAGAACATATATTGGTTCTGGAGAAGGCTTATCCTAGTTGGTAAATGGAGGTGCTGATGGAGAAGCTGGTGATGGGGCTGGGGCTAATGGAAGGGATTCTTCTTATCAGAGATACGATATTCAGCAGGCAGCTAGGTGGATTGAGCAGGTCAGGAGGAGAGAGAAGAGAAGAGAAAGGGAGGAGAGAGGGATGGAGATCGAGAAAGAAAGAAATTGGTTATTTTTGTTATTTTGTTTTTTTAGTTGAGTCCTATTATAGTCATGTCAGCAAATAGATGACGATGTAACGGTCGCATGCCCTTCGTTGGTAGATAAATTAGAATTTATGTACCACATTGATAGTTTTTAAAGTATGAATATCATTATAACTGAGTCACATAAATTCAGATACCGGCCCTATAATTTTCTGTTTATAGTATCGCTGACGAGGAAATTGTTTAATTAATCTCACCCACCATTTCCATGGCACCATGACTCCTGGTCCATCTTTGACTCATTTTCAATATCCCATACCACTTTCTGAGTCACGATGAAATTTCCACCACCTTGTCCTTAGTGACAATATGGAGCATGAAATGCAGGCATTTCATGGAAGGGGCCATAGGAACTAGGAGATAAATAAGCTCCTGCGAAATTTAGGAATCAATCAACATCTCTAGTCTTTACAACGAATCTATCAACGTCTAATGTCTTCCAAGTTGATGAAACCATTTGCATCCGATCTGTTGTCTACTGCTGGTCGTCTCTTGGCAAAGTCATGGAATGAACTTCCCATAGAGAGCGAAAGAAAGAAAAAATACAAGTTAGCGTAAAATATATTCATCTTGGAGTGCAAATGTGAGCATTCTGATGTCAGTTGCAGGTGGAGACGGGGGGCCTAATACTCTGAATATCGTTAACAGAAGTGTTAACTTCACCATATGTAGCATGTACCGACTTTTCCTGGGAAGAATGTACTTGAGAAACAAAAAGGGACTAGAAAGAACAAGTAAAACTATGATACATTTACAGCCAAGCATTGACATTGATGACCAGAACCAGAAGGGTGCAGTTTCTACATACAAAGCCTCACATACAGATTACAACTATGTGCACCCTCCCTAGCCAAAAAAAATAAAAAATAAAAATCAGATGGGAAAAAAGAATGATCCAATGAGCTTCTACTTCAAAAGATCCTAATCAATGGAAGTCAATTTGATTACTAAATACTTGTAACCATTGTCGTGTTTAAACTATCTGCTGCTTCAGGTGGGGATTTTACATACTTTCCAATTGCTTTCTGGTGAGTCCGTCTCCTTATTCTTTCTATCTTTTCCCTACCTAATTGCTTTCTCCTCTCTTTCTGTTAGAGAGATTTCCTCATCTCTATTAAACCAGATTCTGTATCTACAGAATAATGCCCATTGCCATAATCTTGGATCAGTTTTGATTAACTTTTGATTAGCTGTATCCTTATTGTAAATAGCTTTGCTGATTTACTGTAATTACTTTGATTCCGTTTGTAACCGTAGCAATCATGCTACTATATAGCTTGTAAACTTCAACTGAGAGTAGTTTAGGTATCAACTGATCCCTACAATCAGCTTCTTCCTTGTCCTTCTCCAATTCCATTTGCTGGTGTCCACTCTTGTGCAAACCCGTCTCTAACCGTCAATAATAATGCACAATCATATACTCGGCTTCACAATGTTTATATGAGAAATAGAGACTCAACATCCATTTCTCATGTCATTGGCTTCTTCAACTCTCTTTTCAAGATGTCTTTCGCATTCCGTCAATTCAAAAAAAAATCCCTCTGTTGCACGTTTTATTAAGGATAATTTTGTTTTCTTTCTTTTTGTTCTAAATTTTTATCAAATCTATTAGTTACGTAGTGATCATCTTCTGGATCAGAGTTCTTGTAAAGATGATCTCTATCCACTCAATTTATCTAGTACCTTTACTCGACAAGCTATTGCCTAAATCCACTCTTCCTTTTGGCACAATCATTTGGACCATCAATCCTCCATTGTTTTATCCCGTATAGGTTCTTCCCTTGATTCTAAATTGTCTTCTCATTCATTTTTGTTGAGAATGTGCCCTTAGCAAATCTCGTCAATTACATTTCTTTCTAAATAAACTATCTGCTAACTCTCTTTTTCAAGTTATTCATAGTGATGTTTGGCAGTCTCTCACTTTGTCATTTAGTGGATTCAAATATTATGTTATATTTACTGATGAGTATTCCCGTTATATTTGGTTGTATCCTATGCGTCGTAAAAATGAGGTTTTGACTCACTTCCAATCTTTAGCGACCATGATACAAAACATTTTTCATGGTTTCGTTAAATTTTTTTAAAGTGACAATGAAACTGAATATGTTAATAATGTTTCCTCTCATTAATACAAGTCATTGGGTATATAACAAAGTTTTTCTTGTCCTCAGACACCGCAACAAAATGGACTTATTAAACGTAAGCACCTGCATATTGCTACAATGGCTCGTGCCCTCCTCCTCACATCTAGGGCTCCACAAGATCTTTGGCCTGAAGTTGTCATGGCCTCTGTTTATCTCTTTAATCTTCTTCCTACACATACTCTTTCTTGAGATACTCTTTCTTCTTCCCCTTCTTTAAAGAGACGGTGTATAAAGTATCTTTCTATGCATTGTATGAGCTACAAAAACAATATTTGCTGGCAAATACCAACGACTATTCATCTGAATGTAAGGGCCAATTTTTCAAAACCATGGGTCTTCCTTATGTGCACATGATAAGAGAGATGAATATTGAAGTTTGTCCTTTAAATCAGATTCATTTGCATTGGAGGATTGACACAAGATCTTTCACAAGTGATCAACATGCAAGCTTGGATCATGAAGATCCTCTCACTAGTCTCTTGTCTCAAATTAAAGAGAAATATGAAAAGCAGTCGTTGATGGAAAAAGAGAATACCATAAGGCAGCTCTCTGATATTCTTGGTGCATCTTGCCCCTTACTTTTTGAACATACTATTCAACCTCATAAAGGTCATCCGGTAGGATCAACTAATAGAAAGGAAACTTCTTCTACAAGGAGGGATCCCTCATACTTCGAGGTAGTAGAGAAGACACCTCAGAAATGTAGAGGTTGCGGCAACCCTAACCATTACCATAACAAGTGTCCATCAATCAACAAGTCTACTACACCAGATATGAGGAATAATGCTTAGTTTTTCAACTAACAATTTAGAATCTAAATGGATATGTAAGCCTTTGTTCTGAATTTATACTATGATCTCTTCATTGTATGTTTCAGTTTTCTTTCTACTTTATATTTTGGATCAATTCTAGATATATTAAACAATGTTTTGTTCCTTTTCTCTTAGCCCATGGTTTTGATTTGGTTTTGCAGACTCGTATTGTAGGAGGCTTATTGCACCTATTTCTTTTGGATGAAGGCTGACAACTTGACTTAGAAGCTATTTGGAATTTGATAATGAAAACTGTTTTTATGTATTATCATATGAGAATTTTATGGAAAACTGATTTTTGAGGTCAAGGGAAATATCTAATGTTCTTGTTTCCTTTGTGTAAATTAAGTTATTTGTTGAAGGTGTAGTCTTCTTTTTATTTTTACTTGAGTTTGATGGTCTGTGTTTGGAATAACATAGACATGCCCTATTTTGAGAACGACTCCCAAAAGAAAAATTTTCCTTCATTCTGATGTAAATGAAAAAATATAATGAGTCATATTAAATTTCATAAATAGAAAGAAATATAAATAAAAAATAAAATAATAACTGACTTTTAGAAGGAGAGAAAATAAAAGAAGAAGAAAAAATTCGTACACAAGGGGTATTTTAGAGAGTTAAAAGTGAGTGGGGACAAAATATTAATAAAAATTGAAAAGGAGTGTAGATTGTAATTTTGGGAGTGTGAATTTGAGTTTCCTTAATTTTGGGAAATAGTTAGTTCTCTGTAATATTTGATCATCATTCCCCTAGACATTGTATTGACTATCAACTCAATCTCTCAATACATGAGTCAACCGCGCACTTCATATTTGATTGCTGCCAAGCGAATCCTCCGCTACATAAATGCACTATTGATCATGGTTTATATTTTAGGCCTCAACGCAAATCTGCTCATTTATCAGAATATGCTGACACCGATTGGGCTCGACGTCCAGAATTTCGTCGTTATACATCTAGTTATCTAGTCTACATTGGCTCCAACTTGGTTTCGTGGTATTCTAAAAAAGCAACATATTGTTGCCCGTTCAAGCGCCGAGTCCGAATACCGCTCTCTTTCTCATGCTAGTATTAAAACAACTTGGTTAGCCTCTCTGCTTCATGAACTTGGTGCTCAAATTCAATTCCCTATTTACCGTATTGTGATAATCTTAATGCTACCAACATGACTTCCAATCTTGTTTTTCATACACGCATTAAGCATATAGAACTAGATTATCATTTTGTTCTTGAGAAAGTAACTCTTGATAGCCATGAAGTTTGCCATATTCCATCCATGATCAACACTGAAAGTTCTCTTTGTTTTAAATTTTTAATAGGTTTTCGATATCAAAGTAATGTGGGGTAAGATTCATTACTATTAATATCGTGTACAATCGCTCTATATCTTGATTATGTGGGGTTATATTGTATCGACTCATTATCATTCTTTTTCACTATATGTGCACCATCTTATTTTTCATATGAAGCCTATAGAAATTTTTATTGTGTTAGCGCAAGGAGATATGACTCAAATTAGCAATGCAAAAGTCATATAAGCTTCAAGAAGACTATAGTGTTATTGAGAAGACTATATTACATTTATTTTGTCAAAGGAAATGTGCTTAAGCCCGTAAAGGAGTCACCTAGAGAGGCAACTCAACCTTTGTGATTGGAGATCCGATGAAGAAGGTTCAATGTGGTACAAAATAATACATATTGCTTGACTCATAGTGCTATATTTTAGGCAAATATTGAAAAGAGATCCTCCCACACATTCCTCAGGCATAGTCATAGTGTTATATCAATGTTAAATTAGGAAAGGTATTTACCTTGAATGAGTTTCAAGGTAGGTAATCTCCTATGAGGTATTGTCACATGTACTCTTTAAGAAATTCATCTAAGTGAGAGAAGTTGTGAGACCACAACTATGAAAAATAGACTATCTCTAGTAGTAACTCTCATGCTAATCAAGATCAAGTGCAAGGCTATAAATAGTGCTACCCGCGTCAAAGTTTACGTATCGATACCATGTGTGTGACAATATGTAATCCGGTCAAAATGGGTCTAATATAGTTCATTATGATTCATTCGGATGAGAGTTGTTTATACCAAGTGTAGGTTCAAGTCCGGAAGACCCCTACACCTATTGCATTGTAAAAGTTGCCCAAATGTTTTCTTCTCTTAGTCTTTTTTTTAAACTGAGTTTATGATGTTTTGAATCTTGTGGGGGGATTGCTGGATTTTAATGAAATATTAAGATTCAAAACTCACGAGATTTATATTCATTAAATATTATGTTATTTAAATTAAAGAGTTATGTTTTTTTTGAGAAGTTACGATGAGTTCTATAATACTCAACTCTTAATATAAAAAAATATAAGTACCAAGAGATAAGATTTCATGCTGCTTTTATACTCTTCTTCATCTTCCTCTTTTATTCCTACTTTTTTACTTTGAACAATTCCATAAACACTTGACACCCCTGTCTACCGTTAGTCATGCAAAACAGATTAGACTTCTTGTGTGACTATAAAGGTTGTATCTTAGAGTTGTAGACAACCGTCATAACCCGCATGTGAGGAGGCGTCTACGACTTAAAAACAACGATTATGTACGTGCCTCCTTGTAGATCTCATAAGAAACTCTTTTATCCCTTTCTTCTTTATGTTATTTATGTTTATATTACATGCTTACATGATTTGATTATTTGATTATAATTATCCTATATGATTTCTAACACCATACATCCAACAAAATCTTGATTGACTAATGAGAATAGCTCAAGATGAATATTTGATAGTATAAAAGGTACTGAAATTAATTCATTACTTTCGAAATAAAAGATCAAGTTCCCGGTAATAAGCCTTTTTTCTTGTCTCATCATTTCGTTTTGCCCAATTAACTAACCTTATGTGAGTTATATCTGAATTCCGAAGTGGCCATTTAGCAAATTAAACATCTCTAAAAGCTATTAAAAAGTATCAATTGGATACGTGATTGGTCCAGAAAATAGTGAAAAACAAAAAGCAAAAATGCGCACCAGCTCTTCCTTGTAACTTCTAAGTAATGAGAATCAGAGAATGCCACTTGAACCAACTAAATTAAAAAGCTTTTTAGAAAGCTGAAAGGGTTTTAGGGCATACATGATTGATTCAGTTGCTGTTTTTGGAACTTTGGTAACTTAAAATTAAAAAGCTTTTTAGAAAGCTGAAAGGGTTTTAGGGCATACATGATTGATTCAGTTGCTGTTTTTGGAACTTTGGTAACTTAAGAATCGATCTCAGGTGTTGGCGTTACCGTTAAATTTTGGTACCTCAACAAACTAATTAAAAGTCTTACTGTTCGAGCTATAATCATTCGCATTAGGAAAACTAAGAGGTAGCTAGCTTGGTAGAAGTTGCATTTAGATATAGTTTGCTTGATTGCTTCAGAACCTATTTTCATTGATGATGTACTTTATACACATAGTTCGATCATCGTTTGAGCATGCAAGCCTATTTCAATTCATTTCTATTCTTCACTCTCATCTAAACTAAACTTCACTTGCCTATATTCACATACTGATGAGGTGAGAAACTGTACAGATATATACACCGCCAGCTAATACTAGCTCTCATGCACGTTCTGCAAATTCATGATCAATATCATTTAGCTCTACCCTCAAAGGAAGCAGCGTGCACCTCGATCGCAGTTGACGACGGCGCGCTTGTCTGCAAAGCATTCGAGCTAACTGGAAACCCTCCCCTATGATATAGATGGAGTACATCATGTATGGCACACAGTTCCAAGAGTCTGGGAGCAAAATCGAAAACAGTGAAGCAACCAAGAGTAAACCAGAAATTAACAGGCCAAACCTAGACCAAATACGAGCTCTAGCAGCTGGAAATCTTACCCTAACCCCAAGAATCAAGCAATATACAAGTAAGCTTCCTATCGCGACAACAGTGGTGTTGCGATGTGTTACGAATGGAGAAGACAGTACTGAAATTCCTGGGAACTTGATTTGAATAAAGGCGACGAGTATGGGGACGATGAAAGTGAGAATGGCATGACTGGAAGTAGAAGCTGCAAGATTGATTAGAAGAATGTTGAAGGTGACAGTAAAGGAATTATGTTCGTGTACGATAAGGGTTTGGGGCATTTGATACTGAAGATCAGCCATGTATATGAGAGCTGTAGTATATATGGTCTTGGTCAATAAGGCTGCAGAGATAGCAGGTAATATACGTCGTCGAAGCGAAATCTGTTGGAAATATTTATAGACCAACTTAGAAGGCAAAAGGCTAGGATATAATATAATGAGATGTATAGTAACCAAAGAAAATTACTTGATTCTTTATGTAGAGTGAGTCAAGCAAAAAATCATATTATATTGCAGGCTCATGTACACACAATTGCTTCGTCACTTCGTTTGAATCTTGCTTTTCATCAAGTAGGGTTTTTCTTCATCATGCACTAATGCATGATCCAGATTACGAACCCTGGCCGGAGATGATAAGAATTAGGGTTACCATCATCCGAGGTTTTGAGCTTGAGTGTCGAGTCCAAAACTAGTTTGTTGTAAGAAAATCTATGTGAGAAGTAACTGTGATGCTCCCCTTCTCATCATCGTTTAATTTGTTTCAGATGGAGCTAGGCTGGAGAGTAATTAACACACTACTGTTCGTTTCTGTCCCATGTATAAATCAAAAAACATCGAACACTACTGAGATGATTTATAGGAATGAATCCATTTCATTACTCGGATCCATTCTTATGTTATGCAGGATAATTTTTCAGTCCAAACAGATCACCGTGAGAGGCTCAGACCTTACCACCTTTGTTTTGTATTAGTACTTTTCCAGGCAACGTGCTGATAATTGATCTTAATGAACTGTAAAGCAGATCAGACTATATTTTTCTTCGATTTAAGAAATAGCATGCTTATCAAACAACTTAGTGATGCAAACTGTTCAAATGAATCGAAGCTTAAATAATATGAGTGCGCGAATCGTAAACGTTCGATCACGGCTGTGATTATCTCCCTTTCGATCAACTATTATTCTATTGTCGTCATCATTCGTTCGTCTTCATTGAAATCCTCTATAGTTGCAGACCTGGCCATAGCTTAGCATATATTAAGATTGTCTAATCAAAGAGGTCCAGTCGCGCGTTGTCAGAGTATAGAAGCTTATACTTTTGTTTCTCGTCTTCGCTTCTATTGCATGTTCTTTCGAGGAAATTTAAAGACATATACTGGCGTCCACCCTTTTACTAGCCAGCTAGTCACAATCAAAACCCGAATTCCATAGCTAATTAGTAATTAGTTAGCAAGATCGAGCTTCCCTTTCTTACTTAGCCTTGGTTGGTGCAGTTGCCATTATACCTGAATCTCAACTATCTGTGGTTAGTCGACCATGTCAAACCAGAGGCTGACTAGGAAGTTGCTTGATCAGTCCCACCCACCACTTCAGAAGGGGGCAACCATGCCAGCCTCATGGTCCATCTTTGACTCATTTTCAAAGTTCCCTACCACTTTCTGAGTCACAATGAAATTTCGACCACATTGTCCTTTGGTAACAAGCTCGTGCGGGATTAGGAATCAATCAACATCTCTTGGCTTACAAGGAACGAATTTGTCAAACAAAAAAGTTCGGTGAAACCATTTGTAACCGATCTGTTATCAATGCTGGTCGTCTCATGGCAACAGTCGTGTAATCTCATAGCTCTTCTTTGAGAGCGAAAAAACTGAAAAATACAAGACAGTGTAAAATTGGAGTGCAAATTTGAGTATTCTGATGTCAGTTGCAGGGTGGAAACCTAGTACTCTGAACATTGTTAACAGAAGTATTACTTCACCATATGTAACATGTACCGACTTTTCCTGGGAGGAATGTACTTGAGAGAAACAAAAGGGGCTAGAAAGAACAAGCTATGATACATTTACAGCCACTCATGGACATTGATGACCAGAACCTGAAGGGTGCTGTTTCTACATACAAAGCCTCACATACAGATTACAACTATTGGCACCCTCACAAAAAATAAAAATAAATTAAAATCAGATGGGAAAAAAGAATGATCAATGAGCTTCTACATCAAAAGAACCTAATCAATTGAAGTCAATCTGATTACTAAATACTTGTAACCATTGTCGTGTTTAAACTAACTGCTGCTTCAGGTGGGGGCTTTACATACTTTCCAATTGCTTTCTGGTGAGTCCGTCTTTTTATTCTTTCTATTTTTTCCCTACTTAATTGCTTCCTCCTCTCTTTCTGCTTACTCCGTGAATTTCTCTCTCTTTCATACATACCATGCCAAAAGACCTCTCCTGTTGATGGCCACAGCCACCGCCTTGTGGGTTGTTCAATGTCTGATTCCTCAGCCAACTCTTCATCCATGCTCCTTAGGGTGGAATCTGAGAACCATTTGACCCACATATGACCCCTGCGACTCTTGAACTTGTGTTGTTCCAGCATTGCACCAGTCTCAGGGTTCACATATACCATCCGCCTGGCACTGTGATACGCCCAAACATTTACCAGTAGCTCAAGAAGCCGTGAATAGCAATGTTTGTCCTGCAATTTGCAAATATTAAATAAATCAGACCAATAGATAAAGATTCCTCCAATAAACTAAGATCTTTCTAGAGCATCTTTATTGTGGGAGCTGCTTTCAGATAAATGTGTTGTATCTGCCGGAAAACTGATCAAAGAAGCAAATTACTTTTGACGGACTCAAATAACAGTGTCCACTTGAATGATGCTCATTATACATTTCAGCATCCAATGCATCCACAAACATTCTGCACATTGAAAATTTTCACATTAACACAACCTTACTAAGAATAACAGTCAACTGTAATGTATAGCATCTCCATAAAGACATTCACAACTGCAATATCTTTACCTGGAAAACATTACAAACTCTAGGAAGGACCGAGTCGGCAAAGCCCAGCTGTGCATGACAGACCACGTGTCCCCATCTACAGGCATTGGCGGTAAAGATTCCAAATTGTACTTCAAACCATACATCCTTTTAAGGGCTTCAGAAACTGCAAACCTTCAATTTACCATGTGGAGAAATCAGATCAAAGTTTAAGTCTCCAACACACAAGGATAGAAGACTTACGATCACATAATTTACATCATCTTAAGTATTACAAGAATATACTTGCAAGAAAATTTATCTAAAAGTTAAAATGCCTTACTTGCAGTTTCCAGCATTTAGAGCATCGCAGAATGACCAAAAGTCTTGTCCCAGGGGATTTCGTGTATCATTGTCCATGCTAACCCAAAAGTAGAGAGCATCTCCATGCCTCTTTGTTTGAATAGCATTTAACAATGCATTTTCAGCTATTTCAGACAAAGATGCCTGTTTCAATCCCGTAAATTAGTATAAAGGAATCAGGAACTTATATATGAAAGACATAAAGATCAAAATAATACACCGCCTTGCTGAAACCCTTGTAAATTATGTTTGTTTATCGGGCCTTCAAGATATTACCCACCAATTTTCATTGCACATAGTGCAAAAACCTATATAATATGCAATTCATTTGTGGTACTTTTTTCTTTTTTCAAGCCACAATTTGTAGAAAGACGGAGCATGAGGAAGAATACAACATATATGTAATTGATTACACATACACCGCCTCATTTTTATTGTAGTGTGCAGTAATCATATGTTCAGTTTCCTGGTTAGAATAGATGATGTCATTATGCAACGCCTCTTATTATAGCTACATAAGGTGCTTAAAAACAGTACACGACCCAAAAAAATGTGTACCAATGATGGTGACAAATACAATGAATAAAAAGCTAAACCTATTTTTTTTCTTTGGACGGAAAATCCACATATTATAACAACCGTTGTATAAGAACGATAACTTGGTATTATATTTAGTTATTTACTGAATCCTTTCACTACTTGCTGAAAAAGAAAAAGACAAAACTTGTTATATAATGTATATGATTTATCCATAGCACCATCAAACTTACGCTTTTATTGTGTTTTCAATGCCACATACAAACAGTTATTGGACATAATCCAATTTTCAAAACAGTCAGGGACGAAACAAATGCAGAATAGCATCAGGAGACAATGAAGATTTTTTCAATATCACATGTATGCAACCAAGAAACAAAAAAGTTGAGAGAGAGAGATCCAATACCTTCCTTGCTGTTGTCCTCCATGACTGAAAGCCTATCCATGCATTTTTATGTATACGGTCAATTCTGTTGGCAATAGAAAAGAAGGCTCCATATTCACCCAGCAGATCTCGATAATAAGGGTTATGAAGAAGTGGAAGACGAGAAGGTGCGTCAATATCATCAGTCCTAGGCCTTCGACCTTTAGTGGACTACAAGAATTTTGTTTAATGAAAACAGTCAGAAAGATCTCAAGGCATTCTCTATGGTATTGATATAGTGAAGAAATGAATAGGGTATTTAGAACATCAGCTATCAAGAAAATCACAACTCAGTCCTTGTGGCATAGATAAACTCAGTCCTTTTAGCATAGATATTGTCACATCATTTTGTTTTCGGTAAAACAATTGTAGTAAGATAATGCGTTTGATATCAGATATAAATTGTTCAACAAAATCTTTAATATATTCACAAGAGGACACGACAAATTAGACAACTCACCAACCCAATTCCTCGATATAGAGAGGTCCGGTGTAAGAAAGGCCAGGTCCCTTCCCCAAAGTAAGGTTCATATATGCACAACGGTTGGCCTGTCCTTTCAATCTCCCCTTCATCCCTTTCATGCAAATCATTCCTGGTACGATCAGCTTTTTTGGTACTTCGATATACTTCTTCCCATGTTCCATGATATTGATCGGTTCTATCCTTTAACTGCAGAAATAATGGAGCTGGGAATGTTTATATATAAATAGACAAAACAATTTTGTGAAAGGAAGCCACAAACTGATATAATCCCAAAAAAACCACAGCATTGCTTACCATTTCTTCCTCTTTTCTTCTCTTCATATTAGCCATATCAGCATTCTTTTCTTCCTCCCAAATGCTGTATATAAATGAATAATTGGTCCCAGTTATAGAATTACGCTTCTGTTGTTCAGAATGATTATACTGCTCCTCAAAAGCATCTACAAATGTGTAGCTTCTCAAATTTCGATCCACATATGATGAATTCGATACTGCTTCAAACAAACTCCATAGCCATTTTTCTTTCCATTTGAGAGTGATTTCTGAAGCAGCCTTAGGTTGTGAAACTTGTGATGGAAGCTTGAGAACATTTTCAAGAAGTGAAGCATATCCTTCAACAGTTTCTGCCACCATCAAGCTTTTTGCGGTACGTTGCCCCAAGGAGGCAATGTTTCGAGATAGAGGTGATAGCTTTCCTTTTGGAATCACTTGTAATATGATTTGTGAAAGAACCCTAATATTTTCCCTTGGGAAAAGGTAGCCATTCACCCCATCATCAACCTAATTAACATTGTTAATGCAGTTAGAAATCTGCTACCAAATATATATAGCCCTCTTCCAATGAGATATCCCTTTTTTGACATATATGAAGGATCGGGGTTTACACCAACTTTTTGATAACAAAATCACATCTCCACCGTTCAATATGTAGTTCTATATGAGTAGATCACTTCTGCAAAATTTCATCCAAATTGGTAATCGTTAAGGTGATCAAAACTGCAAATTAAAAGTTAAAGCATGAACGGTTCAGATTTGATCCTTCAATTGATTTCAGTTAGTTCGAAGCCTGAACGATCACCAAATTAGATAAAATTTTGCATAGATGATCTACATATATGCATCTAAATATTGAATAGTGGAGATGTTGATATATGATCAAAAAGTTGGTGTCATCTTCAATCCCTCATATATATATATATATATATATATATATATATATATATAGTTCAAAAAAGAATTCACACAGCCAATGGTCATTGCATGGGAAAACATTTATACCCCTTATTTCAGTGAAAATCCAAGCCAATTAGAAACAATATTCAATTCAATGGATTTCGGAGAACCTTAAAATAGCTAAAAGTGAAATAAGCTCTAAATATTCCAGTTAACTTTTCTAAATAACATCCGGTCTAACATGAAGTTTTATGAAGGGTCTAAAGTCAATTCATGGCAAATACTCCTTTAAATGAGAAATGAGATTATATCATAATAATTTGCAAATAATGTCACTGTAAGACCGGCATGAGCACTATAGAAACATGTTGTAAAAGCAAATCCATGAGGATGGAATGTGTAAAGCGCTACTATACCAGCTAGAGAACTATAATTGCAATGAAGAACAAGAACCAAGTAAAGAAAATAAGTTATTTACAAAGCCGACATCAATATGTATAAATCAACAAGTGGTGAGACATTTTAGTTATTAGGGACAAGAGTATAAAGCATACATATTTGATGATCATGGAGAGATCTGGGGCAACGACTGTTTTCCCAAGGCACATGGCTTTGATTAAAATGTCTGGAAACGATTGCTCTTCAAGGAAGGATCCATATATCAAAAGATGGGATGTGCTTAGAACGTTGTCTGCATCCACATCGATCGCTGCATGCTTCACAATGCCACTCGGGTACTTCAAGTTGTAAGCAATAGCCTAAGATTGGATCAACCAATAAGAAGCCTGTATTAATTTATCACCTCAGACGGACCAAAAAATAAATTGAGCGCATAGCTTGCATATACCCACCTCAACCACTGAACTATAGTTACTAGTTGAGTCTCCACTCAAAACAATGATTTTGAGACGAGAGGAATCATTATCCAACAAAAAGTCCTCAAGAAGTGGCAATAAAGCTTGTAGAACAATGGAATGCTCCAGCCACAAGCCCCTGTACAGAAATTTGCTTCCCACAATTGTAATCACAACGTTTTCAGGCTCACTACCGGCGGTGCCCTGCAGATTATCTATGTCTAAGGCCAGGATAGAATCTGAATCTGCCTTGCAAGTTTCAGCAGAACCAGGAATAACAAAAAAGTTCCCAACATCAAATGTGGAGTAAATCATCTGCACAAGTACAGATACCAATCAAACTTCTAGTATTAGTACTAGATGCATGGAAAAATACTCACTACCATTGTCTACGCTGTTTTAGCCTTTACAGAGATACACAATGATCAGCAGTCACCAATCAGTGCTACATGTCTATTGCATTTTTAAATGATAACACATCTGACCTATAATGCTGCAAATATTCATTTTTTATGCTTGGCAAGATCCAAAACCCAAGACCTGTGCCCTAAAGATACCACCTGAACAAAAGCCTTAATTATGGTGAACAATACATGGAATCTAACTTCAATTCTAGTAAATAAGTACCTTGATGTTATGGCTCCCTCCCTCCCTCCCCTACATTATGTCTGATCAGATATAATTTAAGGTAAATCACCCTTTTAATTCCAGATATTGTGGTGGAACGATAAAACTGAATCTAACATGTACTAAAAAATCGTTTTTCCTGATAAAAATTACCGGAAGAAAATAATTTGGGAAGACAACAACAGTAGATCGGTTGAAGACTCTTTTCCAATCATTTAAAAGTTCAATCTGGCTACTTGAAGAGTATTTTCTTGATCGAGTGGCAAGCGCTTCTTCATGGATTGTCCATATGACAGGTAAAGACTTGAAAGGTTCCTGAATAAAACTGTCACAAGTAAAATCATTGACTTTGGTTGATACAGTTGTTTGATGAGAAAAATTAGATTACAAAAGTATCAATTAATGAAAGAACTAGATATATAAAGCAAAATGCAGTGTCAATAAGAAAATGAATTGGGGCAATACACGTTAAAGAAATTATAAAAAAGAAAGAAGTTTTCACTGTGAACAGAAACAGAACCAGATAAGTGTTGATATCAAAGACGTTCAAAAGAAAATTAGAAGTCAAAATCAATGGCAAAGGAAAAAAATCATATTGCCACCCCTAAATCACTCCATGGTTATTTTGTTTTTGGAAAACAAAAGATAAAAAACTAGGAAGGAGTTTACTATCCCTTCTACCCACATTTGCAGTATCTACATAAATTGCGCACTAGAAAAGGCCAAATATAGTTCTTTTGAAACTGTTGAGTTCACACCTAGAAAGATGTTTCTGTTATAGAGCATAGTTCTGGACTCATTTCTGCAGTTTAGAAGATGTTTCCATAACTTCAAATACCTTGTTCTTGTACTAAGAGTGTCTTCACACAGAAAATAATAGAACTAAGAAGTCAATGGAGATAACTTACCAAGAAAAGATGCCCTTGGCTTCAAGAGAGCTCACAAGTATGCCATTGTAACTGCAAGATACATACCTATCAATCAGATACAACCGGAATTCACTACATCCAATTTACTGAAATAGCTCATCAATATTAAGCAACAAGTCCATGAACTGACTTGAATGGATGAAACATCACAGTTACGTTATTCCCCAGAAATTGAATTAACGCTACATTTTCAGATTTTCTCATCAACAATTTAACCATTTACATTTTATGATGTCATCATCACATATAATCATGGAAAGATAAAAAAAGTCATGAAAAAAAAAATATATCCTGGTGCAAACATGGGCTTTGGTCAAGTCGAATAAAGGCTAATTAAAAATATCACATTATTGAGAAGATAGAGGGGCTTATGAAGCTGAACCATTGAAGACAACGTAATTTGTACTCCAAATGAAGAGGACAAAGTAATGTGGTTTAGCATGATTTCATTATTCTATTATTAGATGATATAAGAAGTTCAGGACGTGTGAGAAAATTAGCATGAGAATTCATACCTTAGCCAATCTACAACAATCTGTGGTTGATCACATGTTTGGATAATGGAAACTGGAACTCCTAAACTTTTCCAAGTGCCACGTGCAGGACCATCTTCAAGTGAAAATACCTGCAACATTATAAACCACAAGATAAAATCAATAAACTCATATGCATCTCCCCAGTGTACAATAACAAGTTCTGCCATGTATATATCTGTTTAACAGAGACTTCAACCTACAGCATAAAGACTACTCGTCATCACTGAGACATGCATAAAAACTAGCAAGCAAAGGAATACTAGTAGTACGCACTAGTACATTCGAACTTTCAAGTGAAAGCAAGGCCCCTAGTCAGGTGACGGGTTCAATGTTTTCCCCAAATTTCATCAGTTCTAGGAGGCCCAGCCCCAAAGGAAAATTCTATTTCAAATGGGGTCGAACCATCATTCCAGGAATTGCAATCTGATACATTATCATTATGTTACCAGAATGTCGGATTTTACAGAATGCATAAAGTCAAATTACCCATAATTCATATCCAATCTCCTGTAAAGCAGCTGCCACAGTCACCATCTGTAGCTGGTGCGAATCAACCAAGAGATCTGCGAAAACCTTCAAGTAAAGCAAAAGCACTAATCAGTTCAAAATCACTGCAAGCTCAAACTCATGTACAATGCAGTAAGTCAACAAAGCAGGCTATTCAACAGATTACAACTTCAACTACCCAAAACACTAATCCAAACCAAAATGCACTATCTTACATCCAATTGCAAACTTACCAATGCAAGCTGTGGTTTTCTGAGCCCAAAATGCTGCAGAGTCCTATTGAAACCATTAGACAAACTACCCTCTCTACCTTCTTTCCTAAACTTCTCCAAAAGCCTTTTAGGCTCAAATCTTATATCCTCCCCAAAATCCAATAACCCCAACTCTTTCACAAACCTCAAATCTCCATAATCCAACTCCACATTATTATTCTTCTGCAATAAACCCCCAGACTTCTCCACCACAGAACCAGGCAAGAACATTTGGAAAAGAACCACAAAGAATAGAAACACGGCCACAGTGCAAATCCATAGGAGATAGTCAAGCTTCTTCACAACCAAGAACCTTGAAAACCTTGATCTGGGTCTCTGTAAAAACGAGTGCCTGTCACTTCTGCCACCATTAGAAGACGAACGAAGAAGAGGGTCTCTCTTCAACGGAACCCCACTTTCCAAAGAACCCATCCTTAGCTAGCTTCCCATAAATTTCCAAACACCCACATCAAAATCTTGGAAACCCAGATCAAGAATCAGAGACCCAACTCAAGAAACAGAGCTGCCGACCTAATGAACTAATAAGAGAGCTTGGGGGATAGAGTTGGGTTTGGTTTTTACAAGGGAAGCTTGCGAAGTCAGTAAAAGAGAGGTCAGCGTTGGTTATATGAGGCTGTAGCAAGCTAGGTGATGAATTGGTTGTCTGATATTGACGTGGACTCTGAAATTTCTTTAGATTTAGCGACGAAAAATAGTTTCGGAGACGAAAAAAAAATCGATCTATAAGAGAATATTGGACACGACAAAGATGGGTTGCTTTGGACCCGCAATAGTTATAAACTCGGGGGTTAATCCGATTTGGGCAATTTGTCTCTTTATAGAGGGAGTTTAAAAATACATATATTTATAGTTAATTTTGTCTACTCATGTAAAATTACCAATAAAAATACATAAGAGTAAAAAACAAAACAATTAGTCTCTAACAAATAATATCAAACATGAAAAATATTTATGATTGAATCAAGTCAAAAATGACTTTGGAATTTGTGTACATGTAAGAGTTTCGTGTTCTTTATTATGATTATTATATAAGAATGAATCACATGTGTATTACAATATTACTATGATAGTTTCAATAAGAACAAAACTTCTTATCCAATAAGTTCTAGGAATGGATCATTAAATTGCTCATATGCTAATATATACTCTTTCGTTAAAGGATCTATTTTTTGACATTTATGAGGAATATATTGAATATTACACCAATTTTTTGATCACATATCAACATCTTCACCGTTTAATATTTAGATGCATATATGTAGATCATTATATAAGAATGAATTATGATTATTATATAAGAATGAATCACATATGTATTACAATATTACTATGATAGTTTCAATAAGAACAAAACTTCTTGTCGAATAAGTTCTAGGAATGGATCATTAAGTTGCTCATATGCTAAATATGCTAATATATATATACTCTTTCGTTAAAAGGTTTTTGACATTTATGAGGAATATATTGAATATTACACCAATTTTTTGATCACATGTCAACATCTTCACCATTTAATATTTAGATGCATATATGTAGATCATCTCTGTAAAATTTCATCTAATTTGGTGATCGTTAAGAGTTCGAACTAACTGAAATCAATTGACGGATCAAATCTGCCAAACTTGAACCGTTCATGCTTTAACTTTTAATTCAAAGTTTTGCGCATCTTAACGATTACCGATTTGGTTGAAATTTTGCAAAAGTGATCTACTCCGTACAGAACTATATATTGAACGGTGAAGATGTGATCTCTCATTGGAATGAGACTATACAAGAAGAAGAAGTGATATACTCTATACAGAACTACATGTTGAACGATAAATATGTGATCCCTCATTGGAACGAGACTATATATGAAGAAGAAGAAGAAGAAGAAAAAGAAGGAGAGGAAGAATGAGAAGTGATCTACTCCATACATAACTACATATTCAACGGTGAAGATGTAATCCCTCATTAAAATAGGAATATATATCACTAGTAGAGAGAAAGCCTTATGCGACGAAATGAGAAGAAGAAGAAGAAGAAGAAGAAGAAGAAGAAGAAGGATGAGGTGATGGTGGCATGGTGGAACGAAATGCGACGAAAAATTCGTCTTTAAGAAGAAGAAGAAGAACAAGAAGAAGAAGGGAAGTGAAGAAGAAGTTGAGGGGTGGTGGTGAATAAGTAGAAGGAAGAAGAAGAAAAATGGGGGGTGAGGGAAAATTTGTGTGGAAGGATACAAAATTCAAAATATAAGTATAAGAAGAAGAAGAGGGGTGATGAAGAAGAAGAAGTGGAGGGGTGGTGGTGAATAAATAGAAGGAAGAAGAAAAGTGAGGAAGAAAAAGGGGGGTGGGGGAAATTTTTGCAGAAGGATTCAAAATTTTTGTCAGAACTGATGCGACGAAATTCAAAAATTTCGTCGCATAAGTGTGAACTAATGTGACGAAATTTTTAATAATTCGTCGCATCAGTCAGCACTAGGGAGAAAATGTTGGCGAAAAAATCCCAAAACTGATGCAACAAAATATTCAAAATTTTGTCACATAAGTGTAAACTAATGCGACAAAATTTTAAATATTTTGTCACATGAGTCAGGGCTAGGGGAATTTTGGCAAAAAAATCTAAAACTGATGCGACTAAATTCAAAATATTTCGTAGCATGATTATGAACTTATGTGACGAAATAAAAAATTTTGTCGCATGAGTTATCACTATGTGACAAAATGTGTTTCGTCACATCAGTTCAAAATCGTGCCACAAAATTTATTTTCGTCACATCAGTGTGAACTCATGCGACGAAAAAATATATTTTCATCCCATCAGCCATTTCCTCAGCTAGTGTATATGTAAGTTAGGCATTGTTGCTGGCTCTATATATAACTGATTAACCGCGCGATGGTTGTGACTTCATTTCCCCTAGTCTGATGCCTTTATATGATCTTCCAATATGATATGATGGTGCATTAGCATAACAAGTCCTTGTGTTCGAAAACAAGAAGAGGATTTTCATCTTTCAAGCTCTCTTGAGTTCGGCATTCCTACCCTAGACAATGACTACCGTAACAAAAATGCAAATCATGAAATCAATAATAACAATGGTGTCCGACAGAACAAAGAATCACATTTCTTAATTAATATAAACTTCGGGCAAGGAGCTAAGTTAGGTTGAGTTTCAAATCTATAAAAAAATAAAGAATCAAATTCTATTCGAAGAAGAATTAACTTCACCAAAATTCCAATTAGTGCGAGGAGATCGGAGGAAAGCACATCTGAACTATTTCCAGTCATATATAGATGACCAATACTGTATCGGAACCAAAGCTTCACTCCTTCCATTTCCTTTAATTACCAGCTCATAAACATACTACTTAATTCACAAAAATGAAGAGAAGAGAGATAGAAAGGTAGAATAAACATTGAATAATGGAAGGACGTTCGAAATCTAGCATAAAATTAGCTACTAAGTAATTTCTTGCATGGTGATCATACCAATCAGTCTAGGATGATCGATCACCTCTTATTTTGCAACATTTTTTTTAAGATAATCAACAAATGCACCAATGTAGTGATCATGTTGTAGCTTCTGATCTCCAATAACTGCAGCAGCTTTCCTCGCATTGCTTCTCAGCTGCTCTCCTTCTTCTTCCACCATTGCTAGCCTCAGTGATTTTGCTATTTCGTCTCTACTAAACGACCCGTCTTGGTTGCGCTTCACTTCGGTAGCCAGACCTTTCTCTACCAAAAGCCTGGCATGCAAAGGCTGATCATACACGAAGGGTAACACAACAAGGCAATGCCCAAACTGCAGAGTCTCAATCGCAGAACCCCATCCAGAATGAAACAAAGAGCCCCCAATTGATGGGTGCCCCAAAATTTCCATCTGGGGCACCCATCCGAAGCAAACGAGCCCTTTCTCTGATGTTCTGTCAGAAAAACCCAAAGGCAAAAAATCATCCACTTCATCACTCCTAGTTGAAATGGGTTTTCTGAGACCCCAAAGAAATGGCAATTCTGAAAGCTCCAACCCATAAGCTATCTCATGAACTTGTTCTTTGCTTAACATACACTCACTCCCAAACCCCACAAACACAACTGACCTGGGTTTTTGCTTATCAAGCCAATCAAACATAGAGGCATCGGAGCTTATGTGGCCTTCTGCCCTTTTCACAGGTTGATCAGGAGGAAGTACACCAGTGGGAATCACTGGCTTTCCAGTAATTTTCTTGTACACTTCCAAGTAGTCTCTTTCAATCTCACTGCAAGTACGAATCGCCAAAACTTGACTTGCTGATACGATCTTGGCAAGCCTCCATGCTAAACACATCCCAGAAACCCCAGTTTTATTTACTTCCCAAGAAAGAAGCCGGCTGACGGCTTCATACTCCTTGAATGCCAGCAAAGAAGGAAAAGGGACCCAATTTGGTTGAGATGTCAAGCTTTGTATTGTTCTTGCAACAGTGAGATGTTCAGGGGGGCCAAAGAAAACACTGGTTGCAGCACTGAAAACTGAGAAGTATGCAAGTGGAACACCATACTCTTTAGCAATATCAACCACCCAGTGAGTAAAGAAATCGGCTATAATCCAATCCGGCAGTTTATCTGCAATGAACTGCTTGATTGGTGTTTGGAGAAGATCAACTGCGACCTCAAAGTTTGCAAATTGTTGTACGGGTACATCGACACTGGCCTCGGCTCCTTCTGGCAAGAAGTCAGGTTCCAGAGGAGGAAATGGAATGGGGACTAGGTGTATGAAAGGTTGCAATTCAGGTGAGATTTTGGGGAGCCTTTCAATGTTTCTGGGGGTGGATATGAAGGAGACATGAACTTTAGCCTTGGCCAAAGCTATGGAGAGTTGAAAGAAGGGCATCAAATGGCCAAAGGCAGACCATGGAAGCATCACAACATGAAGCTCATTAACCATTTCTGACATGTCTGCTGGCTCGAATTAGTTTGCTCAAATGCTCAATGTGCATAGAGCTGGCACCGTGCGTTGAACTTTATAGGATGTAAGGCAATTATTTTTGCTGGTGATGCATTATTGCATTAAATCTTCTTTTCTATAAAATGTAACACATTGTCCCTACAATTGGCATCCATGAAAGTGCTTGATTACAGAGAGCATGAACAAGTAGTCAACTAGCAGAATAATCCAGAACGTTAGAAATAAGTCTTTCGTCAACAAGCAGTCAACTACTTCATTACTGGACAAGATGTGTGCCATTCTGTTCATTATTAACTTACTGAGAAGGCAAGAATCCTACTGTATAGAGTCGGAAAAAGATAATGAAGCCAAGCAATTGAACAACTAATAGTCAACAGTAAAGCTCGAAACGAAAAACATATGTAAGTTGGAAGAATGATAATGACGATGCAGATGGGGATGATTTGAGAGCAAAGGAATGGTTGCTGGCTCCTTGAATCCATGGTGCATGTAATGGGATTGACAGTAGCATTTGTGTCGTTTTTAGAGGAGGTTTTTCATTCTCAATCTCTTGGGTTCGACATTTCTGGCATCAACAAAGCTACTAGAGGACAAACACGAAAAAGAAAGTATTATTGTTCATTTTGAAATTGTTCATTTTATGCTGCACCATAATATGGAGTTCAGTATAATTTTACTATATCAATCATCAACAAGCACTGCAATGACAACAAATAGTGATAAAAGTTGTATTTGATTATCCATGTAAAGTTTTCAGAAATTGCAGATTTTGTACGCATTAAATGTTTATCATTAGCTAAGATAAGATTAACATACCCGAATGATGTATGAAGACAAATCAACACGGAAAAAAACTACATTACTGGACATCTGTGCACAATACAATTCTGGTCATTATTAAGCAGCCCTACTGTAAGGCACAATAGAATGGGAAAAAGAATTTTGACTCCAAGCCATTGAATAACTAATGGCCAACAAAAAAGCTCGAAACCAAAGCACATAGGTGGGATTTACAAACATTTGAATCACTTAGTGTAGAATGATCAGATAGTCGGGTCTCAACTTGTTTCAATAAGGCCTCAGGAGACTGACCCAGTCTTCAGTTTTGCGCTTTTCTGTTTGACAAAGAAAGCTGATAGCAGACTTTTACTGCGAACTGGAACTCGCACGATCTGTCGATTTTGGTTGTCAAATGACCTAGCCGCCCCCAGTGGCCTGTATCCATCCACCGCATCCTGCAAGCGAAAAGAAGTTTTATAAGCCTTTTAAGTTCCTCTCATATCTTAACTAAGGGATCAGATATTGGGGGCACAGCATATTGTACCCTATGTCCAGCAACGAATGGTTCAGAACCAGGAACTCGACTAGGTAGCTGCAGGTGAGCTCCTGAGGATTTCGTATCGCCAGTCCCCTCATTATCTACATTGATAAGAGCAGAAGCATTAGGAGCTATTATTTGTCAAGGAATTAATTCATTTTACAGCTCCCCGAAGCAGGACTAGATCATAAGATGATATAACATTCCAATTAAACATACCTAAAAGCTGGAAAACACCAGATGTATTTACAGATATTTTTGTGTCAGCAGAACTGCACAAAGGAAATATCCAGAATCTTAGATCATCATAAGAAAGAGACACAAACAGAAAATGATTAAGATAACATTGAAACCATATAATATATAGTCGTTTTAATCTTGGGATTACCTAGCCTGAGCCTGTGAAGTCCTCTTCAAGGTTGACTTTGTTTCTGAAGCTAAATGCCAGGAAAGAGTTTTTGATGCAGCTGCGCCTACATATTACACATTGTTAGTAACACCAAACTTATTACTCAATTACAAGAATAAGTGTAAAAACAACTGGAAAACAACGTACTTGATGGTTGAACATGTGGTCTTGCTTGATAAGCATGTTGCCTAGTATCAGTCTGTACGTGTGGACTGAAATGTACCTTCTTATTGACCGAATCTAGCAATAAGGACAAAAGAAGAATATAAATGTTCAAATCTTGTTGAAAATATGGTAACTGCAACTATTAGTTATAAACATTTGGCCTTACTGGGTAAAATATAGTGTTTGTGATGTCTTGGGATGAATGACAACAGCTGCTGCTGCCTCGCACCTTCTTTATCCATGAATGTTTTGCATGTAAGAAGTTTCTGAGTATAAGAAAGATAGTTCATTTAGTCATATCCATTTTATATTTTTTTTCTACTATTTTTTGTTCTTTTAGAATGGATATTCTTTCTATCCTAACATGCACAAATGCAAAAACTCACCTGGTTAAGGCAAGTAACTTTCAGGTCCATGGTCGAGACATCTAAGGCTTGCTGGTCAAGAAGGTCAGTTAACTTGTAAGCCACAGTGCCAAGGTGATCAACAGCATTAACAAGGGCTCGTACAGCATAATCTTTCAGGTTATCCAGTACCCTATTACCAATATTTGTAACGAATTTCAGCGAGGTATTATATTACAATCCATAAATTCGAGAAAGAAAACATAAGGCATGGTTGAAACATGCACACATGAGCAACATGTTAGAACATATGTGTCTTGCCAGTTTGTGCAGATGCTACATATCTCTAATTAACAAGATTCCAGATAGCTAGCAAAATGAGAAGATCAGTGACAAGTGAGCCTCCTACCTACCTACCTATAGGCACTATTGCATAGCATAATTTTAAACACTTTCCAAACTTTTTCGGGAGTTTATGTTGCATAGAAACCAAATAGACGACATTTGAGAAATGTTCTAATTCTGATGAATTCCTGCATCGATGACTGTTATTTTTCTGTATGGAACACATGCTTCCTGAGGCATTTGAGTTCATCAGAATACATGAAAATGCCTCCTTTTTTTAAAAAAAAAGTGTGCATTAACATTATTCACGTGATTCTCCTTTCAGTAAATTCTACTACAACCACTCTAAGATCCAGCAATTCAGGGATACTCTAAACCCAAGTAAGCACTTGGAACATACTGTACATTACTAGAAGGATATGCTACGATACACTCGTCACAGGACACATCTTATAACAGTTTGGCAATGAAACAGCCCAAAGAAACTAATGCATCACAACAGAATCATATCAAACAAAACAAAGATCCTTACATTTGCTTCTGCTCGCTATGGAGATACGACTTTTCGCAATATTCGGCAGCAGAGTAAAGCTGAGGCCTCAAGTTCTTGAGTTCCTGAAACAAAAACAGCATAAGGATCCCACCATAATAAAAACACCACGCAAAGGCTTTACTCTTCAAGCAGCACAACCTTGCCGATTCAATGAGCCATTAAGCCACAAAAGTAGCAACAATAGCAATAGGCTTCACCAAGCAATCAAAATACAGCTACCTGAAGCCAATTTAAGGCCTCTATTTCCAATAATTACCAAAATTAATAGCATCACCTACACATTACTACATAACGACACAGATTCAACGATTTTCAGAGTCAAAATTCAACGAACAACGATCAAATTCAATCAAACTACTAAATGCGCCAGAACGAATCAAAATCAATCGAAAACCGCAACAATATCAGATCCAATGACTCACAGCCTCCACACAAACACGGAAACGTGAAAGAAAGCGAGGAGAGTCGAACCTGTAAGGCCTTGACGAAGCTCTTGCTGCGCTCCATGGAGACCTCGTCGAAAGTCATGGCGGGATTGAGCGGCCGGGATTGCTCCAACTCCATCGACTCCGGCGAAGATCAATCACTACCAATTTGAAGAGAGTCAACAAACGTATATTACAGAGCCGAGTTATATTAGGCGGTTGGTGAATTTGGTGAGAATGGAAGAGAGGTAGAGACAGAGTGAGGTGGAAGCAACGCCAGGAATAGTAAAAAAATGGAGTGAAAATGACGGTGTATTTATTGCCGGGTTACACAGATTTTAGCGGTAGTTAATGATGGGATGGATTTTCCAGAAATTTAATTAACGCCTACTTGTCGCAGGCGGTGGATTGTTCTTTATGGTCTTTTTCTATTTTCGATTTTTTTTCTTTTTTGGAAAATATTCTTTTTACCTTTTTTCTATTTTGAAAAAGGTAGTGATCTATGTATTGAAATTATTTATTGTGTCATAGGATACTGGTGAATGATGGTAGAGCTGATTGAGAGTGAGAGAAGATATATTATTATGTTATTAGCAATCAAAGGAGGTAGTGATTTTTAATTATCGACTAAAATCATGGAGTTTGGGATATTATCATTTATGATAATGTATGTAAGATTGGTTGATAAAGTTTCTTTATTAGTACAAGTTACTATATTGATAGATGTTTTAGATATTTTGAGAGACTATGTAATACCTATAAATAAGTCATTTTATCATTGAATGAGTAGACTGTTATTCTAATCATTCATTCTCCTAGAACAGTTTATTCTTTGTTGATTGTGTGTATGTTGTTTTACACAGTGGATGGGTGATCTTGTTGTTTGATATAGGTGTAAATTATTAAATAGCAAGAGTTATCAATCTCTAAGCAAGTCCGAAAATTCACCAAATTAAGAATTTCCATAATTATCTTCTTCTTCCTTTGAATAAATGATTGATGTAGCTGTCCTCAAACCTTGATTAATGAAATTGTTGAATACAAGAAGAGACAGAGTCTAAACTCATGATTATAAAGATCTGAAATAATATCAAAAACTTCTACAATACACATGTACTCAAACAAGCACCAACTTGCAAACAATACTGCTCCAATGACGATTCTATTTGCTTTGATATAGCAGTGACATCCTAGAAAGATCAATAGATATGTAACAAGCTTAGAAAGATCAATAGATCCTAGAAAGATCAATAGATATCTAATTTTAAATCATCTTCCGAGCAATGTTGCCGTCAGAAGATAAATCTGACGACACTCAGCTTCACCTTACCATTAGGCGGCAACGACCATTTAACGAATCAAGAAACTCGCCACATACCTAGAGTAAACAAGGCACTACGAGTGCACACACTGCCCAACTAACCCCACAAAACTCATGTGGGGACTTATAACCGGCAAAAACCCATAATAATTAACCAATAACAACAAAAAGTAATGAAACTTAAAATAAAGAAAATTGGGCCAAGATCACAAACCCATACCCAACACCCACTTAGCCCAATCAAACAATGAAATCTGCATTTTTGACCTAGCCGTCTTCCCGCAAGCCGAAACCACGTTGTATGAACGCTAGAGTCAAAGTCGCCGCAACGATCCAATCCAACTCGTAGTTCCACCCTTCCGACCTCCATAGAACCCCAACAATGGAAGTCATTGCCCATTGCCACCCATCTCTAGATGGTAATTAGAAACCAGATCGAGTCGCGTCGATCCGATCTTAACCACCGAAATCTAATCTTCCCACCACAAGGCGTTGCAGCCTCATGTTGCATGCCTCCTGCAAGTCGAGAGATAAGCCTGACCCAAAATCTAAATTCAAGTTCGACGACCTCTCCTTGCGTTTTTGACAATAAATTCACCACGCATCCTTCATTCCGATCTGGCTTATTCTCTGGACACTAGACGTTGATGACGTCGTTCGATTCACTCTAGACTGTCGGACGACGACACCAGAGGGTCGCTTTCTCTCTCTATTTTCTCTCTCTAGGGTCGCTTTTCGATCTTCCATATTTATTATCTTTAGTGAGTCAAATAAAAACCGAGATTGTTTTTTTATTAAACAAAATTTCAAAAACCGAGATTGTTTTTTTATTAAACAAAATTTCATTCAATAAATTGCAATTACAAAGCAATCATAGTACCCAACAAGATATTACAACTAATAGCAAATAACTCTAGCTTCAAACTACTTATCCTCATCTCAAAAATAAGAGATTGACATGTCAATAAATCCAATAAGCGTCGAATTAGGCAACTGATTGAAAAACTCGACAAAAGTGAAGCATATAATATTACAAAACCGAGTTAGATTTGGCGGTTAGTGAATTTGGTAAGAGTGGAAGAGAGATAGAGAGTGAGGCGGAAGCAACGCCAGGAATAGTAAAAAAAGGAGTGAAAATGACGGGCTTTTTCTATTTTTGATTTTTTTTTCTTTTTTAGAAAATATGCTTTTTACTTTTTTTCTATTTTGAAAAAGGTAGTGATCTATGTATTGAAATTATTTATTGTGTGATAGAATATTGGTGGCAAGCAATAAAAATGGAATGATGGTAGAGCTGATTAAGAGTGCGAGAATATATATCGTTATGTCATTAGCCATCAAAGTAGGTACTGATTTTTAATTATTGACTAAAATCTTGGAGTTTGGGATATTATCATTTATGATGGTAAAGATATAATTTCTGACGTTCATTTAAGCTTGCCTTGCAATGCGGGAAAGGTGATAGATCTAGTTCACACTTACGGGTTTTATGTGATTTATGTTTAAGGAAATTATATTTCTGTTATTTTGTTATGTGTCTTGTCTTAATACATGTAAGATCGGTTGATAAAATTTATATATTAGTATAAGTTACTGTATTGATAGATATTTTAGATCGTCTGGAAAACTCTATGTAATACATATAAATAAGTTTTTCTATCAATGAATGAATAGACTGTTATTCTCATTATACATTCTACTAGAACAAATTCTTCTTTGTTGATTGTGTATATGTCGTTTTACACAATTGATTTGTGATTTTGTTGTCCGATGTAGGTGTAAACTATTATATAGCAAGAATTATCAATCTCTAAGCAAGTCCAACAATTCACCAAATTACAAACATCCATAATTATCTTCTTTTTTTGAATAAAGGATTGGTGTAGCTACCCTCAAGTATCGATTAATGAAATTGTTGAATATAAGAGGGGACATAGAGCCTAAACTCATGATTACAAAGATCTGAAATAATATCAAAAACTTCTACAATACACATGTGCTCAAACAAGCACCAACTTGCCAACAGTACTGCTCCAATAACGATTCTATTTGCTTTGATATCGCAATGACATCCTAGAAAGATCAATAGATATGTAACAAGCTTACACATCATAATATCTAATTTTAAATCATCTTCCGAGTTATGTTGCCACCAGAAGATAAATTCGACGACACTCAGCTTCACCTTACCATTAGGCGGCAACGACCATTTAACGAATCAAGAAACTCGCCACCTACCTAGAGCAGACAAGACACTACGAATGTATACACGGTCTAACTAACTCCACAAAACTCATGTGGGGACTTATTACCGGCAAAAACCATAATAATTAACCAATAACAACAAAAAGTAATGAAACTTAAAATAAAGAAAATTGAGCTAAGATTACAAACTCATACCCAACACCCACTTAGCCCAATCAAACAATGAAGTCTGCATTTTTGACCTAGTCATCTTCCCGCAAGCCGAAACCAAGTTGTCTAAACGCTAGAGTCAAAGTTGCCGCAGCGATCCAACCCAACTCGTCGCTCCACCCTTCCAACCTCCATAGAACCCCAATAATCGAAGTCGTTGCTCATTGCCACCCATCTCCAGATGGTGATTAGAAACCAAATCCAGTCACGCCGATCCGATCTTAACCACCTAAATCTGATCTTCCCACCACAAGGCGTTGCCGCCTCATGTTGCATGCCTCCTGCTTGTCGAGAGATCGATATAAGCCCGACCTAAAATCTGTGTTCAAGTTCGACGACCTCTCCTTACGTTTTAGACAGCGAATTCACCATGCATCCTTCATTCCGATCGGGCTTATTCTCTGGACACGAAGACGTCGACAACGTCGTTTGATCCACTCTAGACCGTCCAACGACGACACCAGAGGCGCGCCGCCGGAGGGTCGCTTTCTCTCTCTGTTTTCTCTCTCTAGGGTCACTTTTCGATCTTCCATAATTATTATCTTTAGTGAGTCAAATAAAAACAAAGATTGTTTTTTTATTAAACAAAATTTCATTCAATAAACTGCAATTACAAAGCAATCACAGTACCCAATAAAAGATTGCAACTACTAGCAAATAACACTATCTTCAAACTATTTATTCTCATTATAAAAATGAGAGACTGACATGTCAATAAATCCAACGAGAGTTGAACTGGCCGACCGATTGAGTTAACCTGACCAATATAGGTAACAATTACTAGGGCAAATACGCTGCCCCAAGATCTCCTCCCTACAATCTCAACACAGGCTAATAATATGCTCGACCAATGGCCGATAAAATTCTGGGCTCTTGTAACAACGAACCAACTACCCAAATTCAACACTCTACTGAAATCTATAACATACTTCAAACTCAAAAGAGTACTTATTTGAGATCTGATAATCAGATCCAAAAACTAAACGACAATTCAAAACAAAAACTGCAACCAAATAATAAACTACCAGAAGTGGCCCAAACACCAAATCCCAAAGCCCAAAAACAGAGGCCTGGTCCAACCACCATCTTCCACAAAAAACCTTTAAAGTCACCGACCATTCCTCCTACCACCGAGACGAACCACCATGATCTGCACGCCGTAGCCAGTGGCGGAACCTGAAGCTTGGTTTTGAGGGGGCCAAAATAGCAAGATAAAATGATATGTTATTTATTTTACTTTTTATATTTTTTAACAATAAAAATAAACTACAACTATTGAATATGGTATACAAAAAGAAATATGTATTGTTTACTTCATTTTCAAAACCAATAAAATTCTCCTTTAAATGATTTATTAATATTTTATAATATGATGAGATATATTATGACCGCAAACCGACGTAATTATTACAATCTTCCATTTTAAGAAATAATTATGGTAAATTTTGGTCTAATAATATATTTGCAGGGGCAATTATCATAAATTTTAGTCTAAATAGCAAGACCAATAACAAATTACCATAACAGTTTAACATTTTTCTAAATTATTGTGAGAGCCACAACCCCCTCTGATCCCAAAGAGCTCTGCCTCTGACCGCAGCCAAGCATAGCTTTGTCACCGCGCTAAATCCGTTGATGCAGAAAACAAATCAAATCAGGCCTCATATCGAAGAAGAACCACGTCAGGGTCATCTCTTCCATGGGATCCGATGTCTATACAAAAACCAGAGTCAAAGATCATTGGTGATACCTGTCACCATAGCCAAGAAGGTGCCTTCCGACATCGATCCTTGCCCACTCTTATCTTAGATCGTTGAATAGTTGAACGAGGATAATTCATTAGAAACAAAATTTTCTCACCTGGACCATGTCTTTGCCTTAAGCTCGTGTCTCTGGTGCGGCCTTCCATCCCCTCCCGGACCGGAACTCAGTGGCGAGGTGCCAGTGATGTTCGGCTGGAAGAGACGCACAACAACGAGAGAGAGTTTTAAACCAGGATTGTTATAGTAAAAAGCAAAATAATTAACAAAAGAAATTAGATAATTGACATATACGGTTATAAAGGTAAATCAAATTGACAATTAGAGGGATTAACTCCATTAAACACAATTGAAAATTAGCTCATGAAATATCTAGGCCATAATCCAGCCCATTAGCCTGAAGAGAGAGAGCGTGTTGAGATATATATCCCACATCAGGAATATGAGACATTGTCTGTGGGTTTATAAGGGTTTGGACTACTCTCTCTATCGCTAATTGATTTTGGAGTTGAACCCCAGACTACTTTATTATGGTATCAGAGCGGGTTACCCACGTACACGTGTGAAGCCCAAAGACCACACGAATTCCACGACCATCCAAGTTGTTGTCCACGTGTTAGGCTTGAAGATTTGTCACACGTGCGGGGACGTGTTGAGATATA
This sequence comes from Comarum palustre, assembly GCA_951800085.1. Classification (NCBI taxonomy): domain Eukaryota; kingdom Viridiplantae; phylum Streptophyta; class Magnoliopsida; order Rosales; family Rosaceae; genus Comarum; species Comarum palustre. The sequence continues at coordinate 16,237,112 of OX637581.1, read as the reverse complement.
TATCCCACATCGGGAATATGAGACATTGTCTGTGAGCTTATAAGAGTTTGAGCTACTCTCTCTATCTCCAATTGGTTTTGAAGTTGAACCCAGACTACTTTATCAGAGAGAGCAGGGGACGTCTTGAGCTGAAGATACTTGGACTTTCTGCCGATGAAGCTTTGAGATATGTCTCTGACGCATCCCTAGCCTTAGGGTTTTAAATTTGCCCGATGACTTACAGATTTCAAGCATTCAAGGATTATTCCGGAAGCAATTGGAAAGTGGAAATCTCTCGAGCAATTGCATCTAGGTAACATCCTCATGAAACTAAGTGCTTTGGTAGATTGTGCTTCATCTCGCTACTTGAGTGAATATTTACAGTAGTCGTTGCTGGCTGACGTTTGCTGTGACAATTTGAACAAAATACTGGAGCAGATCGGCATACACTGCAAGCATTTTTAAGGGTAGAACTTGAGCTCGAAAAAATTGATAAAACTAGGGAATTGAAGATCGCCAAATATTGTTTTTTCTACGTTCTAAAAACACCGACTCTCAAGCATGTTGGGACTTTTCCCAAACTCACACGTGGATCATCCACCAACCAATAACAATTTTCCACATCATAACCAACCGATAATTCCAAAATTATCCAAATTCCCCTCCCCTCCAATAAAACCCCAAAAATTCCGAGCACATCCCAAGAAAGGCATCACATTTCCACTGAACACCAAAAAAACAAAAAACATTTCCAATGGCTCTTCTCGTTCCGTCACCGGAAATCTCCAGAGTCTTCTCTAACCCTAATCGTAACCGTAACGGCTTCCGATTCCCGATGATCAGTGACAAATTCGGGTCGAAATCCGTCAGGGTCTGCTGCGGGATTAAGGACAGTGCGGCGAGGACGTCGGAGTTGGAACGGAATTTAAGGCCGTACGGGCAGTTCTCGGCTCCGGTGAAGCAGGAGTCGAAGCCGAGCAAGGAAGATCGGGAGAAGCAGGAGTACTATGTGAACCTGGGGTATGCGATTCGGGCTCTCAGAGAGGAGTTGCCTGAGCTCTTCCTCAGAGAGCTCAGCCTCGACATTTACAGGTCTGATTTTTATTTTTACTTTTTGAATTGTGATTTGGTCTAAAAATATAGAGTAGGAAAACGATTGTGGTCTTGGTAGTTTTGGTTAGGTGGAATTTGAGATTGGAGAATTGTATGAGACTTGTGACGGTGGCAGGTGGAGATAATTGAAAATGCTGAATATTGGGGTACTTATAGTTTAGGATATTAGAATAAGGACCGGTTAAACTTTTGTGTGATGGGAAATCGAAATTTTGTTTAGCTAATTGTTCAATTGAGGCTTTAGTATTGCATTAGTATTCTGGTGCTGGGATTAACTGTGGACCTTGGTATCACTGCAAACGATTTCATTTGCTCGATGGAGGTTTAGGTTAGACATGATTGGTTTAAGCTATAGATGTATGTGGATATTGATTGCTGGTCAGTATGGCTGTATAAATTGGGATAGGGAAGGAGATGACTCATGAATGTGTTTCATTACTGTATTCTCTTATATTAGGGAACACCTGCGTGATGTTGAATGTGGATTGAAACAAGAGTGTGGTTTTAGGTTGAGAAGTTAGCTAGATTTTGTTGTGCATGTGCTTGAGAGAGCGAGGACTTATTGATGGTTTGCTAATCAGTAGACTGGCTATGTGAGTATTTGCAGCACGCATGTGGTGTTTATTTCCTTGTACTTTGTTATTGTGAGTCGTGTCAACCTTATTTTCAAGCTCATAAACAAGTTCTATGTAACACATGGGCTTCCGTTGACAGTATGCTAATATGTCCTTTGTATTCCTGTATAGGGATGATATCACATTCAAAGATCCGATCAATACCTTTACGGGCATTGAGAATTACAAGTTTATATTTTCGGCACTACGTTTCCATGGCCAGATATTTTTCAAGGCCTTGTGGGTTGATGTCATTAGTGTATCGCAGCCAATGGACAATGTTATAATGGTTCGCTGGACTATTCATGGCATGCCACGAGTCCCTTGGGAAAGTCGTGGTCAGTTTGATGGAACCTCTGAGTACAAACTTGACAAGAAAGGCAAGATCTATGAGCATCGTGTTGATAACATTGCTCTGAATTCACCACCAAAGTTTCAGATGCTGGGTGTAGGCGACATAATGCAATCTCTTGGGTGCCCATCCACTCCAAAGCCAACATTTTTTGAAACTTCATCATTGCCATCTTCAAAGAGGACTTGATGATGCCTTGTTCTTTCAAAGTTTTGGTGTATGTTGTGCACAGGATGGTAAATCTAGAGATAGAGTTGACATCTGTAGCAGTGATAAGTTGATGAGGCACTGCCGAACACTGGAATAACAGCTATCAAATCCCAATCCCAAATGTATTTATCAGTCGACAGGTTCCGAGTTCTGAGTTCAGCCATGTACAATGCTTGTGTACTCTGTATAGTATGAGATAATAGCAGGTTCGCCATGATCCTAGAACTCATCTTATTGTAATATCATATCATAGAACGCACTTCATCAGTGACCACGGCGACGAGAACGTTTCACTTTTGGGTACTTGACTTATGAAAAGAATGGGACATAGTTTTGTACTTGGTCAGATTTTGGTGCCATTTTCTTCATTGTTAATGTGTTAAGTTTAGAAGACAAGGGAGCATGACACAATTAGCTAAGGACCAGTAGTCCCCAGTAGCATTCCGGGTGATTACCAAACAATATGACGAAACCCATTGCAGCCTTCACATTTGGAACGTTATGTAACAATTTAGATTTTAGAGTCCCGTATTATACAAAGACTGATAAAAGCCACACGTTTAAACATAAAATGCCAATACTCTGTGATAGTGTATCGTAAACCATACGGAATGAGAAATCGGACCAACGTTGAACCGGCGACAAGACTCTTATACAATTTAGTCTCGTTTCCTTGTCATGGCAGGATCCTATTCCCTATCAATTACTTGGTGAGAAGGACAATACGACATTGGTAGTTGGATTCGTTTTGGAGAGAGGTCCTGGCAGCCATGGATAGAATTTACATTCAACGTCTCCAGCAAACAAGTCCAGTGCTGCTTGGCGCGCCAACAACGTCGACCAGCGTCAACGTCGAAAAAAACAGAACAAAAATCCAAATTTCATATTAAAATGAAAATGAACCTCTCTGATATTCACATGCCTGGCCGGTCCCTCCCCACGTGTCGCAATACCACTCAAATACTATGGACGACGCGCTGTATTTAGAACCAAAACAAAAACCCACAACATCATCGCCACCCAGAAATCACAATCCCGGGTTTTGAAACACAGACAGATCCAGAACCCAAACAAAACCAACCGGAGAAGCAAATCAACTAGGTTACCACTTTTGGGCATTAATAATGGAGGTGGACAATCGGAAGTACATCACGACGGAGGAGCTGAGGCTTCACAACAAGCCTGACGATTTATGGATCTCTATTCAGGGCAAGGCCTACAATGTCACCGACTGGGTGAAGGACCACCCCGGTGGAGCTGAGCCGCTTATGAATATGGCAGGGCAGGACGTCACGGACGCGTTCATTGCTTATCATCCCGGAACTGCTTGGGCCCACCTGGACAGACTGTTCACCGGGTATTACGTCAGAGATTTCAAGGTATCTGATGTGTCAAGGGACTACCGGAAGCTGTATTCCGAGTTCTCGAAGATGGGGCTTTTCGAGAAGAAGGGGCGTGTTCAGATGTATAACATGGCGAGCGTGGCGGTGATGCTTGGGGTGGTTGTTTATGGGGTGGTGAGATCTGAGAGTGCTTTGGTGCATATGGGTTGTGGGTTTTTGTTGGGTTTGTTGTGGATTGTTGCGGCCTATATGGGTCATGATTCCGGGCATTATGTGGTGATGAAGAGCGAGTTTTGGAACAGTGTGACTCAGATTCTGGCGGGGAATTGCGTCACGGGGATCAGCATTGCTTGGTGGAAGTGGACTCACAATGCGCATCATATTGCTTGTAACAGTTTGGATTATGACCCTGATCTGCAGCACATTCCGGTTTTCGCTGTGTCCACCAACTTCTTTGGTTCGCTTACTTCGGTGTTTTACGGGAGGGAGCTGACGTTTGATGGATTGGCCAGGTTTTTGATCGGTTACCAGCATTTTACTTACTACCCTGTGATGATTTTCGGAAGGATTAATCTGTTTATACAGACGTTTTTGTTGCTGTTCTCGAGGAGGCCGGTGCCGAATAGGTTGAAGAACATATTTGGGATCCTTGTGTTCTGGACTTGGTTTCCTCTGCTGGTTTCGTGCTTGCCGAATTGGGGGGAGAGGGTGATGTTTGTGCTGATTGCGTTCGCGGTCACGGCTCTGCAGCATGTTCAATTCACATTGAACCATTTCTCTGGGGATACATATGTTGGGCCTCCTAAGGGGAATGATTGGTCTGAGAAGCAGACAGCTGGGACTATTGACATTTCATGTTCGAGTTATATGGATTGGCTCTTTGGTGGATTGCAGTTTCAGCTTGAGCACCACTTGTTCCCCAGGTTGCCTCGCTGCCAATTGAGGAAGGTTTCGCCTATTATTCAAGAGTATTGCAAGAAGCACAGTCTGCCTTACAGGAGCTTGTCATTCTGGGAAGCCAATGTGTCCACCATTAGGACACTTAGGACTGCTGCCCTGCAGGCTAGGGACCTGACCAACCCTGTTCCCAAGAACTTGGTCTGGGAGGCTCTTAACACCCATGGTTGAGAGTTTTGCACGTCGAGGTATCTCTAATTCTAAAAAAGTGATTATTATTTCTCAGAAGTCTTTTGCAATCGAAATTTAATGTTATTATATGACATTTTATTGCTTTATGTGATTCAAGTGTTTCTTTCGGTTGATTTACGTTTTCAAGTATATTAAAGAGGATGTATCTCTATTGATTTTGTAAATCGTGTTTTTTTTGGCCGAATTCTTCTACTTTGTTGTTCTTCTTTTGCGAAGATTACCCAGATATTATTGAGAAGAAAAGCAGTTCACGAACCATTTGGTCTGAGTATTTTCTTGAGCATTACTTTTGGTTTATGACTATCTCATTACTTTGATTGGCAACAAAAAAATGTCTACCTGTAGTAGTTCAACATCTAGTCGAACTACTATTCAGTAGCAACATCTCTTTTGAAAAAGACCCAGCAACTTTCAAATTTGCTTCCAGATCGTCACGACTAACTAAAGGATGACTTGGTGTACTAGATTTCATGCAGGCCATCATGCTTTTGTGCTCTGTGGTTTCGGAGAACATTTCATTTGATCAAAGCAGAAACCAGCACTGTTTTAGATATTTAGTGTCATGCTTTGTTGGAATGACTAGGATGATGTTGCCTTCTATGTTGCATTATTTCTCCAGAGAACATTGTTGTTGACTACTTGTTTCTGTGCAAAACTATCCTGAGGAAGATTGGAACTTCGGACATTGGGCTTAGAGTGAATGCTTAGTAGCAACTAGCAGGAGATCGCAGCATCAATAAAGACCAATAGGGTTGCTTTATTTGCTTCTGCAGAAGGTTCAGTCAAGGACTGATATTATGTTATTTCTGGTATCTGATATGGTCATGGGATGATGCCAATATTCCTGGGTTTTGAAAGTGTTGTGTAGGGCTTATTACTTTGAATTAAAATGATTAGCTCCATATTGCTGTTGAACAAGGCTAGATTAGTATAAGAACCACACAATCTGTATATATTTATGCATGATAACGATACAGGTAGAAATATACAAATATCACAGCCAAGAGCATGAGTGTGATTTAGACTTTTAGCTAGAGGTGGTTTTTGATGGAAGCACCGTAGTGAGTCTGATCATCATAATACTTGGACCATAGCATGACCCCTCCATACTTGGATGAACCTTTAATTGCTGGAAGCACTTGAGAAGTGAGATCATTGACAGGAATAAAGCCGCTTCCAGCGGCATCAGGAGCAGCTGGTAGACCTAGGAATATCTTTGTAGCCGGAATGTCGGAAACCCACTGCTTCCATGCAGTTTCCAGGTCACTGAGATCGGACGAGTATTGGCATGGAGGGTTGTTGTAGAATTGAACCCACACGTAGTCGAAAAGGCCTGTCTTGAGGGCTTCTCCCACCCAAGCGTCAGGGAAAGGGCACTGGGGCGCTGCAGTCAGGTAAACCTTCTTGCCCTTTTTGCTGTATGCAGAGAGGAATGTAGCGAGGTCATCCCAATGTAGGTTTGTGCCTCCCTCGATATCGAAATCGATTCCATCCAAAACAGCGTCACCGAGAGGGCGAGAAGATGAAGTTCCTCCCAAGAAATTGTTCCACAAATAGGTCGCAACCTGCCTTGCATCCTCTTTAGATGTGAGGTAGTAGCTCCCTGCTCCTCCTCCGATTGAAAGAATCACCTTCACCCCTTTTGCTTGGCATGACTTGATGTCAGAGCTCAAACCAGTGCAGCCATTAGTGTAGACTTGTAGGGATCACAATGTCCAGCTAGGTTGATCATGGGAGTCTGGCCATTGCCGAATGTTGGGAGAAAAGCTATGTTCACATAGTCATAGTTGCCTGTGGCACAAGTCTCTTCCAAGGTACCCTCGTTTCCATTTTGACCCCAGTAGATCGCAATGCCTGCAGCATCAGCTCTAATTTGTAGTACTAGAGTCACTGAAACGAGGAGTGCCAGTGAAATCGCTAACTTCGGTGCCATTCTGCACTGGAATTTGCTTCGCTAGGTGTGCTACTTTTCTTGTTACTTCTTTGTATGTAGCTTTTATAGGCAAAAATTGATCACTAGTGATGGTGAAACCCTATTGCTTTGTGAAGAGTCCGTGCCTGAGAAAGTGAGAAGTTGCTCATTCCCCATCAGATTGCCTTTGCATCAAAATAACCAATAATAGTTGCAGATTGACACAGACGGCATATTAGAACATATCATTTCTTTGAAACATGTTATGATCAAAATCCGTGTAGCTTCGTATATAACTATATATTGCTAACATAATTCAAACATTCAATTACAGCTAGACCCACACCAAACTCGTCGAAATTGGTCAAGCTGTAGACCAACTCCATTTGGGGAGCCGATCTATACATAGGAGGAGCCAAACAATTGCAGCTATGCACCAAACTCGTCTCTAATAGCATCAAATGCTATAGAACCACATTTTTAGTACTAATTGCATAAAACATTATGTAACGGCTAATGTGACACAATTGTGTTATATGATGAAATTCTCTTAAGCTTTAACATAAATGAGATGTGTTTCATTTAACACCGTTCTATGAATATGTTTCGTTTCACCGTATGTCCCTAAGTTTGACACCAATCTAGTCAATATGTAATAGGGTCTTCCTGAATTTGTCAGAATAATACTGAATGCAATATCAACAGTTCGTTTTGAGTTTAGCCTTCTGTGAACTCCCCATGGAGATATAGTCTGTAGATTTCCAGATCCACTTGTTTTGATTGCAAGCATCTTGAACTAACTAGGTTGAGTCGGTCATTATATGTAAATGTTTCCAATTTCCCATGAATATTTGTCCGAACTTTTAGTTATACTCGATGTAAAGCTGTTCTACGAGCACATAGGAATCCCAGGCAGAATTCCTTTCTTCTCAATCTTTTTTGTGTATCTATTTGTGTAATTTGTTGTTTTTCCTTGATCGGGTAGTTGCACTTACAACCACAAAAATTATATACGAACATACTGAGTTATATGATTGGGCAAATGCATCCAAAATTAGAGAAGTTTCTTCATCACTAAATCAACAAATACAAATAAACACTATTCGAGGTCGAGAGAAAACCCTAAAGCAGCAACCGCCCCGTCCGGCTACGCCTCGACGCCAGCAATGGTGTTTGGTCGTATCGGTGTTCGACGAGTGCGGCCGGATGAGTCTTTAGACGTGTATCTCAAGTTTGGAAGCAAGTTTTTAGAAGTGCATGGTTTCCTCTTTCATGGCTTACGGTAGCGGCTGTGTTGGAGGTGGTTTTGGACATGAGATGAATTGAGGTTATGCTGGATGGAGGACCGTGTGGCTGCAGTCAATGGTAGGTAAGCCAAGGTCAATGGCTAGTTGGAGGATTGGTCAGAGATAGGGTTTGGTGACTTTGTTGATGTGCTACTTGTGCCTAGATGCAAATTTGGTTGGTGTGGGATCTGCGATGGACGTCATCGATCTATAAGAACAAGCATACGTGGCTGGTTGAAACCAGCGACGAGGAGAAAGGTACGATGGCTGGCAGTTGCATTTGATGGTGTGGAATGAGAGGTGTGGAATGAGAGATCTCCTTTGGGTTTGTTTTTGGGCTTGAATGTGTAAGCTTTCTTGAGTCCAATAATGCATCATGTTAAGACAGTATACATTGCTATGTATCTTTTGTTCTTTAGTCGTTACAGGTTTAACCCAATTGTACCTGTATTAATATACACCATAAGGGTCTTAGACGGATATACTACTGGGTTGATCCTATGACTTCTGTTTTTCAAAGTGTGAAGTCTAAGTTATAGAAACCTTAGTTGGGAGTCATAATTTCATGTGCGGTACATAACCTGAGCAACGTATGTAATAGATGATTTTCAGATTTTTATCATTCTTTAAAAAAAAATAAGTACTTTTAATCTGATTAATTTTTTTAGATAAATGAAAATTAATTTTGAGAGTTATGATACGTCATCAAAGTAAAATAATCTTTGTAGTGGTTGTCGTGTCACGTGTGTAGTACGACGAAAACACAGGTAGAATGGGAATGATGAATATTTAGAATTTACTCTAACAACCCACGTGCGTGACACAACTGTCGTACTAGAGATTTCAATATCATACCTAATGCGTATGAAGAAGCTTAGTTACATGACCAAGTAAAGAAAGCTTCGTCTTTTTTAAAGAAAATAAAATTACATGAGAAAATGACTTCATCAAAACTAACGTCAACAAAATAATATTTGATGCGAAACTACTACAGAACCCTCGTATCGAAGTGCTCATAACAGGGGCAAATGCATCTCCAAATTAGGAAGCTTCGTCGTCAGGTTCCTCCCAAATTGTACAACTGGGTCGAATATCCATGGCCATTTTATTTACCATTTTCAAATGCTTCTAAGAATCATTGACATAATTTGCTTTGCTCATTTGCATATTTTATACATAGAAACATTTTTGGACTACCTTCTTCCTGAATTGAGATTACGATGTTTTCGCACATTTGATCCACAGATCCATTTTTAGATAAGTTTTCCAAATTTGGATATTAATACACAGCTACATCATTAGACTACTTGCAAATTGGGATTAAGACATGCATATACTCATTTGCATATTTTATACATTAGCGTACATTTTTAGACTAATTTGCCACAGTAAGAAAAGGACATGCATCTAGTTCTGGGTTAACATAGGATTCAAAGATACAGTTACATTGGCATGTGGTTTGCATCTAAAGCCAAGAAGGTGGTACCAACTTGAATGATTGAGCTATTTTACAATCTGTGATTTAGTGTTGGGGAAGAAAATGAAATGTGTGCTTAGCTTTTGAGCATTGTTGTCTGATTCAGAGCTACAATTCCTTTGTTCTCTATTCTCTAATGAGAATAATGAATTTTTTGACTTTAGGGTTTACATGATTAGGTCACGTTACATTATGATTAGTTTTGAATTTCTTACTGTGAGTGAAGACTAAATTACGGAGATGTACAAGGAATTGGCTGCAACATTAACATAAGGTTATAAGCAATCAAGTGGAACTAGAAGTTAGCCAACAGACTAATTCTGGCAGCTGATCTGCTACGAAATTTCCTCCACAATCAACCAAATTAAATGTTTTTGAAACTTCGTGAATCATGATTACTTTCTGTTATACCTCACAGATAACAAAATTTTCTGCTATAAGGACGTAGCTGAGAGATACTGATGTTTCAGATAGATAAGAAAAATAGTGAAAAATTTATTGTCACTATCATTATCCTTCATGGTTGTAATATTGTATTATCCATTAATAAAATTTTTGCTCTCAAAAAGAGAGATACCTGACCTCTTAGATAGTCGATGGAGTTGAGTTATCGCAAACATGTCGATTGTAGAACTAATGCTAAAACACCACCACGGGACCAATGCAAAACAACAAAAGAAGGAATGAGTCAAGCAAAGACGAGCTTCTAACCTAATAAAAGAATCTCCAATCGAATTGATAAATGTATTGCTAAATCTATCATTTTTTGATGACCAATATCAATATTTAAGTTTTTTGCTCGAGCATCATTGCTAAATTTTTACATAACCTAAGTTTTAACTATTTCTTTCTCTAATATTGATAGAATTTCACTATCAATTTTTAAATTTATCAACTTTTTAAAATATTGTTAGGGAGTACTACAATTTATTAGTAGTGTTAGAGTTGCGTGAAGTGTATAGATTTTATGTAGTTGCTTGAGGTACGATCATTCCATAATTATGTCCATTACGCAAGTAGTTAAGTAACGACTCCATTTGTTGCCATGAAATTTCCTCCGCAATGAAAAGGAAAATAAATTATTATGGATCCATCCCAAAAATATCTTTGCCGCTGCCAAGTCTCCTGTAGCAGGTGAGAAGTGAAAGAAGTAGAATAAGCCTAGACAGCTGTAGCGTCTCATAGCCAGAAACTAAGGGAGAGCATATCTCTTTCTGCATCCTCACCTCTCATGTTGGTGTGACTCACCCCCAACGGTCGAGAATCCAACGATCTCGTCCTGTTTTTGACCGCCGTTGACTTGTCAACCAAAGCCGGCCCCCTGCGGTGAAAACCGCTACTGGTGACGACACCACCGCATTGCATTGGCGCGTTGTATTCGATAACGATCCGGACTCGGTGTGTGCTTCTCTGTTTTGTCTGGCTTGTTTTTGTGATAGGTATAACTCACATTCCACCCACCACTACAAAAGCATATTTTGGTTGAAGCTCATTACAGCATTGAGCCCAAGTTCTGGGTTTTGGAGATTTTCTTGGCTTCGGAGTAGTTTTAGAGCGTCTCAACTCTAGAACCCCATTTCAAAGTTTGAGTCTTTAGGACATTGAAACTTGGAGAAACAGAGTTTGACGTTTGAGCTTTGGTGTTTTTGACTTCAAAGGTAGGATTTTTAGTCATGTTTTGTCTTTATTTTCTAACCCATTTGGCTTTTCTTAACTGCATGATGCTCCTTTAGCTGTTGGGTTTATGTTTGTGTGGCTATGTGTAGCAAGCCAAGATCCAAAAGTGGTGATCTTGGTTTGGTTCGCTTGTTTATATCAGATCTATGGTTGAATCTATGTGTAGTGTTCTTATTGTTGGATTGGCATTGTTGTTAGGTTTGGTTTATAATGGAGAAGATGGAGGTTGAGAAGAAGTATATTACTGTTGAGGAGCTGAAGCTACACAAGAAGCCTGGGGATCTTTGGATCTCTATCCAGGGCAAGATTTACAATGTCTCAGATTGGGTTAATGACCACCCAGGTGGAGCTTCCATTCTGTATGATTTGGGTGGTCAAGATGTTACTGATGGATTCATGGCTTACCATCCTAGCACGGTGTGGAAGCGCCTAGGGAAGTACTTCAATGGATATCATCTCAAGGATTTTGAGATCTCGGAGGCGTCCAAGGACTACAGGAAGCTTCATGCTGAGATTACGCAGATGGGTTTGTTTGAAAACAAAGGCCATGGGGCTCTTTACAATATTACAACTATTGTTGTTTTGCTTTGCCTTGTTGTGTATGGTGTGTTGAAGTCTGATAGTGTGTTGGTTCATTTTGTTTGTGCTGTGATGTTGGGGGTGCTGTGGATTATGGGTGCCTATATGGGACATGATTCGGGTCATTACCAAGTCATGGCTAGCCGTAAGTGGAACCAAATCATTCAGGTTCTGGCTGGGAATTGTCTAACTGGGATTAGCATTGCTTGGTGGAAATGGACTCACAATCAGCATCATATTGCCTGCAACAGCCTCGACTATGATCCTGATCTTCAACACATGCCGGTCTTTGCTGTGTCCAACAAGTTCTTTCATTCACTTACTTCGGTCTTTTATGGGAGGAAGATGGATTTTGATCATGTGGCTAGGTTTTTAGTTAGCCACCAGCATCTTACATACTATCCTATCATGATTGTTGGAAGGGTCAACTTATTTATTCAGACCTTCTTGTTGTTGTCATCCAAGAGAAGCATCCCCAATAGGACGTTGAACATAATAGGAATCCTCTTTTTCTGGACTTGGTTTCCTCTCCTTGTTATGTGTCTTCCTACTTGGAGCGAGAGGGTGATGTTTGTGCTTGTGAGCTTCACAGTGACAGCACTTCAGCACATTCAGTTCACTTTGAACCATTTCTCTGGAGATACTTACCTTGGACCACCTACCGGAAATGATTGGTTCGAGAAGCAGGCTGCTGGAACCATTGATATTTCGTGCTCAAAGTACATGGATTGGTTCTTTGGTGGTCTGCAGTTTCAGCTAGAGCACCATTTGTTCCCCCGGTTACCCCGATGCCAACTGAGGGCAGTTTCTCCAACCGTGAAGGAACTATGCAAGAAGCACAATTTGCCTCACAGGAGCTTGTCCTTCTGGGATGCCAATGTGACCACCATTAGAGTTCTCAGGAAAGCTGCCCTGCAGGCTTGGGACATGACCCTTCCTGTCCCAAAGAACTTGGCGTGGGAAGCTATTAACACCCATGGCTGAGATTTGCTGAGGCTCTTCAGACTATTACCCCTTTGCGTTACATTTCTGCTTTTATAAGTTGGGGTATCTAGATTGAACATGATTCTTTTTTGAGCTGCTTTTAAATTTCAATTTGATATTATTTTTGACATTTTCACTTCTGCAATAATTGATTTCTATGTTTAAGTCACTATTCAAATGCTATCAACTTCAATTGATAAGCATTATCAGATTTTAATACAGATTATAGAGATGTCTCCAACTACTGAATTTATAGATTGGATATCTTGCTGATATTAGTGAAATTTAGTTCAGTATTTCCTTCTGAATACCATAACTTCTCCAAGCTGCAGGGGAGCCTAGTTTACTTGCTAAAATGCTAACCACACTGCTTGCTGACACTAGTCCTCCAAGTAGAGATTTTAAGTCATATATTCTGCCTATTCCAAATGTCCTAATTGTTGAAGCAAAAGTTGAGAGCAACGGCTCATTGGCTGCTCTGCCCATTTACACCCAAAAGTCTACTGCTTTTGCTTGAAAGGACAAACAATAGGCTGTGCATATACTTGGTTTACATCTCATTTAAAGTGTTCAGTTTCAACACAACTATCAATTCAACAATGTAAGGCACTACTGTGTGTAGACGTGTGGTTCAGTCTTCCATGAATGCCCTGGTGAAAATCATTTTGCTTTTTTGTTTTCATTCTCTCGTTTGTTGACACTAGACAGAAGTCACAGAACTGCAGTGTTGTTCAAACTTTACACTAAAAGTTAATCCCCTCCATGTTACGCAGAAATTTTACAGTTTTACTTTCTGGAACTAAAAACACTAAGGAAAAGTGAGAACAGTCGCAGGAATACCAATATCCAATTGCATGTGTTTTGGGACCATCATCATAATTTCATTCCTATTCCAGGATTGCTGACATCCAATTCCCCAGAGGGCAGAGGAGAACTGAGGTGCTGCAGTAAAGCAATTCCAATTTTTCAAATGCCATTCTCATGTACAGACCAATTATTGTGCTGTACATGATAACAGAGCATATGAACTTTGATAAATTTGCAGAAGCAACTTCCAAGAATCCAGTAAAAGGAAAAATTAAAATATGAAAAGGAAAAATTAATATTGTCAGAAGTGGGATTTGAACCCACGCCCTCTCTCGAAGACCAGAACTTGAGTCTGGCGCCTTAGACCACTCGGCCATCCTGACTTGTTGTTCATTTGTTCCACAAAAATCTATATAATTATATAACTGGTTTGATATCTCGAGTATCTGCAAATCATCTGTATCAGTTAGAACCTCGGTTTGCTCCTATATACATCGTGGGTCCGTTTCCTGCTTCCGATTCACCACCGTCTCTGCCGCCAAGATCCCTCTTTCAGGTATCCACTCTCCTCCCTACTTTGTACTTCGATTTTATCACCATCATCTTCTCCATAAGTTTTAATCGTGATCACCAATCCATACTTATTCATAATTGTGGCCTTGAAACTCTCATATTGTAATTTTATGATTAGCAAAGTAATTACGAATGAACATTCTTCAGTCTGAATTGGGGTTTAAGCATGATGATTAATGAAGATGATCTACTATTATCAGGTTCTGATATGTCCAGCTTGAGAGACATAAACAAACAGTTTGGTCCTGTCTCAATCTGAACTAGTCAGCCAATTTTGGTAACCATGAATCCAAATCAATACCAACCTACATCTCCCTGGTCTCCAATGCTGCTCCCTAACCCTTCTATGATGCCACCCAACACTCCTATGATGCCCTCCAGTGCTGCAATGATGTCACCCAATGCTCCTATGATGCCACCCAATACTCCTATGAGGCCACCCAATGCTCCTATGGTGCCGCCCAACCCTCCGGTGACGAGCACTTTCTGGGAGACCAAGAATGTGCGTGAGCAGCTCAAGAATTTGCAGGACACTCTTGGTCTTGCAAAAGCAATGTAAGCTTTTTTCAACTGTTGATATTCTGGTTTGATTTTTTTATTTTACTTTTATAACATTGCGGGTTGGATTTATAGGCAGAAAGAGCTTGAGATGATGATGTCGATCAAAGATGGTAAAGGGTCTGGTGATGATGCTTCTGTGAGTCAGTTTGATGAGTATTTGAAAGATAGGAAGATTGATTTGGAGTCACAAGTGTTGCGATCAGTGGAAGCTGCAAACTCAGTAATGGCTAAACTGAGAGTTGATATTGAACCGTTTAGATCGATCACACATGAAATGTGTCCCTGGGAGGAAAAATCTGCGGCTGTCAGATTGTCCATTAAGATAAGCAAGTCCAAGAGAAATAAAAGTTGGAGGAAAAGAAAGAGGAAGCGAAATGCGGAGATGATTGCAAAGGTGTGGTTTGTTCCTTCCCCTCTTTACATTAAGTTGGGATGTTTATGTGCTTATCTTGCTTTGTTTATTTTGCTCTTGGTATGGTGATGTAAAGGAATGTGAAGGATTTGATGAAGCTGATCGCAAAGCTGATGAATGGAGAGCTAGGGAAATTGCTAAGGATATTGCCAAACGCAAGGTATTAAACTGTTTCTCTTAAGCTGCTATGTTGCTGTGTCTTTTTCTTAGCAATGTAGGCATGATGTTTGTGCTTGCAGATGGAAGACATGAAGAAAATTGCAAGCCTTAAAGCAAAGGAAGAGAGAAAGAGACTAGAATCTGAGGTATGAACTCTAACTAACATGCTGTTCAATGAAGTTGCTGTTCTGCCTTTTGTTTTGTAGTTTTGAAAAATATCTAGTAGTTTGATTTCATGTTCTTATTTCAGCTTGAGACAGTAATGATTGTTGAGAAATTGCAAGAATTGCGCTCCATCAGGATTGCAAAAATGAAAAAACAAGGTTTGTTCTTGTTTGTGTTTTTATAAGCTGCTATCTTGTTAGCAATAAAATCTGTTAACATGTATCATTATCTTAGAATGCCTCTTGGCACTACATCTTTAAACTGTTTAGATTGTGACTGAGGTAGTGATATGATGTAGATATACCTCTTCTTCTGTCTATATGTTCAGCTACAGCCAAATATTTTAGACGTAGTCCCCCTCAACAACCTGCTGAGTCTAACTTGTGGTAGTTTTTGTCTTTATGCAGGCCATTTGCTCCCAGAAGAGAATGATAATTTTTTGGAAAGAGTACAAGCTGAAGTTGAGGAGGAGGACCATCAAGCAATCTTGGCAGCTGGCATGGCTGCTGCTAGGGATGCCATTGCAAATGCTGAGCAATCAAGGAAACCAACCGAGAATTCCAGACCCGAATCCATTGACCAAAACGGTGCTAAAGGTGAGAGCAAGGAAAGTAAGGACCAAACAATTCCAAGCATTAATAAAGGCGACTCTACTGCAGTCACTAACAAGGAATCTGAAAAACAAGTTCTACAAGGAGAGGGTTGTAGTGGAGCTTATGATGCTGTGGCAAATTTACCTATGGAATTTTATCACTACTATCATGGCAGCAATACTGATATGGGCACCCTTATTGAGGTATCTTTAAATATGGAATACGTTCATGTTTATAAATGGACAAAATATTGGTCACTCCTCATACTTTAAGGATTTCAACAGTTTAGTCCTCATATTTTCAACTTCAACTGATCACTCCTCATACTTTTCAAATTTCAACCAATTGGTCCATTTCGTCCAAAATGTCTGTTAACTTCCTTAAATGCCCTTAGGTGTTTTTATTCTCTCTCTCTGTCTATATATATATTCACATAATAAAATCTAGCATCTAGAACAATTGTAGATTACATACGGAATAAAAAATAAAAAACCCTAAACCCTTTCAAATTTTTTTGAACAGAAGAATGAAATTCAGAAAACAAAGAGCATGTTTACTCTCTTAAACCTCAATTCAATTTTTTTTATCGATCAAAGGACGCAAAACTTTATTTGTAGAGTCAATGGTTACATAAGGAAGCAAAAGTGTGGGATGACTACAACATATTACTTAATAAAAAGACCACACACACACATATATATAATATATGAATGTGATCCCACATTTATATTACTTACAACATTTTTTTTCATTTTCTATCGAAACTCATGCTAGATTTTAGTAAGTATGTAGAGAGAGAGAAATGAGAAAAAAATGAAAGCACCTAAGGGCATTTAAGGAAGTTAATAGACATTTTAGACGGAATAGACTAATTGGTCGAAATTTGAGAAGTATGAGGAGTGATCAGTTGAAATTGAAAAATATGAGGACTAAACTGTCGAAACCCTTAAAGTCTGAGTGACCAGTATTTTGTCCTTTATAAATTAACCCCTTCAGATAAAGGGTTTTTCAAGTCTTTAACTATTCACATATTCATTAGCATGTCTTCTGTTCTGGTCTTGAATTATAATGACTACTTATTGCCTGCAGGTGAGAAGAACATGGGATGCCTATATAAGACAAGGAGGAAGGTGAGTACCAATTCCTTTCTTATTAGTTGAAGGCGGTCTGATTTTCGTATTTGACAAATAGTGTCTGGACTTTACACTTATGTTGTGAATCTATTATCTGTTTTGCCGTACACCATCCGAACCATATTACGGTCAAAAAGCTCCCTAGAGGCTTCAAGTGTGGTTATGAATTTTATATGCTACATCACCAATTAAGAAAGTTAATAACTTGCTTAATTCTGATAAATGATGCATAATATTATGATTCTACTATTTTGGGTGCAGCCGGATACCAGGACACTGGGTTCAACCTCCACCTCCTGCAGATGATATCTGGGCGTCTTACATTCTGCAACCTAATTGAGTGGACTGCTGATTCAGGCAAATTTTGATGAAAGAATGGTGAAAGGTTGTGTACTGACTGAGACTACTTAAATTGCACACTTAACTAGGATTTCTGTTTTTGGTCTGTTATAGGCATAGCATGTATAGTTTTTACTGGATCGTCAACATATCTACTAACAGTTGAGTCTGGCAAGACTTTGTAAATCAAAATATTTGAATGAGTTTTGTTTATCATTCTCGAGCTACTAATCCTTCTTCAGTTTGCCTCTGAGTTTTATGGAAGGTATAAGTTTAACCTTTTAACTTGCAGCATTATGCATTCAATTGTATATTTTATCTGCTGATTGTCCATTTTGGAACTCTTTTGAAGAAACTGTTGGCCACTTAGATTCCCTCTCGCTAAGACTGGCAAGATGGAAATAAGTCATTTACACACTGGACATGTAGAGGGTTTTTTCACTGGCTAGTTCATTTCTGAAGACATAGCATTCGAACTTGGCATGTTCACTTTGGCAAACTGAGTTCTGTGTTGGGGAGTATAACCCCCATTTCTCCTAATAAAATTAGTGAAGTGGGAGCTTCTTGATCCTCCTCATACCGAACTACCTGGCTGACACGACAACTCTAAAACTCCGGTGACTTGGCTTCTTTTTTATCAATAATGAAGAAATCAGATACCAGTTTCGATGATAACGCAATTAAGTATATGATTTTGAGAGATGTAGTGAACTACTGACACTGAATACCAGAAAAATGAGAAATCCCCATTACAAAATAGCCAAGAACTGAAAAGATTAAGTTTACACCACAAACACAGTAACTACAAGTTATAAGTCATACATAGCTGCTCTTCAATGTAGATATATAACAGAAACGAAAACATTCCCTACATTCTATGGAAACCCAGTGAGTTTGTCAACTTTGGGTTTCTTTTCTGAAATCCTCCCTTTTCCGCTTTACCATCTTTGATACTTCATGGGGCTTTAAATATTTGTGTTTCCCCTACCATCTTTGAAGGCTTCAGATCTTCGCGTTTTCTCTCTACCATCTTCGATACATCGTAAGGATTCATATCTTCTCGTTTTCTTCTTTACCATCTTTTAAGGCTTCAGATCTTAGCGTTTCCAGTTTGAAGTAAGATTTTGACACTTTTAAGTGGCATATTCATTTTAGAGGTTGATAGTGGCATAAATACATTTTCTAGCCGCTTAACAACTTATATTAAAACTTGATGCTCCCTTTTAAAATTGATACTCAAGTTAGATGTGTTATTTGACACCCACTTGATATCTGAGTTTACAACTGTTTAGTTTCTTACAATATCGCATAAGAATGCTACTATTGATTATTTGTCTCTAAAATATACTTTTCCCGAGCTAAACGAAAACAAATAGTTTATGATGTGTGAAATTTCTCATGGAGTTGATGTGATAATTTTACTCATGGCAAAGTGATGATTTCAATCAGCACCGGTGATTCCCAGCGTCTAACTTGTGGCGGTTTTCATTTTTTATGCAGTCATGCAGAATCAAGGTGGTGTTCTTCATAGTCTGCTGAACTGATCACATTCAGTAGCTTCGACGATAAGTACTGCTTTACAGGCATATCAGTTGTTATAATGAAGATCCTTTGCGGGGTTTAGAGATGCTACTCTACCCGGTTGGTATATATGTTGACATTGCCTTACCAACGATGTTTGCAGTTTATCATATTGAAAGGATCCTTGGTATGCATGACGATTTTTCAATTCATTTCATGGTATTAAGCAAGGATTCAGATCTTGTAATTTTCCTTGTTTTTTTCATGAGAGCGAATTCCACGCGTTAAGTTACACTTGCATTATTAATGTAAAGTCATCTGATTTGAGATGCGAAGATAGAATGAAGACTACAAACCCTCAATTGTTAATCTTCGTTTACACTCTATATCATCGAGATATATTTATTTTGTTCACTCTCAAAGACTTGACCTTAGAAAGATTTTTCTCACACGAGAAGAAGTATTTATCACGTTAACTCCACCTAAAGAAACATAAACTTCTGTAAGATTCAAAACTTTTAGAAATGAGATTTTCTTCACAATAAAATAAAAGGTTGCAAGATGGATCACACTAAGCTCAATTCCTATTATAGTAAAACTTATGCACCTTCTCAATAGTAGCAACTTCAAATGACTAAGTGCACATCATTCGAATTTACTTATATTCTTTATAAAATAAATAAATCTCTAAATAGAAACTTCACAAAATTTAACTGTTTGAAAATTATCTTGTCCATAATCCCCAAAAATTTCTTACCCTTTTCCTCTATTTCCTTTTTCCTTACAAAGCTTACTAGGAAAGGTACAAAAAATGTGACATCAATTCCTCAATATAACGTGTCCTCCCTCTATCTAGAACCTTTTAATTAATTTTACAAGTTTTTTTTATTTAATTTTAATTAATAACTTCTTCCTCTGTCTCTCCTTCCCTCCTTAATCTCAGATCTACACAATTTCAATTCCAACCCCCTCCGCCGACGCCGCTCCGATTTCCCCTCCTATTTTCCGGCCCCGAATTCTTCGCAACACAGAATGATGTGGGGGACGATTGCCAACCTGAAAGAGAATCTCAACAAGATCGCGCTTGATGTCCACCACGACAGCGACGAAGAGGAGCTTGAGATCTACGCTTCCATCAATGGAGGAGCAGCAGCGCAGGGCTCGCCTATTTCTGATCGGAGAAACTCCCACAGCTTCGCGCATTCCATGTCGCCGTCGTCGCGCTTGCCGGTTGTGAACGGCGGCGTCGGCTCCGGTGTTGATCCAGAGGTTCGGCATTGGTTGAACTAAGCTCTGTTTTGGATTTTTGTATTTTTTGGTGTGTGAATTTTGTCGGTGATCGTTTTGGATTGTAGAGCTGGTAATTCTTTTTAGCTGTTACTGTATTTCTGAGAGTTTGATTGTTATGTTAGTGAGCTTATTGAATCATTTGGAAACTAGTTGTGGCAGAGAAGTTGAAACTTCGAAAACTGGAGGTAGATTTCCTAAAGGTGGTTTATTTTCGTTATTGGATCGTATGAGTTAGCAGTTCAGGTTGAAGGTAATGGAATTTACGTAGAAACTGACTCATACGGGATGTGAAATCGAATGCTGGTGCGCATTAGCTTTAATTTTTGGTTGTAATGCATTATGTCTCGCTTTTAGTGTTAAAATTTTTGTCGAGATTAGGAGCGGCCTATCACATACGAAGAGTAACAGTGAGATGAACAATTGAGTTGTGGCTAGTGTTTTATCCTACTAGCAACATCAGTTTTAAGTTTTAAATTTCTCGGTAGTTAGTTGTTGGAGAGTCTCTGAGATGTTTTTATAAACTACGAGATCTAAAAGTGTGGCTATCAGTATGGATATAAGCTTATAGTCTATTTGAGATGCTGTCTGGGACTAATAGGTAGTTTTTGAATATGAGGCAGCAGTCTGTTGTCTGTATGTGTTTGTTAGTTTTGACATCTGTAACTGTGGAAAATCCGACTTGTGTATGCATTTGACTATTGTCTTGATGAGTTTACTGGGCATTGCTGTTGTCTTTTGTTCTCTGTTATGTTTTGTTTCTTCTTGCTGCTGCTGTTTGGTTTATCATATTTGATGGAGTATTTTATGTGTAATATTCTTATGTGTATCATTATGTCCTTTTTAGATTGAACAATATCGAGCTGAGATTAAGAGACTTCAGGAATCTGAGGCAGAAATTAAAGCGTTATCAAAAAATTATGCAGCTTTATTAAAGGAAAAGGAGGTACCTGCTTGCTCTTTGTCAACAGATAGTGCTCAGTTCATTCCTTTGTTTAACTTCTTTGATATTGGTAATTAGTCTTGTAAATCTTACACCCATCACCCATGCCATTTTCGATACTAAACTTGACATTTCACAGGGTCAAATTTCTAGATTGAGTAAAGAAAATGATTCATTGAAACAAAATCTGGACACAACTACTGCATCTCTGAATGCATCTAGAATTGAAAACTACAAAGCGGCAGCAAATGGGACCAACTTGCACAAGGTAGTGGTTTGTATATGAAGTTAAGATGTATTGGTTAACATCAGCCACGATTTAGATTCTGCTTCAATTTGGGTCAAACTTCTTGATGACGTATCTATTATCATATCTACAAGGTTTGTTGTTACAAAAGTATGTCATTAGGAAACACCGTACTATTTTTGCTGGTTTGGCCCAGAACTTTAGCTATCTGGCATTGTATCTTTTGTTTTAAAGTAGTAGATATACTAAAATTTCCTTTTATTGATTTTCAGTTGTCTCATTTAGTTTTTAACTCTGTTAGCATGTCCTGATTCTGATCAGCTTACTGAAACATGTACCCATTTTTGCTAAGTTATTTATTTATTTATTTCTATATTAAAAAAAAGACAGTACTTTAGCTATGGCAATTAGCTAAGTTAGCTTGGATTTTTCAGGGAGGTAGTAATCAGTCACCCAACCGTCAGCAAAGATCAGCAGGTCAAGCAAAAACCAGCTATTCTGGACACCAGAGACAGAATGGTGTTATCCATACACAGGATGGGAATGGGATAAGTAATGGGACTGTGCATCTTTCAGATATGCAGGGAAATGAAAGGGTAATGCACGTTGTTTTCTGTTATATATTTCAGTTTTTACAAGATTTTTATGGTGTCATATATATATATATATATATATTATCGTATAACTGTATATTTATTCGCTTTCCCACCTTGTAAGTTGGGTAGATTTAGGAGTTTATTTAGTTTGATTTTGCTATAATCCAAATAAAACTGTATGGTCGATAAGTATCTACTTTTGTTTTTTCCCCGGAAATTTCAGTCTTCTGTAGTATTTTTGGTTTCTTAGTGATGAAGGAGCTTGCAGATGTATGGTTGATAAGTATCTACTTTTGTTTTTTTCCCGGAAATTTCAGTCTTCTGTAGTATTTTTGGTTTCTTAGTGATGAAGGAACTTGACAACAGATGTATGAATGCCTTCTAGGAGCTTGCAGATTTACTAGGACTTGAGGTAAAGAAGTTGCGGATGGAACTAAAAAAAGAACAGAACCTGTTGGTAAATGTACAACAAAAATTACATGGTACACTGCTGCACACTGAATATCAGATATAACTTTTCAGCCATCATCTTTGAAACTGATATAATATTCATATTCTTCATTCATTCATTCATTCATTCATTCTCAGAGGAGCAGAAGTTGAATGCGACCATCCAGGAAGAGCTCAAATTTATGAAGTTAGATAGAGAAAAGGTGAGTTATATTGGCAATTTGGCATGTAGTTAATTATAGAGTGCTATGTACTATGGATGAAGATACAGCTGATTTTCATGCTGCCTCATTGCTGTAGAATATCATGATTTAGAATGCGTGTGTGTAATATTATATTCTGTATCTATAAACCTCGTTTATGGTTATCTGACCTGTGCTTTTCGGTACGTCGTCTTTTTCCTTTTGGCAGACCTCCATTGAAATCAGAAAAATACACAATGAGTTGAATGAAAAAATGTGTGACATAAATCGATTGCAAATGGAGTTGAATAGGCGGGAGGATGGAAATGCAGAGAACTTCAAAAGGTTGATTGCAAACCTGGAGAAGGAGAACAATAGTCTTAAGGTTGCTAATATTACACGTATTTGCAACATTTCGCCCTTCATTAAAAATTTGATTTTGTATGCATTTGTCCCTTATAGAATTCCAACTTGTCCTTGTATAGATGGAGAAGAATGAACTTGAGACTGCTTTGAGAACGAGCAGGATGTCAGCCGATAAAGAATCCTTAGATCCGTCAGAAAGTTTTCCTGGGAAGGAGGAAATGGAGCTATCTTTGCATAAAATTGATAGTGAGTTGAAGGTAGCACGCCTGGAAAGGGACAAAGCCTTGCAAGAATTGAAACGCCTCAAGCAACATTTATTAGAAAAGGTACATTTGTATCCAATTTCATTATATTGCATTTGGTGCATGAAATATTAGTGTACACATGACTTTGACAACTGGATCAAGCTTCATCCATCTCTATAGTTTATTGAGTCATATAAATATGATTGAAGAGTGTGTTTCAACTTTCAAATAGACTACGAAACACATTTATCATGGAGATTTTAAAGAACAATGTATTTATATATATATATATATATTGCTTAAATAAGTTATTACTGAAGAGGGCCAGGTTAATAATAATAAATACATTGACCACTTTGTGTTGAGAGGGCCAAACTGCTGCACAAGTGAACCATGGTGACAGAACAAAAATATGGTCTTGACAATCCATAGTCCATAATATTTTACCAAAGCTTTAATATATTGTTCAACTTTTGATCTTCTTGCCTTACCCCTTCAGCATGTCTCTGTAAGAGTTCTTTTATCTACTGTCTACAATAGTCTAAGCTTCTATTGCTGTCCTTGATTTCTTTGTTTACGAGGGGGAATTAGATTATCTGAAGTTACCCTTTCTTGCAAGTTTCAAGCATCCAGTAAAGATTAATCTTGACCTTTCTGTTTGGCTTCTATGTTATCTAGGAATCTGAAGAATCGGAGAAAATGGATGAAGACAGCAAAATCATTGAAGAACTTCGACAAGCTAATGAACAGCTGAGAGCTCAAATATTACATTTGGAGAAAGCTCTGAAGAAGGCAATTGCAAGTCAGGAGGATGTCAAGATGATCAACAACAATGAACTTCTGAAATCAAAGGAACTTATTGATGATTTAAATAAAAGACTTGAAAGTTGTACGGGCACAATAGATGCCAAAAACGTAGAACTGTTGAATCTCCAAACTGCACTTGGCCAATACTATGCAGAAATTGAAGTGAAGGTAGTTGCACATTAATTTTGTCTGCCTGCTTGTTTAGGAATATGAATCAGACTAATTTAATGTGCGAGTTTGATTCTTTTAACAGGAACATTTGGAAGGAGATTTGGCTAGGGCAAGAGAGGAATCAGCTAGACTTTCTCGGCTCCTGAAAGTATGATTCTCTTGTTCCCGTTTTTTGTCATATATAATTTGTTTTATCATGGAATCGTTTCTTATCTGATGATGCTTGGATTACTTGCAATCTATTGCACTTGTTTCTAACCACTCAATTATGATTTTGCAAACCTTCTTTGTTTGATTTCATTTGTATAGAGTTTCAGCAAATATCGAATATAAATTCATTAGAATATATTGTTTAATAACTGTAAAATTCAAACCGATGTTTTTCTGATTTGTCATTTGACTGCCGGAATTCCCTAAACATATAATTTACAAATTTGTTGCTGGTTCTAGGATGCAGATCATCAAGTGGAGGTATCGAAGGCCGAAAAGGAAGAAATTTTATCAAAACTTTCACAAGCTGAAAAGATAGTGCTGGATTGGAAAAGCAGAGTGAATAAACTTGAGGAAGATAATTCAAAGCTACGGCGAGCTGTTGAGCAAAGTATGACCAGGCTTAATAGGATGTCAATAGATTCAGACTTTCTTGTTGACAGGTTTGTCCGCATATCCATTTCCTTCAATTACAGTTATACCTTGTGTTCTTTGATCTTCTGGGTTTTAAACTTCTACTTCTTTAAATATTTGGTCCTTTTTTGTATTGTGAATTTGATTCATTGTAAAGCTGTTTTTGTGAAGAGGAAATTCTAAGCTTAATGATGATTGGTATTGTTTTCAGGCGCATTGTGATCAAGTTACTGGTAACATACTTTCAAAGAAACCACAGTAAAGAGGTATGGATCTTTTGTAATAACATGCTGCTGGATGGGAACTACAAAACCAATGTTCATCTCATCTGTTATGTTTAGTTTTGTTTAATAAATCTGATCGATAATTGTTACCCTCCCCCATGCCCCTTTTCCACTTTTCCTGCCTCTGTTAAGTTTTAGTCTGACCAGGCTTGTGTAAATTATTGTGCATATACGGCCAGGTTTTGGATCTCATGACTCGTATGCTTGGATTCACTGATGAAGACAAGCAGAGAATAGGCATTGCTCAAGGTGGCAAAGGTGTAGTTCGGGGTGTTTTAGGTCTGCCTGGCCGCCTTGTTGGCGGCATTTTGGGAGGCAATTCATCGGGTGGATCTGCAAATGTTGCAGCTGATAACCATGTATGTTCATTTTGACATTTCCTCTAGTTATTAATCTTCTTCCTCATGAATCTGTTCCATTAACTTGTTCTCTACCAAGTGCAGTCCTTTGCAGACTTGTGGGTTGACTTTCTTCTCAAAGAAACTGAAGAAAGAGAGAAAAGGGAGTCTGCAGATGATTCGGGCCAGTCTCAGGAGGATGCATATAAAAAAAATCAATTGGAACCTGGCCATAAGCCATCCACCACTGGTTCTGCAACTGACTTTTCGAGGATAAATTTATCGCCAATCCAGAACCCAAACATTTCACCTTTCCGGACTAACTTTCGGCAGCCAGAACCTTCTGATTCCGAATTTTCTACTGTTCCTCTCACATCGTCAGAGAACAATCTTTATGCCTCAAGACAGCTTCCAAGATACTAAAAGTTTGTCACATTGTGTAATTATTCAAAGGTATAGATCATTACTTGATTTTGTAGCTGAGCAGTCATGTTCAATCTATTCTTTCACACAAGTTGGTTTCGTGCAGTCACGTATTCCTTTTTGCCAAGTTGTAATTGTCTAATTAAGTTGACAATTAAACGGTAAAATGGAGAGCATTTTGTCAAATTGTCAACCAATGTGCAACAACCATAAATGAAATTGTAAAGACTGAGCAATATATACAGAAGTTTGAATGGCATTGTATCTGTAGACCGTTTTGATTTTGCCGGTGGAATGCCAGTGTTGTTTTGTCCGAGCTTTGATACAATGGTTACAAACTTAAAATCTTGGGACTTCCTCCACTACCACGTTTAAAAACTGGAGAGTATGGGGTGCATGTATATGCACAGTTATCCAACACTCATTTAACAAGGTTACAAGTTTTAAAGAAAAGAGAAACCGAGTTCAGATCGATCATAACGAAACCAAACGAAATAAAAATCTAAATTAAAAAAATGCCTAAGGTACATATACCAGGTGCACCCTAGAATCTGTTAAAACTGAGGCAGACAAACACATCACTGTACGCCATCATACACTGAAACGCTTATCCAACCTGATATGTCGAAGCGTCATGAGATATTCGCAATATTTGAATCTAGTATTTGCGGAGGAAACATACACTTTAAAACTGTGGTAGCTGCCACTGCAGTTGAAAGTGGAGAGCTACTACGACCACTGGGCTATATATATATGCCAAACTTGTACAGCAACAAAGCAAGAAAACAACGGACCATTACACAATTAAGATTTTGATCCATGAGACCAAATGTAGAAATTTCATAAATGAAGCAACAAAACATCATGCTCAATATCAGAGTAGAACAAGCATTAAACAACATACACAATAGTTGGAGTATTAGACAACCCATGTACAAGGTAAGACAAGGTTAAATAACATAAAAGTTGTCAGAATAACGTATAAGCTAGGGTGATGTTTGAAAAGCTTCCCACGATAATATAAAGCCTAATTCTCAAAACTAAAACCACATATATAGTCAACCAACAAAGCCAAACACTTGAGCATAATGGGAAGCTTCTACTAAACCTAGAGCTTTTAGGGCACAGCAGAACACCACACTTTCTATGACCTCTTTTTCTTCAGCACAGTTTCCTTAACCTTGGTCAAAACCTTGGCATCAAACACTCCATACTGCTTCTTAATCTCAATTGTTGCCTTCTCTGCAAGTGGGTCAACCTTATGTTCATACTTCTCATAGAGGACTGGTACAGTGTGAAGCAGAACAAAAGCTGTTCAACAAAACAATAATGATCAGAAATCAATACCAAAAGTACGGCATTTTATAATAACAAATGATAAGCCCACAGAATATCTCAGAGTACTCACTTATGTAGAACAAGGTCAAGAAATTGCACCAGTTCCCAACAATAGAAAGAACCCACAAGCCTGCGATAACCTAAAACGTGTAGAACATTATTACCACAACACTACAGATGAAATGCTAAAGAATAATCTTCAACATCAGGATCATTATAAAATCATCTTCCACATTAGGACCATCCAACGTATATGCCAGTATTACAACAATAGCAATGGACTCTAAAAGCTAATAATCCATAAGACAATGAACACATGACATAAGCAAGTAAACCGGTGTACTAAAGAGTTGGAGAGTACACATACAATCAGGAATTTCTTCAACTCTCTTCTGGATGCAATATTATGAAGGAGTGCGAAAACATAGTTGAATTGATGCCTCAGCTCAGAAGCAGCCTGCAGGAATGGCTCCTCAGGAAGAGAAACCACTGGGATGTGAGGTGCAGTCCTACAAAAGTAAAGCATACACATAAGAAAAACAACAGTCACACATACAGAAATGTCGAGCACACCATAAAACCATCACACTTCAAAACCCAGCATCAAGAATCTTACTTGTAGAACACAGTATGGGCATTGGACCACAGGAACATGGATGCAAGACCACCAATCAGAATGTGGCAGATAAGTGTGACCAAATGGTATTGAACCAACTCAAAGAGAACATAAACAAGAGTGGCTCCTCCAAGAACCCCAGCCGAAATCTTCTTGTTCCTCCACAAGAACACATCAGCAGCTGCGCCATTCAATAATCCAAAGACAAATAAATTCCCGAAGCTCAACACTTTATTTCTCTAGCTCATACTCACCAAAAACCACAAAGATCCATACTTTCAGGATACAACTAACTAATCAATTAACCGATCCAAACCTTACTCCTAATCACATACTAACACGTAACCGATTCGAACGATTTCAAATTCCTTCTAGTCTTGATCAAACATAGATTAATATATATGACTATATCGCAGCAACCTAATCACAGATCAGCCTGCAAAAACATCCGCACTCCAAAAACCCTAACTCACTGAAACTATGAACTACCAGTGAAAACGAAAGCAACTATAGTAAAACAGTAAAAGTAAAAAAGAGTAAAAATAGCTTACTCTTTCCACCGCCAAAGACAAGATGAACAGGGCGCTCCCTTCCGAAGAGACGGAACACCTTCTCCTTCACCGCCGGCGCCGGCGCCGGCTTCTCGGTGTCCGAATCCGAAGAAGACGAACTGGACGAGTCATGATCATGGATCTTCTCGCTGATCTTGTCCTTCAGGCTCTGCTCCGACTTGGCTTCCTCACCGTGCTCCGCCATAGCCTCCGATCGGATCTCGAAAAGGTGAGAGAGATTCACTGGGAACTTTCTTGAAAGAAAAAACAAGGGGAAAATAGCAGTAGGATTTTGACTGTGAGATAACAGAGTGGGGATATATAAGGGTGCGGCAAACGAGATCAGATCTGGGCCGTTGGTTTGGTTTGGGTTGTTCGGGGCTGAGGTTCGGGTCCGGGGCGGGTGGGTGGGTTTGGAAATTTTGAAAAGATTGGGAAGGTCGCCGACCTGGTTTTTAAAGGGTTCGGACCACGTGGCGCGGAGGCATGGAGACATGAATGGTTTGGACGCTCTCGGTATGGCTTTTACGTGGTGGTGGGGGCCATGGTGTTACAGGGCTCCACGTTAGGATTGCTTTATGGAGGTAACAAAATTTCTCTCAATGGGATGTTGTTTTTTTTTCAGTTATAGTAAGTTTTTATTTAGGACAAACATTTTTTTTTTCAAGAAACGTGACTTTTTGGATAAATTTAAAATCTTTAATTAGAGGAGGAAATCTACGACCACAAATGTTTAAGAAAACGAAATTTAAGAATTAAATCATGTTTAGGAAGTGAAATTTAAGAACGGAATAAGAATGAATTTAGTACATTATGAATATTGAGACACATATCTTACAATTACAAATAAGAATAAATTTATCACGAACTAACACATGATGATATTTGGCGAACGGCTAACTACATCTCATGTATGTTGTTAGAATTCTTAGTAGCATTCAAAGATATAATTGAAACCAGAAATTTGTTTGTAAAAATATATACCTTGATCACATAGTTCTCTCGATAAAAAAGTAAAAATGTTATAATTTCAATGTAAATTCATTAGACTTATAAGTCACAAGTAAATAAAACAACTTGAACAGAATTTGGACATATACCTCTTGATCTTCAATTTGCAATGACAACTCTCTTTTCCTATTTTCCATAAGATAATGAACATGAAACTTTTCCTTTACTATCCTTCATGAAGCTTTAGAATCTAAATGATGTGGCCAATACCAAAAACTAAAAGAATCTTAAATAGTGGGCCTCTCAGAATACGTCAGATCTCCAAATGTGCAATGACTGTGACAATATATGAGTCACAATCAGTCAGGTTTGCTCAAGCACGGAATACGCGTGCGGGACAAAATGACGATAGTCGTCCGATCTTTAATGAATTGATCATGCTCGTTTGAATTCGTTTGATCCTGTCCATTTAATCAATTCATTAAAGATCGGAAGGTTGTCACCGTTTCGTTCCGCACGCGTATCCCGCGCCTGAGCAGCCCTACACAATCAGTATGCTAAAACAAGGAGTGGTTCTAAGTTCTAACAATGATCATTAAGTTGAGGGTTAGTTGATGACTCTTTCGTCTTATCTCACTTTTTGATTTTATATTCATTTCACTGTATAATTTGTAGATATATATATATATATATATATATATATATATGAATATATCATCATTCTAAATTTTCATCTAAATTGAAAATAGTTAAGACATTCATAAATGAAAATCGGTTCTTAATCATCAAGAACAAGACTTGAAATAACTAAACTTCGTTATGGTCTCAGGTAACTCATGCATATGCATTTCATGTTTTTCACAGAGGATAGCTTGCTATCCTGAGTTTGAGTCCTTATGTTGTTAGTTTTTCAAAGTCGGGTTGTTTGTTCAAAATAAGCTCTTTGCGGGGTTTGAATTTGAACTTTGACAACTGAGTTTAGATCAAGTGCCTTGACACCAAAATTAGTCTTAGGGTGAGATCTTATGCTTGCCACCCGTGATTCTTTGTTTTGGCTGTTTCTTAGGCCTCAGCTGGTCCTTATTCTTACATGAACCAATCTGTAGCTGGTCCTCACCTAGTTCAAATGAGCTGTCTCTATTAGACTGAGTCTCAATCCGATCTGAGTTAAGTGTTTAACTCTCTTTGCTTCTTGTTTTGAACTTAGGCTTGTTTTGGCAAAATAGTTTTTGTTGTATAGGTTGCTGATATCAACCTTTTGTGCTCTTATGTTGTGTTGTGGGGATAAGTTCAAATCTGTTTTTTAGAGCTAGTAAGCAAGTGGCCTGGACCACTAGAGGCTCCATCTGTTTTGCCTATATATAGTTTTAGCATTAGCTTTACTAGCTAGTTGTTGAGGTTTGCATTTTGTGCATCTTTGTTTGTTGAGTCTAGTTTTGTCTAAAACTTGCATTTGTTTAATGTTGTCCTGAGTCTTCATTGTGATTATAAATCTCACAGCTAGAACAAACACTTTTTCATCAACTCATTTCATATGCATGCTATGAGGGACGGCTAGCGAAATCAGTCCAAGAAGTGTTCATGGTGAATCCGCTATTGGGTAGCGACATTTACAAACAAAACTTTTAAGAGTATTCCTAGTTGTAGGCTTAGGAACAAGAGATGAAATATATCTAGACTAGTTAGGGACTAGGTAGAATACAAGGGTTGTATCTCTAGAGCTATTATTCTTGTATTAGCACATTGCAACATAGTGGAAAGCTTTTGTCCCTTAAGAGAAAGGGACACACAGTTTTTCTCCTTAATTCAGGGTTTCTGCGAGTAAAAAACATCACCGTGTTGTTTTTTTCTTTCTACTTTTTCATCTTTATGCAAGATTGAATTTTGAAGATCAGGGATAGCACAACTTATTGCTATCCTCTGCAACAAAAGTTTCAGTTAGGGTTGTTTTCGGGCCGGTCCAGGTTAGAATAAAACAAAACTCAAGCCCAAACCTAGAATTTTCGGGCCGATCCGGGTCAGTTTTTTTCAGGCAAAACCCGATAATTTTCTGGCCGGTCCGGGCTGGTTTTTTGGGTTTTTAGGTAAAAAAAATTCAAAGTTCAAATCCAAGTTTACTAATGAATAAGGTTTGCGGAACACTTTTTTTTAATTATAAAACGGGTTTAATTGGATGTTTTTATGGTGAAGATGTGAGCATGAGTTGTATGTTTAATTTGACATCTCCACCGCCCCTTCCACTCACAACGCTTCTACTTTCCTCAACATTGTCGCTCTCTGTAATGTTGTAAGTCAACCAATTCCTCTTTTTTTCGATCTGATTCATTTCCAATTTAAGAGTAGAGACTGAATAATGAATGAATGAATATGGTTTTTTGCTATTTATTAGCTAGTAGTAACCCAATAAGAATACGACACCTAAGCTAGCAAACCTACATTTCGGATTTTCGGGCCGGTCTGAGTTTTTAGATATGGAACCTGAGCCAACCCGGCAGTATTTAATTTGGTCCGGGTTTAGCCCGACCCGAAAAATTCACTTTCAAAACCCGACTCGATCGGTCTGGGTTCGGGCCGCACCGGTTCGGGTTTCCAGGTTTCAGTAAAAAAACAGCCCTAGTTTCAATAAACGTAAAAATGTCTATTCACCTCCCTCTAGGACCTTCATCAGGCATAACTGATCTCTTTTTGCTGGTTATTGATCGGAGTACGTGTTTCACGTTATCTGTTATTCTGTTAAGAATGACCACCTAATAATCGCAAAAAAACTTGTGAAGACCTTGCTAACACAAACCATTCAATATTATTGTGGTGTAATGACATCAGTTCCGGTAAAGGGCAAAATCCGAGTGGCTAAAACAAAGGTAGTTGTGACGAGATGAACAATTTGTCAACTTAGGAATAGGTAGTTGTGTCTTTTCAGTGTATCTTAATGAAAGACTTAACAATGGAGATTGGTTCTTATTAACGACTTTTACTAAAGATGATGTCCTTACCAGTCAAATGGAGATTATTGATGTCCATGATCTTGTTCTTGCGGGCGGCTCTTGATTCCCAAAGTGCAAGAACTATTACAAGATATCTTCAAAGGGAAGGAGTTGTGCAAGGGAGTTAATCCAGACGAGGCAGCTGCCTTTGGTGCCGCGGTTCATGCTGCAGTTTTGAAAGGGCATGAAGATCGGAAACTTCAAGGCTTTGCTCTCTCTCTCTCTCTATATATATATGCACTATAGAGGGTCGGGATCCATCATTAGTGCTGATATATAGGGCCATTTCACTAAGGAAGCCATTTTTTGATATATATGAGGGATCAAGTATTAGACCAACTTTTCGATCGCATATCAATATCTATTCCGTTAAATACTTAGATTCATATGTGTAGATCATTTCTGCAAAATTTCATCCAATTTCGTGATTGTTAAGGTTTTGAACTAACTAAAATCAATTGAGCATCAAATCTGTCAAAAATGAATCTTTCATACTTATAATTTTAATTCGTAGTTTTGAGCACCTTATTGTTTACCAAATTGGATGAAATTTTGCAAAGATGATCTACATATATAAATTTATATATTGGATGATGGGGATGTGATTTGATGATCAAAAAATTAGTGTAATCCTTGATCTCTCATATATGTCATGAAAAGTGACCTCTTATTAGAAGATGGCTATATATATATATATAAAGAAGGTGAGGTACATGGATGTCCTACGGACACACTAATGCAGTAATGCTTGATCATGTTTCAGAAGCTAGAAGAGTGAAGGGTAGTCCAATTCTCTGCTGTAAAACTACACAAACAGATTCCTTGAAATTACAGCAAAACATGCGGGGGACAAAAAACGGTTAATTTCATGTTTCTTCAGCAAAGCATTTACAATTTCATGAATATGTACCCAATTTCAGTGTCTTTTTCTTCACCTTCAAATTATTAGTGGACCAAATATGCAGGGGGACACCCTAAACCCTAAACCGTGAAACTAACAAGCAAGTACCTCCAACAACTGAAAATGAACCAACTTTGCTCCCCACCAAAACTTCTCCACCCTCATTACCACCTTCTTAAACCAATGACAAGTGTCATTTAACCCACTATAATCATATATTTAAAAATATAAATGACACTTTTCATTAGTTTAGAGAGGTGAAAATGAGGATGTGGAAGTTTGGATGGGGAACAAAGTTGCTTCTAAATGGCTTGGGGTCAACTCCTGTGTCCCTGTATAATCCTTATTGCAAAAAAATATATAACTTCTCCACCCTCATTACCACCTTCTTAAACCAATGACAAGTGTCATATAACCCACTATAATCATATATTTAAAAATATAAATGACACTTTTCATTAGTTTAGAGAGGTGAAAATGAGGATGTGGAAGTTTGGATGGGGAACAAAGTTGCTTCTAAATGGCTTGGGGTCAACTCCTGTGTCCCTGTATAATCCTTATTGCAAAAAAATATATATATATTTGAATCCTGATGAACCTATCCCTTGTAATTCTAGTGAAATGACATAGTATTCGAAACTATACGCTCGTATAGAAACATTAGTGGCATAAGATGAGCAATATGTGATTACCGGAATGGTCTAGGTGGCTTTTCTAGAACAGCAGAAAAGAAAACCTCTTTGTCATCATCTTTGTCAATCTTTGGAACAACAACCCATTTGTGCTTCTTGTACCTCAGCATCTTAAGGGACTCCAAATAATCATTCAAATCTTCCTTCACACAGAAGAAGCTGTCAATCCAAAGCAAACCGCCGGGCCTCAGAACTCTATCCCAATCATACAGAACAAAGTCTAGCAGCACAAAATCAATCCAGCCATCAAGAAATCTTGTGGTGTGGATCAAATCCAAAGTGTTGTCGAAAAATGGTAGCCTTTGATTGATTGTCAAGTAAAGTGGGACAAGTCCACGAAGAGCTATCATTTCATTGAAAGGTGCCCCCAAATTTATAGTTGCCGAGACAATGGTGACATTGAACTCCCTCATCCTAGATGCAAATGTCCCGGTGCCTACGCTAAAATCCAGTCCGATTCTGATCTCCCCCGGCTTGATCTGAAGCACTTCAGGAATAAGAAAATCTGCAGTCTGATTCAAAGTCAGGTCTGCATTTAGTTTCATCCATCTAGGCATTTCATGGTGTGACAGATTGAAGCAATCTGCACATTTGAAGAACCCCTTGGGAGCGGAATTACTTGCGAGGCAAGTAAAGTTCTTGCACCGATACTGACTCCACCGCACATTTCTGTTGTCCGGGAGCTTCCACATGGACTCAGGAAGTGGGAATGGCTTGCTATATATCTTTGGGGCAATAGAGAAGCACCTCCTCCTTGGAAGTGGATCACATCCATGAACCATGAGCTTCTGAGCTAGCTTCCAGTCATCATTGCAGATATCACCAATGTCATAGGTCATGTATTCTTCAAGTTCTTTCTTCATTGCAAAGCAAGCATGGCCAATGCTAGTGAAAGTACCATTAGCTCCCATGAAATTCTGCTTCCCCAATCTGTTTGGTTTGATCTTGACATACTTCCGAATCTCTTCTATCAGAAAATAGTCCGCAGGCTCATCGGATTGTTGCTTCGGTTTTAGCAGAGGATGCATGTCTTTGACATCATTGCTGAACTTCTGAGTAGTCCCTTCATTCTGCACCAGAGATTCGTGCACCGACTCGACTAGCCCCAAAATATCAGCAAGAAATGAACTGTGTTTCAACAAATGCGCAGATGACGAAGAATCTGTTGTTGAATCTCTGAACTTGTCAAGTTCCTGTTGGAGTTTCTGAATCACAGTTTCAAGAGCGACTCTTACATGACTGTCAATCCTGCTTTGACTATCAGTATATACATAATTACAGATGGTATCAGTGACATGAAATGATTTGAGAGAGTAGAATTTGGATGCTAAGGTTACAATAGAGATGAGAAGAGCAAAACTACCCAACATGAAAATTGACCTCTGAACTCCTCTCCATGTTCCCAACTTCATAACAACACTTGGTTTCCTCATATCTATCTCAATGACATGAAAAGCTGAAAATCATCTTTAAAAAGAACATTGATTTTCAACAACTCAAATCTGAAATCAGATACTAATATCAGAAAGGTAACGGCCTAGTTTAATAGTTAACTGAAGCTTGAAGCTGTTGACTGGCACTGATCTATTTTTAAAATTGTCTGAGGTATGGAGATCGGTACCTTTGAGATCAGAGTCCAAAGGTTCCATTTGTTTAATCTGATCGAAGAGATAATTAGGCGGAATTCCTGATCACTCTACCAGAAGCTAATCAAAGTGATTTATTAAGAATATGGGGATCAGGGTGCTGAATTTATAAATACTTCTAATAGCTTAAAACCCTTTTTCCTATGCCACCATAGGAGCAAAAGTGGGAGGCAAATTCAAATCCAAGCAACTAGAGCTTCCTTCAAAATCACTTCTTTACTGAACTATTGGGATACAATAACAGAGGATGAACTACTGAACTGGTCAATGGAAAATACAGTTGAAACAGCTATATTATTTCATGGTCTTTGATGAGACTTCTGGGCACTCATTCTTATATTGTAGTATGAATGAGAGGCATTTACAGAAGATTAACGGCGAACACGTGCCTCACTTCACTGATACTCTCAGTGCTTTGATTGACCTTGTCTTTCTAAAGTTTTCCATGTTCTGAAAAATGGAAGCAGGAACAGCTGGTATATCTAAAGCTTGGCAGCTAGTTGATATTTTAGGGACTGTTCCCGAAATTTAGTTGCAGGCCACTGTTATATCAACTTCTAGACCAGAATTAAGCATTTTCCAGAAATTGCAACAAGGCAAAACCGAACATTCTTTCTTACATAAATCATTTCTCTATTAAGTAATCTTTGAAACAAAAGATTGCAGGACGCAACTGCTACAACAACAATATTTACAAAAACCTGAAGTGCTAATGTCAATAGTTCAACTTGTTATACTAACAGAACTGCAGAAGGGCGAAATGGCTTTACAATGAGACAAGTAATTCAGCATTCCAGAAAATCTCTTCTTGAACAAAAAGATATTTGGAAGGTGCGCTTTTGAGATCATCCTTCATCATCTGAAGAACTTTAACCAACAGTACACCAGAAAGAAAAAACTAGCGCAAAGCACACCACATAGACAACATCGTTTGAACCACCCTTGATGATGCTCTTGTTCAATCTCCTGACATTGTTCTTCAACCACGCTTGAGCTTTCATCACAGTCATGTCCAGCTGATTGAGCATAGCATTCTGATATCTGGCTTCGACTTCAATCTCTTGAGCCACATTTCTCAATCTTCTCACTTTGGATCGAAGACCGGTGATCTCCTCATCAACATCACCGTGAATAGGATCAATCCTCAACTGGAATTCATATGGGTTAGTCATGTGCATCATATTTCAAACTCAAACCTCCCAAAGATGACGCTTGAAAGCTTTGAGAAATTGCTTGAAGCTTGCCGGAAATTTTTGTTGATAAAAGAGAGAATGTGTATTATTCGTTGATAGGATTCATAAGAGCCTTTATTTATAGAGATTACAAAATACCAAGGTAGCAATAGGAAATCCTAATTCTACATTGCATAGGAATCCCACTGCAATATGAGAATACTTTCTCCTAATCCTATTCCTCTTAGACCAACACACACTCAAATGTATTTTCATCAAACAAAATGAAAATAGTGACCAAACGTTTTCTTCCACAATATTGTTGAGTTTCTTATGACTTCATATCGAGGGAGTCGAATAGATATATGACAATTGATCGAATTCTTGAGATGGAATTAAACATATCCCATATATATACGAAGTGATGATGCATTAATTTATACACTCGTAAAAGACTTTTTTTAGGAACTCGTAAAAGCAATTGAAGTGAAGGCATAACGTAGTTATCGAACTATTCACCTTCGACAGTTAATTTTGTACATAGAGGGACCGAATAGGATGCATAACGGTACTTCTTTATCACGGTGTTAATTTGGTCGACGAATCTTCTTTGATCTAATAAGGTGTAGGATTTGTCAGGATCCCCAGATCCAATCAAGCACTTTGGCAATGGACAAGTATATATGGTTTACATAACAAGTCATCACACATAGACATCATTTCATTTTATATAAGAAGCAAGCAATCGAGCATTGACTTGTATGAACTGGCGAGAGATGATGCAGGCAAGTTATTGCATTGGAGTGATTCAATATTGAAGCTAAATCAGAACTAAAGGATTGAATCACTGATAAAAGAGTTGGGGAAAATGTAGCTGAGCAACTTTTAGCTTGATCGATTACAAAAGAAAAACAAAAAAGAACTTTTCTAATTAAGTTCAGCTGGTTAATTTGTATGTTGTTACACGCCAAACACTACGCGACACGTCCCATTCGCAAGCGTGGCTATATAAGGCAAATTCATGTTACTAAAGGAGTTCTACGACAACTAACTGCTCACGTTAATTATTTATATAACTCGGTAGTTATTACTCACTCATTTTTATATAACTCGTTTTAAGAGTTTATACAGAAGTTAAAAAATAATTTTAATGACAATTTAATTCTAATTTAGTTTATCATATTTAAGGAGTTTGCACAAAAATTAAGATACAAATTCTCAGGATGAAATTCTTTTATTCATGTCATTATTATGGCTCAGGGATAAATTAAAAAATATAAGGCCACATAAAAACCTAAAACGACCTATATAAAAATCTGAGGAAGTATGAATTAATCAAATTTCACTAGACTAAATTGGATTGGGCTAATTGCTCACATTTAACAAGGCCGGCCAGAACGAAGAGCAAGCAATTTTTCTTTAGATCCTTCAATTAAAAGTGTAATTATTAAGCTGGTTGATGAAATGCTTCAACTACAAGAAAATTGAAGCGACAGTTTCTAAATTTCAATAGTCGCTTAAATTGATGGATGATTGTTAAAGTAGAAGCTACCTTCCTTGCGATTGGTTTAATTCGGTTAATAACTGAATACATGCATATCAAACATTAGAGAAGTAAATTGAGGGACATAGCCAGCATTTCTAAATATTTTGGGCTAAAATTTCATTTGAATTTTTTTGTTGTTTAAGTATATTCAATTGCTACATAATAAATAAATTGGTCAGGTTAAAATATTTGACTATACCTAATTTTAAGGTGGACTATATATTATTTTTTTTGTACAAAATTGTCAATTATATTTACTCACCGTCACTACTATTAAAAAATTATTTTTCGATGCGAACAATGCTATTTCACTCTTATTTAACTATAAGTGACTACTATTTTTATTTTTAATATTGAGATAATTCGTATTTATCTAGACTAATTATATAAAATCTTAGACTTTAAATCAACTTAACCTTTGTAAATTAAAAAATGTTAAAAAAGCACACGAGCTGTAGTTCAGGGACGATCACACTAAGATCCATCCTTGAGTAAACTCAACTTGTTTTCGCGTATACAATAGATATGATCGATGTAATATTATCGAGTGAGAATTGCAATAAACAAAGTACAAATGGAACACACGTACACCTAGAGTCCTAGAGACTAACCTTCCTCTTGCACTTCTGTTCTTGAATCGCCTGGCTAGAAATATTAACCGTCATAGTACAGTTCATCTTCACTACCACATGCCTCTTCACTATATTCAACATGTTCACCCTTCCCGGAATCCTAGAATAGCTGCTCATCGTCAACAGCCCCGAACCCACGTCCGTCTTCAGGTTCGGGTTAGTGGTGAGAATATCAGTGATGATATCCACCGTGATGTTCATCCTCATGGTCCGTCGGGCCTTAGCTCGTCCCGGTGAACCTCTAGCCTCCCCCACCACCGTCCCGTGATAGTACAGCGTGGTGGTGGTGTTGCTGTACTTGAACGAAGCCACGTTCGGATTCTTCACCGAAACATCCGCCGTTAACGAGATGTTGGTGCCCGGCTTGGGGGTAGTGCCATTGATTAGCTCGAGCTTCGTGACTGTGATTTTGTTCATATTGATCTTCGGCTCCTTGACTTGGAACACAGTGAAAGCTAGGATAATGATCACCACTGCTTGGATTAGCAGTATGGCCGTTATGCACCCGCAGCAATTGATGAACTTCTTTCGTCGAGCTCTTTTCAAGTGGAGGGCGGCTTCATTGTCATCGCTTCTGGGGCGGTAGTCGGCAGGAGCTAGCGGTCTTGCCTGCTCCTTCTCCACCATGGTGGCTAGAGGTTGTTGATGGGGGAGAAGAGGCTAGGGTGTCCGGTGTCTTATAAGGTTGAGTTAGTAGTATGTGTTGGTTGATGGGGTATCGTCAGAGGTGATGACAATAAGAGATTTTGTGGGTTTTGCCTACCCGTAATTTTGTCAAGCTGCTGAAAGTTGACCCTTACACTAAATCACACGTGACTTTGTGATACATGAACATATACTATTTCTTTAGATGACATGATCGGCATTTTTAACCATATTAGTTATTTTTGAGTTAACTTTTAATTAAATTATTTAAAATATTATTTTAACTAGTCATTTTAAAAATAGGGCCGCATTAATATTTTTTATTTTAACCATCATTACATCAATATTATTCTTTAAATAAAGATTAAATAATTTAAATATATTTATATATCACCTAAAATATTTTATAAGAAATATATTAAATTATAGATAATCTAATCTGAGTCATCTTGCTCAATATCTAGCTAGCGAAACATCTCAATGTTATAATAACTAAAATTTAATTAGGTTGTTAGAGCTCCGAAAATATTTAAATACACTCTTCAAAATAGTTAAATGTTAAAATAAAGAGCTGTTATTATAAAAATTTTAAATAAAAGAAGGTCAACGACTTGAGAGAAAGGGGGTTTCTTCTCCCTGTCTGGCTGCGGGCTCATCCGCCGTCGTTAGACGAGACTTGGTGATTCCGTTGGAACTCTTTACAACCGGGGAGATTGAGGCGGGGGTTTGTGATGTGGGGAGAGGGAGATCACGACGACCAGAAAATTGAGGTTGTGACCTTCCTTGGCCAGACGGGTGGACTAGAAAACTGCTGAGAACGGCATCCCCAAGGTGGCAAGTGAAGGATTGGATCGGACAAACCAAATATGGGTTGGGTCAAACAGATATCGGTGTTTGTGTTTGTTTGGTTACGTCGACAGGATTCCATGGTGCGAAGATGGTGGGTATGGGTTCGACGTGTCGGCATTGCTACTAGATGCTCTGCAACTCCTGTGTGGCGGTGGCAGCGACGTTCAGATGGTTAAGATTGGGTCGGGCCTTGGTTGTCTAGCAGCCCAATATCTCTCTTACCTCAGGTTGGGCTTTGGGCCCATACTAGGCTTACGTTTTTACTGGTTTTTCTATTTAGTTGTTGGTGGCTTTATGTCGGTAATAAGCCTATCTTTGAATGGACAATGTAGGCTTTGCCCGGGTAAATGCACATAATGTGCTATGATTGTCTTAAGTATGTGACGAGTTCCTTGCATAGTTAAATGGTCGCACCTAGTTTATGACAGGGTGAAACTTGATCATAATATATGGGAAAGCAGATCGACATAGTATTTTGTGGCTCTATATGAGTTTTAACTTTCTGTTATGTCGCCAAAGCAAATAGAGTAGTCAATGATGCACTCTTTGTTAAATGATACTTGTTAGAATATTCGGGTGATGTAACGTCTCCTGATACAATGTTTTCTCATTGTATTATGCAGTTTCATTAATAGTAACGGCGTGAGAGCTGTCTTTTAACATTTATCTTAAAAAATAAAATAGAGAGTTGCTAAAGTTGCTTTTAACAATTCATTTATAGGTTAAAAACTCAGAGAAATCACCCATTGATATTTACTGGTGATTTATACTAAAGTTCAATAAGATATATATATCGCATGTATAAGGCTCATGAAATTATCAGTCTAAATCGTATTTGTTGCATATTTACCGCTTTCCTACTGTAGCTATGGATCGCGATATTTGGTTGCTCTTCAGTATATAAGGGTGGCTGATTACAGATCCAAACCATCAAGAATTGATCTATCTCCACCACTGCTAGACGTGACCTTCTCTTCTCGTTGCAATCAAATTAGGAACTGCAAGTCTCATATAGCTGAATGCTATAAATTTGCAAGCTCTTCAA
This sequence comes from Comarum palustre, assembly GCA_951800085.1. Taxonomy (NCBI): domain Eukaryota; kingdom Viridiplantae; phylum Streptophyta; class Magnoliopsida; order Rosales; family Rosaceae; genus Comarum; species Comarum palustre. Next base: position 16,195,643 of record OX637581.1, on the reverse strand, counting down.
TAGTTAAATTTAAATCAATTATTAAAAGTAAATGTGCTGAAAATGATTGATTTTGTTCAAACAGGATGTCATTTTACCATTTTCAATAATGGTGATGTTGTGTAAGTGACACCCTAAACGAGACTAATGACATAAAGTTCCATTACCATCAATATTTCTTGCCACTGACTATATATTATCATCTCAAATTGAATACAAGAATATGAGTTTCTTCATTTTTATACCCGTGTGTTCACCACCAACTTCATCTACCATATTAATGAAAAATGTGGAAGACATTAATGCCTTCCTCTCCCCGGCACTCCGATTTTGACAAAGATCTAGTTAAAATATATACTATGACATATACCAGCATAACTACAAATTGAAGGCAACATAATTTGACTATCATAAACTAACAGCCTACCTCAGGTGTGGGAGTCAAATGCCGAACAAAACGGGACAAACAGACGTGGTTCGTTAGATTTTAAGTGAAATGATCTGATCCGTTAAATCACATGTATTATATCCGCTCGATCATTTCACTTATGATATAACGGACCACGTTCGTTTGTCTCGTTTTGTCCCGCATTTGACTCTCGCACCTGAGCGGCCCTGCATAAACTAAGTTGGTTAAGTATATATGCATTTCAATCTATGATAAGGAGGGCTTCTCGGCTACAAACGTCCTCACCAATGATTTTAGTGCGGATTTTCATCATTTTTGCACCACTTTTTTATCGAATTTCTCAATCTCTACCGTCTAGATAGTATTGTGTAGATCATCTCTGCAAAATTTTAGCCAATTTGGTGATCGTTAAGGCCCTCAAAATTGAAAACAAATGGACAGACTGAATTTTGTCGAACATGAACTGTTCATGTTTATTACAGAAAAATATAATTTTGAGGGCCTTAACGATCACCAAATTGGTTGAAAATATGCAGAGATGATCTATATATTATTATCTAAATACTAGATGATGAACATGAAGATGAGAAAGTTCGATCAAAAAATGATGAAAAAATAAAAATCCGCACCTAAAACATTGACGCGGAAGTTGGTAGCCAAGAAAATTTACTCTGATAAGTCTCTAGTCAGATCGATCTTATATAGATTTGCAGAAGTATCTAGAGACATCATATGATTTCGGTAAGTGGAGGACTTTAAACTCAGAAAAGTTGCCAAATTTCCTTACACAGAAGTTCCACTACGTGACTACAGGTCTATAGCTACACACATGACACATCGTAACATATATTAACAATTTGAGAGGCACGTTGAGTATAAAACTTAGTTTGCACTGAATTGTAATGTTTCTTTTTTATCATAATCTCGTGTTAGGCCAAGTATATGACTTTGGTCTTTGACATGTTGATTCATCATAAATTAAACATTATAAAAAAACTTTTTAAAATATTTGATCTTATCTTCTTCACTTGTTATCACTTTACGATGATACAAAGTGGAAATATAAGATGGTGGATTTCACTCTTATGAGATATTGCTGACAACTTACTTTTTTTATCGGTTAAAATTTCATTGAAAAAGAGCTAAGGATTATGATATTGTAGGACGGTTGAGACTCAACGGTACATAATTAAATAAGATAATTAAACAATCTAAATAAATTATAAATTTTTAAAATAATAAATTATTTTTTTCCTCAAAATTAATTTTGATCTAAATTATAATTATTATAATAAAACTAAATCATAAATTTTAAAAAAAATAATAAAATATTATAAAATATATGAAATGACTAAATATAGCCCTTCTCTGTTGGAGATGATTCACCACTCCATAAATTATATTATTTAAAGAAATAAATTTTAGATGATTCACCGCTCCATCAATTATATTATTTAAAAGAAATAAATTTTAACCCGGATCTTAATATAGCCTGTACTTACTAGAGATGATGTAAGAAGAGGCGAGTAGCCCTCGTAGTTCTACAGAGGGAGTACCTTCCCAGGAACAGTAAATAGTATTTTGAAGTGTCAATCTAGCTATTTAATGAGCAGTTACATTGGACTCACTAAGTGCTGACGACTTGTGTTGGTCGATTGCATTCGGAGAAAAAAAATATTTTGTTTTCTCAGTCTCTCGTTAGATTACATATGATTAACCAAAACAATTCAAGTTGAATAAATACCTCTTCATATTTGGACAAGCCTTAGGGGAATGAAAGTCCGGCTACTTCTGATCTCCGGATTACATAGCGATAATATGCCATTCAAATCAAGATAGAGAAGATGAGACGTTGATAAATATGAATAACTCAAAAATTTGCTTCCTGATTTGAAAACGACACCATGTCACGATGATTATGTTTATCTCCGGTTCTCCACCGTCGACTCTACTTTTCTTTTAGTATCCTCTAATATCTCATTAATTCATAGAAGAACAAGTTGAGCCTCCCCTTGTTTTGAGAGTTTTTCGCTTATATATAAGCAAGGATTAAAATATCTGTATCGGGGATATATCGGTCTGTTGAAAATGGGAGATATCAGGGATATCCGGGAAAAAAAAATATCGGGATTTAAAAAAAAATTCTAGAATATTTAATTTATTAGATTTACATATAAATATTACAAACATCAATTTCATCTACATCCATAAAAATTTTGAGAAATTTACCTTCCGACGATAAAGCTCCACATAGGGAATAATAAAGGTAAACAGGGTTGACCGTTACTATCGGCACCGAGATTTTTGGTAATTTTACTTCAATGTAGAGTTGGTTCACAAAGTTGTGCATTTGTTTAAAACCTAATAAACAAGTTATACAACATTAATATGCATATTGTGATTTCGATGACTAAAATTCACAAACAAAAATTCGACCGTCTGATATGATCACTATGACGAAAGATGTTTATGGTAAAAAATTCAACTGGATCCGACAACGTTAAGGGTTCGATCGAAGCGGTCAACCCTAATCTATCGTCATTTATTACATGGAAACACTCATATTTTTCTCTATACTACTTAGTTTGGTCAAACATTCTACACGAAAAAATCTCACGTGGACAAGACGTACCCGCCCATATAAAAATTTTGGGATATTTATATTCCGACGATAGGGCTCCCTCTAGGGAATAATAACGGTAAATATGGTTGACAGCTACTTTCAGTACCGAGACATTACCCGAATTACGTGATTTTTGAACCATAGCTGTATTTCACAATTCTGAACAAATCTTATTTCACGATATTTTTGGTAATTTTGCTTCTATGTAGAGTTGGTTTACAATTTTTTTTACAGATATTTCGGAGATATATCAGAGATACATCACAGAAATATCGAGATACGGTGGAAGATAAGATATTTACCCCTCTAAATATATCGGTCATTCAAAAAAGGAAGATATCGTATATATCACAAAGATTTTAATCCCTGCATATAAGTACTGAGGCCAAATATTAGTCACAAAGGCATTTGTTGTGACTGCATGTTTTCAGAATGATCCTTTTACCACATCAGGTGCATGACCATCTGTAAACTACAATCAAACTAGTACCTAGCATGCGTTATTTCCTTTTCCAATAACATATGTAACAACATGTTCTTGGATGGAGGTGTAATATCACACTTAAAAAGCTTTTCTAAGAAGAAGAAAAAAAAGGAAAGCTTGGAATTAGCACCATCTATGTTCCTCCCTCTCTTAGGCTTGTCATCATTTGTCAAAGAGTGCTGCCAAATACACCCAACAAATATCTTAGCAAACCCAGCAAACTTTGTTCATCTAGTAAAATTATAAAATTCGTAAGTAAACCCAGCATCTTTCCAATAATACTTTTTCCTTTGTTAAACCTAGCAAAACTCATGACTAAACTTGCACCCAGCGAAACCCACAATCCCACACTTGAAACACCAACAAAAACGCTTTGTTGCAAAACACCAATTTATGCTGCCACTCTACCAAATAATTACCATAGTTTCGAATTGCAGTTCCTCATGATGCTGACTAATGGAAGATTGATGAGCACACAAAACCAATAATAGCATTAGTGATGGTGTGGAAGTTCAAGGCTGGTTGTGAGATGTTTCCAATATTTGATCGATAAGAGAATAGCTGCTACGGTGAGTTTGGTTGGTTAGTGTTGTAACGGATGGAAGAAAGAAGACAGATTTACGTGGTTCACTAACGATATGTTAGCTACGTCCACGGCAGAAGGAGAACAGTTTTATTAGCTTGAGGAAGAACACAGAATACAAAATACAGAGTGCGGCGCTAAACACTTAATACAATTAGGTTTAGGACGTTTATATACTAAACGTCCGCGACTGAAACTGTCCCCGCGAGCGACTGATGCTCGCGCGAGTCGACTGATGCTCGCGCGGGTGAAACTGTTCAACCAACTGAACCCAGCATAACAAGTTTCAGCGAGATCCCCGAATAGCTGGTACCTCCGGATGGGTGGTTCAAGGCATATATTAACAAATCTCCACCTTGACTTGAATCCTCTCACAAATAACAGATGTACCGGATGCATCACAGTGATGCCAGATGACTTCTTTGCCTCAGATGTTCATAACAGATGTACCAGATGCACCACAATAGTGCCAGATGTACAAATAACTCCTCTGCCTAACAGATGTTGCCCCCAAAGAGCAACTAACAGCTTGTAACATTTAGCAGGTCCAAACAATGTTGGAACTTGCTGTGCGGAACCGGCTTGGTGAGCATATCAGCGGGATTATCAGCACTACCCACTTTCTTCACCTTAATTCTGCTCTCACTTCTCAGAAAATGATACCTGACATCAATGTGCTTAGTCCTCTCATGATGAACATGATCCTTTGCTAAACATATTGCGCTCAAACTGTCACAATATACTATAGCTTGATCATGATGCAAACCAAGACTACTGACCAGTCCCTTCAACCATATTCCTTCCTTTGCAGCTGCTGTCAAAGCCATGTACTCTGCTTCAGTAGTAGACAAAGTCACTGTAGGCTGCAAAGTAGCTTTCCAACTAACAACAGAGCCACCAAGGGTAAAAACATAACCAGTCATAGATCTCCTAGTGTCAACATCTCCAGCATAATCGCTATCTGAATAGCCTGTTACTAAGCATTTTGTATCACCTCCATAAATGAGACCAACATCAGACGTACCTTTGAGATACCGAAAAATTCTCTTCACAGCTTGCCAATGCTCCTTTCCAGGTTCACCCATAAACCTGCTGACAACACTAACAACATGTGCAAGATCAGGCCTAGTGCAGACCATAGCATACATCAAGCTTCCTATTGCACTTGCATAGGGGACTCGAGACATGTATTCCTTCTCCTCAGCAGATTTAGGTGCAAACGCAGTAGACAAATGAATATTTGCAGCACTTGGAGTATCTATAGGTTTTGATGTGGACATACCAAACCTGGACAGAATTTTCTGGATGTAACATTTCTGTGATAAGAAAAGCTTCTTCTGACTTCTATCCCTGTAAATCTCCATTCCCAAAATTTTCCGGGCTGCTCCCAAATCCTTCATCTCAAACTCTGCACTGAGGAAACCCTTCAACTTCTGGATATCTGACTTGTTTTCTGCAGCTATCAACATATCATCTACATACAGGACCAGATAAATGAGGGACCCATTTGTGACCTTGTTGTAGTAGACACAACAATCATACGGACTCCTGATGTAGCCTATCTCTATCATATAGCTATCAAACCTCTTGTACCACTGTCTAGGAGACTGCTTTAGTCCATACAAGGACTTCTTCAACTTGCAAACATAGTCTTCTTTTCCAGGAACTTGGAAACCATCTGGCTGAGTCATGTATATCTCTTCTTCCAATTCTCCATGTAGAAAAGCTGTCTTCACATCTAGTTGTTCAAGCTCCAGATTCTGATGTGCAACTATGGCTAGTAACACCCTGATAGAAGTATGTCTGACCACTGGCGAGAAAATCTCATTGTAGTCTACTCCCTCTTTCTGATGGAACCCTCTTGCAACTACTCTAGCTTTATACTTAATGCCCTCAGCAGATGACAACCCTTCTTTCTTCTTGAAAACCCATTTACAAGTAATGATCTTTCTCCCCTGATCAGGTCGTTTGGTCAATTCCCAAGTCTGATTTCTCTGAAGTGATTCCATCTCATCTCCCATTGCAACAAGCCATTGAGTTGACTCTGTACATGTAATTGCTTCCTTGTAGGTGGATGGCTCATGAGGATCCACCTCTTCAGCAACCTGTAGTGCATAAGCCACCATGTCCTCAAACCCATACCTCGTGGGAGCTTTCCCAAAATTTGCTCTCCTAGGTCGCTCATGAGTCAGAATATGCTGATTAACTACCGTTGGTTCTGTTTCTGAATGTAGGTGTTGATCTTCCTGTTGTGGTTCAAACTCATCCTCAGTGACTTGTTGCTCCACCTGTCTCTCAACACTACAATTTTCTGATACTACAGTAGACTTCACAGTAGAGTTAAACATAGAATTTTCATCAAATACTACGTTTCTACTAAGTATAACCCTCTTTTCAGATGGAGACCAGATTCTGAAACCTTTAACCCCATCCCCATAGCCTACAAACACTCCCTTTTTAGCTCTTGGTTCTAACTTACCCTCACTTACATGATAATAAGCAGTACACCCAAAAACTCTCAGATTGGAGTAATCAGCGGGCTTACCAGACCACATCTCATAAGGTGTTTTGAGATGTATACCTGTGTGAGGTCCACGATTTATCAGATAACATGCAGTACTCACCGCTTCTGCCCAGAACCTTCTTTCTAATCCAGCATTAGAGAGCATGCACCTTGCTCTCTCTAGAAGTGTCTGATTCATACGTTCTGCTACACCATTTTGCTGTGGTGTATTCCGGACTGTGTGATGCCTTGCAATACCTTCAGACTTGCATAACTCATCAAATTCAGCAGAACAGAATTCCAGACCATTATCAGTTCGCAGCCTCTTGATCTTCTTCCCTGTTTGATTTTCCACTAATGTCTTCCATTGCTTGAAGTTCTTGAAAGCGTCACTTTTATGCTTCATCACGAACACCCAAGTCATTCTTGAGTAGTCATCAATCATAGACACAAAATATCTGTGACCTCCAAAGAATCAACACGAGAAGGACCCCAACAATCAGAATGGATATAATCAAGCGTGCCTTTAGTTCTATGAATTGCTTTAGAAAATTTCCTGCGATGTAGCTTCCCAAAGATACAATGTTCACAGAAATCAAGATCCTTGACCTTGTGGCCACCAAGAAGATCATCTTTTGACAGAATTTGCATCCCTCTTTCACTCATATGACCGAGCCTCATGTGCCATAGCTTGGTCATATCATCCTTGTGAAACTCCGATGATGCAACAGCAGCAGAACCTGACAGCGTAGAACCTTGCAGAAAGTACAAAGTACCCCGCTTGACACCTTTCAGAACCACATTGGAACCCTTGTAGACATTTAGGACTCCACATGAGCCTTTGTAACTGAACCCTTTGCTATCTAGTAGACCCAAAGAAATCAGATTCTTCGTCATGCGTGGAGCATGCCTAACATCATTCAATGTACAGAATTTACCATCATGTGTCCGTATTTTGATTGAGCCTATTCCAACCACCTTGCATGCATGGCTGTCAGCCATAGAAATATTGCCTCCATCCATCTGCTCATAGGTTGAAAACCACTCTCTACGTGGACATATATGATAAGACGCCCCGGTATCCAAAATCCACACATCCCTGTGATGTGTGTGTGCATCTGCAACCAAGGCCAAATCCTCTTCAGAATTGGTTTCAACTTCTGCTACAACAGCAGTACCTGATGCTTTCTCATGCTGCTGCTTCTTCTTCTTTGGACATTCGTTTTTCCAATGTCCATTTTCTTTACAGTAGTTACAGACATCATTGGATTTGGAACTCTTTGAAACTGGTTTCTTGAATTTCTTCTTCCCAGAGCTTCTCTGTCCCATACTTTCACTGGCTACCAACCCAGCAGCCTGACTGTCTGAACTTGTACCAGTCGCCTTATGACGCATCTCTCTAGTATGAAGAGATGATCTAACCTCCTCCAGAGTCACAGTATCTCTCCCACCAATAAAAGAATCCACAAAATTCTCATAAGATAGGGATAGAGATACCAGCAGAATTAAGGCAGCATCTTCATCATCAACTTTAACATCAATGTTACGCAACTCTAATAGAATTGTGTTTAACTGATCTAAGTGATCTCTTAGAGTCGTGCCCTCTTCCATTCGCAGACTGAACAGACGTCGCTTTAGAAGCAACTTGTTGGTTAAAGACTTCGTCATGTATAGACTCTCAAGCTTCAACCACAGACCAGCCGCAGTTTCCTCCTCTGCGACCTCAGTGATTATGTCATCTGCAAGACACAACAAAATTGTCGAATGTGCCTTCTCCTCCAGACTGGCCATCTCAGCGATTTCTGGATCCCCCTGTTTCTTCACCAGCGGCGCCCACATCCCTTGTTGTTTTAACAAGGCTCGCATCTTGATCTGCCATAAACTGAAACTGTTTCTACCCGTGAATTTATCGATCTTCACGTTTAACCCAGACATCTTTCTTCCCAGAATTCGAACCCCTCCTAGGCTCTGATACCAGTTTGTTGTAACGGATGGAAGAAAGAAGACAGATTTACGTGGTTCACTAACGATATGTTAGCTACGTCCACGGCAGAAGGAGAACAGTTTTATTAGCTTGAGGAAGAACACAGAATACAGAGTGCGGCGCTAAGCACTTAATACAATTAGGTTTAGGACGTTTATATACTAAACGTCCGCGAATGAAACTGTCCCCGCGAGCGACAGTCGCGAGAGCGACTGATGCTCGCGCGAGTCGACTGATGCTCGCGCGGGTGAAACTGTTCAACCAACTGAACCCAGCATAACAAGTTTCAGCGAGATCCCCGAATAGCTGGTACCTCCGGATGGGTGGTTCAAGACATATATTAACAGTTAGTTTTGGATTGAATTTGATAAAAAGATAAATGATGATGATGCGTAAAATTGATATGAGAAGAATAATATTCTTGTCAATTTGTTGCTTGATATTGAGGAAGTGAGTAGAGCACATTAATTGCATAAAGCTCATGAAGCTTTGCTTTTATGACTCTCGATCTAAATATTCTAAGAAGATAGATTCAATTGGAAGAGCCAATTGACTATCAGAGAAGTTCATGAGGACAATAAATCATCTTCCATACAGACTTGCTCTGGAGCGGGATAGCCGTGCGGGACGAAACAGGACAAAACGGCAGCAGCCGTCTGATATTTAATAAATTGATCAAACGGCAAGATCAAACGGAGTCAAACAGACATTATCAATTCATTAAAGATTGGACGGCTGCCGTCGTTTTGTCTCGTTTCGTCCCGCACGGTCCACAGCTATCCCGCGCCTGAGCAGCCCTGATCTTCCATATGCAATTGGAAGAATCCCTTAAAAGTTCTCAGACAAGTTCATAATCAAATTTCAATTGTTTCTTACCTTGATCAATAAATTTTACGTCAGTAGATGTGTGAGAGTGGATTTCGTCGGTGTGAGTTTTGCTGGCTTTTATAAACAAAGGGTTTTGTTGGAAAGTTGTTTAATTTTGTTGAGTGTAAAAATCTGATGAGTGTAAAGAATTTGGGAGTATTTCTATGCGGAGAAGAACTTTGAACTAGAGTGTGATCATAATAAGGGTTCTCTCATGAATCGTTGGTCTGTAATTCAAATTGATGTGAACAAATTCAGTGCCATTTATGCTGCAGTTGAAAGGACAAGAGCAAGTGGCACAACTGAACAAGATAGGGTAATGTAAATTACTAATGTGATATGTTTCAAGGTATGTTTTTATATATAAAATAACTAACTCTATATCTTCTTTTTATGTTTGTGCAGATGCTGGAAGCCAAATAAAAGTTTAGGGAGTTGAAAAGAAACTTTGCATATGAGCATTGTTGGAATCTGTTGAAGTTCCACTCAAAATGGAACTTGGAACTCTCTAGGAAGAAACCAAAGACGATTCCTACAACTTCATCTCATGTCACTCCATCTGCTAGCCCGCATATAGTAAATTTAACTGTCACTCCATCTGATGGTGATGGTCAAGGAAATGAGGCTCCAGGCTTGGTGAGGCCTATAGGAAAAAAGGCTGCCAAGACCTTGACAAAGAATGCAAAAGCTAAAGAGAAAGTTGGAGCAGTCCAATCTGAATTAGGAGACTATTATGCTCTGAAAGTTGAACATGCTGAGGATGTGCAATTTCAACTGATGTATGATGCTGAACAAGAGAACATCAAGCTGAGGAAACAGGAACTTGCAATTCAAGTTCGAAAAGAGGACAATGCGATAATGGCAATGGATACTTCTACAATGGAACCAATTCATGCACAATATTTTGGAGGACTTCAACAAGAAATTATGGCAAAAAGAGCTGCTGATGGAAACTAGATGTCAGTTCATCGCATAAAGAGCTGCCAAAGATGCATAAAGTTGGCAACTGCATAGTTTGATTTCATATGATTCAGTTTTTCCTTATTTCAATCATGAAACTTTAGTTTATTTTCTTATTTTGAATTTGTTGAAGTGTTGCCATGGCTTTTGTATCTGTGAACAGAAGCTGTCAAAATAATGACATTTTGCCTTGATTTGATTCATTCTCTTTACAGATTTTTGCATTATTTATGCTAGTTGAAAACTTAAATATGTAAAGTTCTAAACAATGGCAAATTACATACCAGTGAGTACAAATTCAAAAGACAGTGAGTACGAATTCAAAAGATCCTTGGAGGAAAAAAGAAAGAGCAACACAATTACCATCTTTTATTCCCTTATTCATTTGAAACATTCAATAAGATGAATACTGCAAAATGATATTTCAATCTCCTCCATGCAGCTGCCACAAGTGTTCGATAAGATCACCTTGTAGTCTAGAATGAGACTTAGCATCTTTAATGTAGAGATGGTTTCCAATGAACTGCATCAGTGTTTCTATTCTCTCATGTGATGGTACTACATTTGATGGCTCTCCAACTATATCATAATCTTGAATGATGCAATTAGTTTCACAATCACGGTCTTGACCAATATCTCTAATATATTGGTCATCATCTCGCTCGTCTTTCACAATCATATTATGCATGTTGTCATGATAACCTTGAGTGTATCTTGATTCCATAAACGTGCTTGAAGTACTCCAAATGCACGCTCATTTTTCTTGCTCCCTCTTGTTGCTTGGAAAAGTGCTTCTTCTTATTTCTTTGTGGAGCCGGTATTGTCTTTACAAATGCCGCCCAAGTCGGATATATACCATGAACAAGGTAGTATACCATACTATATGGTTTGCCATTAACTAAGTAGTTGACACGAGGAGCACGTCATATGGCTAGATCATCAAATAAAGAAGATCCATCTAACACATTGATGTCATTATGAGATCCTGGCAACCCAAAAAATGCATGCCAAATCCAAAAATCATATGATGCTACCACTTCCAAATAATTGTTGGTTCATAATAGTGACCGGAATACATACCTTGCCATGTAGATGGACAATTTTTCCATCTCCAATGCATATAGTCTATGTTTCCTAACATTTCAGGAAACCCACGCTTTTCACCAATCTAAAGCAATCTAGTCATGTCGTTACTATTTGGTGGTCTCAAGTACTCATCACCAAACATAACAACTACAGCATTGACAAACCTTTTAAGACTACATAGAGTAGTACTCTCACCAATTCACACATATTCATCTACATAATCAGCTGGAACTCCATAAGCAAGCATTCATAGGGCAACAATTATCTTTTGATATGATGACAAACCAATAGTTCCAGCAGCATTCCTCTAGCATAAAATATGAATCACATGAAAGCATAGCATCATGAATTCTATAAAAAGAAGACGTCTCATTCGAAACCTTCTCTGAAATGTATTATCAGGAAATATAGATGCATTGGCGAAGTAGTCTCCGTAGAGGTTCTCATGACCTTTAGCTATATTGCGGGGAACAAAAATTCGACCTTTTATTTAACCACAACGTACTGGTCTTTCCCTCTCTTCAACAAAACGCTTAATAAGATCATCATATTTTTCATCTGCAATGGTTCTCTTTCTCAGGAACCACTTATGCATCCAACGACTTGCTATGGATTGGCTCACCATTTGAAACAATAGAGACTAAACGAAGTTGATATGGGATGAAAGCTTGAAAGTAGGGAATCAAAATATCCTATTGTTTGTGTGTTTATCAAGAAAGCAATTAATCTTTCCATCAAGAAAGCAAGTAAATCAGAATGATCAACTTCCATCGTTTGTTGTTTTGCCAAATCTTGTCATTATACATGTCTCACAAATAGATGTGTATCATATTTTTTGGATATGTTCTGAAAGTTTAAATTTATCTTTTTATATAGCATCTCGGTTTACTCAAATACATATCTCTTTGATATCATATGTTTGCGTTGAAGATATTTTGATCTAATTTCGCATTAATTTGGAAGAAGTCATATATGATATGAACATAGATATCTATTTTCCTCTCAACATGACCTATTAGTTTGAAAAAATAGCCATTGAAAATTAAGGTTATGCAATTTTTAATTTTAAATTCAAAACTAAATATCAGAAGCTTGCTATAATAAACAGCATTGATGGAGATGTGATTTAAAATTGGCTAACAAAATAACTTTCTAGCTGTTTTAGCTAAAAAATGACTTAAATATAGCTAGCATTGTTAAAGTTGCTCTAAATATGTTTAATATTCCTCCCACTTAATATGTAGGTTAATAACTTTCAATTGAATTTTCAAGAATAACAAATAGAAATGATCGAACATCTTAACTAATATTAGCTTGTAGAAATATTGTTTATGCAAGATTGTGTTTCTTAAGTTATACAAGTTTCAGATCCAAATTGATATGTTTTTTTAATACAAAAGTTTAGGTAAGAGGGATGCTTTCCTACATTATCAGAGTTAGGACAAACCCTACGACCTAGGCCCGGATGCTTTTGGATTTTCAACTGGAGGGGGGGATTTCACCCACGTTTGAGAGGGGTGGCACCCTCCTTGAAGGCCCGGAGACATGCTCCCAGGAGACCACACCTTCACTCAACGGCCCATCCGAAGACAGACCCAGACATTTTACATATTACCCACCAATGAGGGATTGTTGGTAACGAGGATCGAACTTGTGTGAGTTTACACCTCAAGTCCGCTCTTGACCAACTGAACCAACCCATTCGCATCTAAATTGAAATGTTTGACCGGGATACTAGAAATGTGAACCAGCAAGCATCAGTTATATCATCCTACCAAGTCATACCATCAACTTCAAAGAAGCTTCTGCTTGATCTATTATTTGTTCTTTACTTTGAATCGTTCATCCTTGACTGAATCCACGAGGAATGCTCTCCTTGACTTTATCAGAAGAGGAAAATAAGTTGTAGAAAAATTGCAGTATAGAGTAATGAACAAGGAATCGATCTACAAGTGAAATTTAAGCAAGAGAGGGTTTAGGATGAACAAGCTAATCATATATAACACAAACAGTAACAAACTTGGTACTGGACTTAAAATCACTAAGTAACTACAACAGAATCAGAGACATATTTACAACAAATGAAAGGCATAGGGTCGCAAAAAATTCCAGATCAAAAAAGAAGAAAGCAACAATTTGATGAGGCTTCACTTTGAACTCAGACTATCATTCAGTGGCAATTGAAGTCCTGGATTTTCTGGGTGGCCAAAATAATATTCAAGCTGCAATTCATCTCCCCAGTTCTTCTTTTCTTCACCATACCAACCATATTGACCTTCCCACTAATCTTTGTATAGCTCTTCAAACCCAAAACCCGTGAGCTAACATCACTGCCTACTCCTTCAACCTTTACCTCCACCACAACACTAACTTTCTTGCTCTTCCTCAACTTAATAGAACCCTTAGAAATGGTGCTTTGACCAACTGTAACACCCCCATAGGAAACAACCACAGCACTTTCATCATACTTGAACCCTCCCCAGTTCTGATTCTTGATCAGAATTTCTTGACTCAGACTCATGTTGATGGTGGAGGGTGTAGTCACCAATCCCACGTTCAGATTCTCCACAGTGGTTGAATCCAACTTGACGTTCGGATCCTTAAAGCGAAAGATAGTGAGGCAAAGCACACCTAGAACAACAACTTGGAGCAGAACAACTGCGATTCCAATCCCACAGTACTTGAGTCTTCTCTTCCCTCTAGCCATTTCCTTTGAGGCAAGAATCCGCAACTCTTCGTCTTCAGCTTCTAGTTCTCTCCTCGAACCATTCATGAGTTGATTCATACGTAGATGATGCTCCTTCTCTTCCTCCATGTATGAGTTCTTGAGAAGCTGAAGATAACGGAGAAGGGTAGTGCTATACTGCTATTATCTTTGTTGCTCTAATATGTCGGAGCCAAAAAGAAAAGTGAAGAAAATTTATTGAACGCGTACATGTCTTTGAAAGTTCTATTCTGAAACAGACATATATGTCCTGCTTGGAGATTGGTTCTCTGGTATTCAACAAAGAACGATGGACTTGTTTGCTGGGTATTGACTTTGACATTAGCCATTAGAAGTCTTACAGAGGATTAGATCATCTCTGTCTAAAATTATTCGATCATCTGTCATGTAGTGATTGAAAATTTCTTCCTATAATAGCATTACAACCACCACAAGGAAATTAACTGGTGCAGATTATGAATTTTAATATTTTTTAAGGCAGAATGAGGTGGGGATAGCTATAATGCTATATGATCGAAGCTAATTAATCATCAAAACAGAGAAACACAGAGATTGTGACAGTCCTAAAAAACGAAAAACATAAATATTGGAGATGCGGGGTATCGATCCCCGTACCTCTCGCATGCTAAGCGAGCGCTCTACCATCTGAGCTACATCCCCATATGACGATGACCCTAAGAGAATAGTAAATTGTACAAGAGCTCACAGTACTAAGTGATATGCTGAGAAAGTTTCAAATTGTTTTTTTCTGTAGTCTGTTCCACATTTAAAACAAACAAAAATGTGTACCATGTTGATTTCTTCTGAAACATATCGAAACACAACCCTTTAAGAAAGGAGGATATAGTACTTGGTAGCAGGAACTATCAAAAATGGGTTTGGGGTGAAGTGCCTATCAAATAAGGTGTGCTCTCATATCATATACTTTACGTGCTTCATATTACTACTTTCTTTACCGGTTGAATTATGTATTTGATTCTGAAAATAGGGCTTATCATTAGCAAGTACAAGTGAGGTGATTCTGGGTTTTTCACGTGAGGGGGAAGAAGATGGGTCTGAGGCAGGAGAACTGAGAGTGGAAAGCAGTTCAGAAGAAATTGGGTGTAAGACGATCCGTAATTACAAGTCTTTTCTTCGCAATTTTACTGGTTTGTGTGGGAGTTTATTTCAAAGAGAAAATTATATGATTTCGCAATTAACTTTTTTAATGAATCTTTTCTTTTTCTTCCAGCAGGTGCTACAGGAGATGTATATACAGTGTTGTTGCTGAACTGTAGTAAGTTCTCTCTTGCCCCCACTGCAATTTTGTTTCTTTAATGTTGAAAGGCTTTTTGAATTAGGTTACTGAATCAAGTGTAAACAAATAATGTGGATCAAAACAAAAATGTGCATCTGAAAATGGTTACTGTTGTGCTTATTGTACAACGAACTCCAAAGATTCATAGTTTTGTCAACGCAGACTTCTGATATGTATAATTAATTTTATACATTATGGATTGTTGTTTTTTATTATCTACAATGAAGTTGTTGCATATTCATATACTCCATTCTTACAACCTTTCATTTCCCGAACCTCAGTGAATCAAGTCTTTCTCTGTATATTCTTGCTATTCTGTTCAACTTAACAAGCGATTGGAAATCCTCAGTTTGAATTGTTTGCAATTTTGGTGTGGAATGAGCCTGGACTTGGCTTCTTTACAAGTTTGGCTCTGCCCACAACAAGCGAAAACTAGAAAATTTATTTTTGTGTTCATGCATAGATTTGTTTGTTTTCATTGTTATTCATCTTCTGTACAAAACATTGTAAACCATGCTCCTTTTTCCCTCTCTATATTCCTTTTGCACTTAGTTCTTTTGCATGTGTCCCGACTGCAGCCTTGGGTTTATTTAACTTTTTATTGGTTTAGCAGATAGTATATATCCTCTTGCTGGTGAGAAAGCTTCATAATTTCCAAAGGTAGGATACTAAACTACTTTTGGTCTTTGAGTGATTGGATGAACTGTACTTATTTTCACGGCTTTACTTAGAATCTTTTTGGAGTAATTTTATTTTTTTTTTCTGTGTATTTTTTGATGATCTGGTGTTTGTTTTTTTAAACTATTTTTGTATCCGTTTGCTTTTATTGAATTTAATTAGAAACATGAATCATTTGATTTAAATAGTTCCTGCATCTAGGGTTTTCATTTTATATTTTTCCAAAGGTAGTTATAATTGTGGATCTTATAAAATCATGCATTCTGAGTTTTGTTGTTTCTAAAGAATTGAAATCTGTTAATATATGTTATTAGTAGTCATGGCTTTCATTTTGTTGAATGTGATTATATGAATTTACAGAAAAGTGGCAGCAATGCTATAATATACGTTATTAAAGCATTTTCAAATTCGAATTTCTGTAATGAAGCAATCAATTTTCAGTTTATTTATGGTTGGATTTTTTTTGGTGATTCGTTTCAGTACTTTCTGTTATCAATCAGTGGGGACTGATGTTCAGTGAAGATTGAATAGTGGAATACATACCGGTAGATATTCCAAATATTTTTTTTTCTCAATCCAATTTTCTGATATTTGGATCTCATTTATTATTTGAAAAGTATTTCAATGATGTGAGAAAAACACAGCATGGTCTTTTTAATGCTATATTCAAGGAAGTTGAGACTTCACACTCATATTGAGAAGGTTTGGTTTAATCTCATTCACATTTTGGTTGTTTAGTGAATTCAAGTTCTTTCATGCATATAATAAATAAGGATAACACATAGTAATCATTAAAGTTGACCCTGTTCATTGTAGGTACCTCCCACCAAGCTATCACAACTACTAGAACAACCTTGAAAATGGGAGAAGCATTCTAGAGTTTGAGAACTAAATTTAGTTGTATACATTATCTATGATATGAGCCGTAAACTTACCAATGGTGCAAGTGAAAGGTGAAAAGAGAGAGGTATGCATCATTATGTATAAATGTACACAGCTATATGTATAAATGATGTCAGCTTACTTCTGGAAGCATATTTCTTAAAGCAATTTTTGCAGAGTCTGGGGAGGCATACAGGTATCCGTCATAGGCTGATTTTAATTTTATTCTTTTGTAGAATCTAGGATCTTATTATACTTCACATTTTTGAATTTCAAATCTGGGAGTTTACATTCTGGTAATTTGTTTGTGATACGAAAAATAATAGGTAGTAGCTTTGTATGAATAAATGGTTTTCAAGACATTTACTAATAATAGCAGTGCTAAACCATATGAACTGAAATAATTTTTTGTTCTACCATGGTTATGAGTTCTGTAACATTGGGAGATAAAGATTTAACAAAGGATGGAATTTGTTATCTACATGTTTATTGTACATCTTTGCATGACTGAATTTCACTTTCATGGTTCTTGCAGAAGTTACTCAACTCAACTTTTGCAAGGTTATGCTGCAATTCACAGTTGAAGTATTCAGATTGTACTTTGTGAACTAGGATTTTACTGTGAAGATAGTGAAAGCAAATAGGAATACTCATTGAAGACGGTGATAATGTGAAATAGGACTTTACTCTGGTTGTACTTTGTGAGCCTAAAACAAATAAAATTTGTTCACACTTATTATTGCCAACACATTGAAGATACCTTTTTTTCTTCCCTCAGTTCACATCAGTAAGTGACGAATATCAGTTTGTATGTGTGTAATGTATTGTACCGTGTTTTGCTGTACTTCATGCATGATTGCTTACATTTTTGTTCTTTTATACCATGTGTTTTGTTCTTTTATACTAAGTGTTGAAATGCTGCAGAAAAAATATTTTTACAAAAAATAAGATTAACAATACTCCGCTGCAACGGGCGGACGCGTCACCTAGTTTATAAAGGAAAGGAGAACTTGATCACCCAAATCCCACCTTCTCCCACTTTTGAACTTCAAAATCTTACTTTTCCACATCGGACCTGGAAATCAACATATACGTACTCTCTCAGACGTAAAAGTTAACCCATCACTGACGAGCATGGTAACTATAACTAGCAGCAAGAGAATCTTGAACATACATGATTTTCGTTCGAAAGGATTCCCTATATATAGTCTAAATCCTCAAGTGATCATGGTTTCAAAATATACAAATTAAGAGGATGTCTTGGTTAAAACGGTATCACAAGGTGCATCGCTCATCTCTTCCTTCACTAACCAAGGTGGTACAATTTTCAAGTCTGATATCAGCTTCAGATTTGAAGTCCTTGTTCTCCATCTTAGAAGAATCTGCTTCAACCTGCCAAAATCCAGTGCATTTGTGACAAAAGTTTTCTGTGCCTTTAATCCTAATTTCTAAGGAGCTGCATAAATAACACTTACAACACACCAGACATAGAAAGTCAAAAATGTAGAATGTACGTACAAAGGCAAAGCATGAAACCAAGGCTGTAAAGCCCCGCCCAAGGTGCCAACCAAATAGTACTTGAATACTTCCGGTCAATATCACCTGAAGGATTACCCTTAAAGAATTACCAAATTCCTTTGTATCTCCAATATCTCCAATAAAACGCATAAACGTTATCCCACATTTCCACTAAAGAATTACCCTTAGTCCTTTGTATCTCTAATAAAGTATTGCACCAAATTCCAATACTTGTTTATGGAGAAACAAAATGTACTAATAACAATATTTGAAATTGAAGTGTTTCATCCATGTTAATATATACAATCTCCTAAAGAACTCAACCACTGAACGAATATATAAGAAAGGAAAACATACATACCTTTACGTGAAACTCCCATTTTTCGTCTATCCATTCACAGTCAGGGACGGAACTACGGTGAGGGCTGGTACGGCAACAGCCCTACCGATATTATGTCTGAAAAACCCTTATATATATAAAACAACCCAGTCAATATATATATATAAAAATAACAGATCTATTCTCTCGACTCCTAAGCTCCCAGCCCGCACTTCTCATTCTTCACGACTTCACTAACAGCCTCTTTTCCCTCACTCTTCAATACGACATCCCTCACTCCTCGCTTTTCAGTCTTCACCCAGTGAATCCAGCAATTCACTCTCAATCTTCACCCTTCACGACATTTAGCTTCCTCCTCCAAGTCTCCAACTCCAGATCTCCTCCATGGGTATATCAAATTTCTTCACTTTATGTATTTATCTTCAAATTTATGAGTTTCTCTTACAAATTGCTTGGCTTTGTAGCTGACCATGTTGTGATTTATATGTTGCTTAAATTTTGATTTGTGATTTGGGGAACAAGGTCGGAATCGATATTCCTAAAGTTGAGGTAGATTCTAGAATTTAGCAATAGAGGGAGATGCGTTTGTAGGCACCAGAGCACTTCCGACTCTTTGGAATTCCACCTTGAACGCAATAGAGGTATTGCCAAAGACATTTCTCAGTATTAAAGTTCACAATTTTTGTCTTGTGTGCCTGTTGTGAATTGTGAATCATTAGATCTCTAAATTACTGTTTTTATGATTAGGAAATACTGGGACTTGTTGGACTTTCACGATCGAAGAAAAGAATTGTTAAGATTCTACAAAATGTTAGTGGTATTGGCTGCAATCATTAGATCTCTCAAACGAGCAATGTATGCATATGAGCTTTGACAAATATATATATATATATATATATATATATATATATATATATATATATATATATATATTTAATCTATTGGCTGCAATTCTACTTCTATGTGAACCAACTTTACATATTAGTTTGTCAGCAAAATCTCAAATAGTGAATAACAAAACTTGTAGAGTCGCTGCATGACTATATAAGTATAGATGTTGCTCTATAGTAATCTTAGTGATTATGTTATTGTTGGTCCCTGTTTGTTTACCAAAGTTGCAAGTAGTTTATTGTTTCATCTTTGTCAATTGTTTGAGCATGTGTTCTTGGCTTGGTGGCGTACTAGCTAATTGATGATGAAGGACTTGATTTTAAAGAGTACTTGATGGTTCTTTACATTGAAAAAGAGTTTGTTGATAGTATAGATAATAATTCCATAAATGAAGAGTTTGAACAGTTAGGGTCTTGGAGGGTAAAATTTCAAACCTCAAACAAAATTTGTTGTGTTCTTAAAACCAGCCCTATCCATTTAGAATTGCTTGTTCCGCCACTGTTCACAGTGACGCCTCAACTGTGAATGATTGAATTCTCAACTGTGAATGATTGAATTCTTTTTGTTCATTTGTAAGATTAAGAGTCACCGTGTAATTGTCAGCACGAGCATCAGTGAGGCTTCCAACCCACCAACTATTATCAAAAAATGCGTCCACCATGTCTAGCCGCTTAAACTCTATTTCCTCATGTTGTGGGGGGCAAGGTCGTATCTGATTCTCAGCTACATATGTCATACTCCACCCATTATTTTGCTTCCTCCAATATTGAATCAAACAATTATTCACCGTCGATGCACCAAGACGACGAATATCAAATTGATCTATTTTTCCTCTGGGAAGATAATAATCAAATTGTGCTGGAGTCCAAGTTGAATATCGATGTGCTTGTCCTCCGTAAGTATCACTTCAACTTGATCCATTGGATGGTAAGTAATTCGCTGACCAATCATTAGAAAAATATTAGTTTGTGTTTTCATACCTTAAACATAATCAAATAGTAAAACAAAAAATTCTTGTCAGCTCTGTAAGAGTAATCGAACTCGATTTGTTACATTTTGGGTTACATGCTTAACAAACATTTTGGGTTACATGCTTAACAAACATTTCAACATTTACAAAAGAAGTAAGACATTTCAGATGCAGAAGAAGTGAGTATAGCTAATTTTCAAAGTATTAAAAAAGAAGACAGAGTTTCAATCAATACCTTCGACCGGGAATATCGTGTTTTTGAAGCAAGGCTGTTGGATTGCTTTGTTGTTGTTTTTCGATTTCGGTTTGCAGGTTGTGTTGGTTTTTGGAGATCCATTGTGGCTGGAAAGGCAGACGCTCGAGATTTAAGAACAAATCAGCCGGAGGTCTATATATAGCACGTACAAACCTTATCTTGTATCAAGCCTAGTCGTAATAGGTGATCAATCTTGCTTTAGGGTTTAGTGTTTGGTGGAATGGGCCTTACGACGTATAGAAGGTCACCAGATGGAGTAGACCAGCCCAAACCATTACATCAGATTCACCGATCGCGAGGCTTCGATCCAAAGGAGTCTTCATCGATCCGGCGGCGTTGAGGTCAAGGTGTCGCCATCGTAGTCGGAGAACCAGATCGACGTCGGAGATATAGGCCTCGTCATCGTCGTCGGAGTATGGGTTTACTAGCGTTTGAAAGCTCCGATTTGGAGAGGGACTGGTCACATTATTGAGATTGGTAGATTATTCCCTACGCGAATTCTAACGGTGACTGCAAAAGAATTACCCGGAAGTCAAATCACACATGGAAAGTAATACTTTTGTGTTCGCGCTTGTAACTGTAATATCAACCAGCAGAAGAAAGTGTTGATTTTTCAACTAAAGATGAATTGGACATCCTCGAGTCCAAGAGCTGTTATTGTTTGAGTCGGACATCACTCACATCAGCGATCAAGTACATAGCTTAATTTGCATCTTATTGAAGTATGTCATTGTTTCTGCTCCAAGGCATCACCAACTCAACAGGATTTGATCCATCAGATTGCTAAACAGCTCGGAGATCTTGGCCTTGCCACCTTGTTGGCAAGGAAGTGGTAGAGATGTTGCCGATTATTGGAAGGTGAATTGTGAGTTGGAGATCGATGCGGTAGTCGATGTTTGCATCTGCAGAAATGTCATTTGCCAAACTTATGGGCATCTATGGCACCTTCGCTAACACAGACAATATAGACTGCTCCTGCCTTTATATACACAGGCTCCTTTAATTTCCCTAATGTAGGTTCACTGCACATAAGTAGAAACAGCATGCCAAAATAGTATTTTACTTTGCTGAACTGTGAAGCTAACCATGGACGTTAAAGCTACTTCAAGAGTTCCCACTTTCCGACTTGACTTTTCACAAGTCTACACAAGTTTCATACTTTCGAATTCTTGAAGCTTCAAAATCTCTTATTCGCCTCATTCTTGTGCTTCATTGTAGTTATGTTTGATTGTCCGATACAACAAGGTGCATCTTGTAATGGTAACAAGAAATGGTGCAGATTGTCAAGTTTATAAACACAATTCATAAACCAAGTTCTTCATCTCTATACCTTTATAAATTTAATTCAAGATTTCATCCTTGCAGTTACAACTTCAATAAATAAACCCACAAAGTGTTAGCTGTGATCAGCTGAACAGAGTCAGGAGTCACTATCTTTTCATCTAAAACATAGGTAAATCTTGATATGAAGCACAAACATACAAAGACAGAAGCTCGAAACTCGGGGAGCTCAACCAAAGAGGCTGGTGAGGCTGGGAAGCTTGAGCTCTCCCTTCTTGGACAGAGGTATGGTGAAGTTCCCAATCACAGGAAGATCAATGGTGAGACCCAATATCAACTCATAATCAATGTCCCAGTCTGCTCCAACATCCTTGCACAAAGTCGCCAACACACTATGTGGCACCTTCACTGGTACCTCCAGAATGGTAAGATCGTTGGCCTTAAGCGACCCAGGGTCCGGAACCTTCCCAGATACAATCTCCCTGAACAAAAAAAGCAATCATATTCAATCAAACTCTGGTTTTACTCTACATCAAGCAATCAAACCCAATAAGAACCTGAACAAAATTAGTACCTGCCAGCACATTTGAGGGTGTAGGAGATCTCGCAGATGGGGATGGACCGATCATAAGGGTTCTTGACATTGACCTTACCTAGATACTCCGCAGAATCGAAGCTCGCCTTCCTGAAGTCAACATCTGTGAGCTCTGCCTCCGGCTTTTCTATGTTGCCCAGTTTCTCAGTCATGAAGTTCTTAGCCTTGTCAAACATCCCAGCCATTCGCACAAGCGCTGTAGTAACAAGAAAGATGGATGGAAGAAAGATGGATCTTAGCCGGAAAGAGAATGGTTTGGGGACTTGAATTTGAGATTGGGGAATATATAGACCAAGTCACACAGGTGGGTAGGCATAGAAGTGCGATATGTGGGTTTCTGACACGTGTTGTGAGGTTGCCGTGGAGACGGTGTGTACGTGTCAGCTCGTGTTGGCTCCGTGTTTAGAGATCTGTAATTCCGACCGACCATAGTTGGAAAGGAATAATAGAGGAGGTGTCCGGAAGTCATGGCTAAGATATGTGATATTTTATTTTTGATCATGTCGACACAAGGCTCCAGCATGGGATAGGAGTTCTAAATTTTGATTTGAAAAAAAAAATTTGATCATTTGAAAAAAAAAATTTGATAGATATATTAAAAAAATATTAAATATTGATAGAAATTTTATTAAAATTTATATTAAAAATATGTATTTAATAAAAATAGATTAAATATAAAATATAAAAAATTTAATATCAATAAAAAATAAAAAAAATTTAAAAAAAAAATATCACACATATTATCGATGTTTTAGAGTTGGACCGAGTGGGCATCTTACAATCTACCCTACGTACTCAGGGCTTGGCCCTTACAAGTGGAAGAGTAAAGCCTACTGCGATGAAAAAAGAGACGCTCCTTTGCCCGGCCAAAACCCTACACTAGAAATCAATCAGGGAAGGGAAGATGGTGGAGATTTCTGAACTGAATGATGATGTATTAGGTTACATCCTGAAGTGGATCAGCCGTCGGGATGAACGGAAGCGGCTTTCCCAAGTATGCAAACAATGGTTGAGAGTAGAAGGTTCAGCCAGAACGTCACTCACTCTTCTTCAAATCAGTTTTCTCCGTCAGGTGCTGCCTCGATTCCCAAATCTAGTTATTTTCCAAACATCTCAGCCTATCTCTGAGGAAGCCGACCTCGAATTCCTATGCCAAACATGTCCCAAACTGAATGCCATCAATCTCAGCACCACAGATTTCGAATCTAGGGTTTTACCGACGAACCGTCTTTACGGTCTATCAAGTTGGATAGATTTCGAATCTAGGGTTTACAGTCTGTCAAGTTCGAAATTGTCCAAGGTTGTGATCAGAGGTAGAAACAATGCAGGCATTCATTGATGGCTACATAAGTTAGCACATGAGAACTTAACTCATTTGGATATGGGGAACTGCAGCTTGGTCGATGACAATGTGGTCGAAGCAATTGCGCTACTATGCACTTGTTTGAGCTACTTGAATTTGAAATATACCGATGTTTCGGACAATGGTTTGAGATTTTTTGGCACATGGAAGGTGCTCAAAAACCCTTTGGGGGCATTGGTGCTTGCTTAATGCGATGATATAACCGACTCTGGGTCTCACATTTGCAGAATATGCAAGGCTTGGAAAGCTGCGGGGGCGTGTCTGTTGTCACTGATATTGGAGTTATAGCTGCAATATCTGGAAATCGGTCCCTCAAGAAGTTGAACTTGTGTTGGTTGAGGAATGTGTGACTGGTGGATCATAAAAATTCGGGAGGGACATTTCCCATTAAGAATCTCATTCTTTAGATCTTTGAGAAGTCTTAGACACATCCATTTTGCAATCGTTCATGAAAAGAAGGTATCTGTAAATTAAAAACACTCTGACTCCCAAGTCAATTTTGATTTAAACATGTACAAAAAACGGTTCGATACTTGTTACCCATCATATCGATCATGGGAAGAAGATATCTGTAAAATAAAAATACACTCTGATTTCCAAGTCAATTTCGACTTAAACATATATAAACTAAGAAATCGATTCGATACTTGTTACCCATCAACCCTTTGTCCCCCTCATTCTCTATAAACATGTGAATTTTAGACATTCGATTCTTTAAACCTCATTTCATAGTGCAAGTAGTGTGAAAATATTTTTTTATCTACTTATTAGTCGATATAAGCTTCAACGGGTGGGACCCAAGCTGAAATTTTACTCCCCAACACGGACCAAAACATCCTCAGTTTCCAAAAATTGCCCCAACTTAGAGTTTCTTGATATAAGCGTTCTAGTGTAACTGGTGCCCGAATTCATGCACTTTCCAGTCTCAGGTGCCTAAAGCCTCTTGTCTGGCGCACATTTCATGACTATTCTTGTCTGCCCTCCGATATTGAGGACATGGTGCTTGGATATGCCGGACACTCAAGTCTATCGGCTTGAGTCAGTTGACTATGTATTTATTAGCTCCCAACAGCGTTAGGAGAAGTGTGACATTGAGTCGTAAGTGGTTGAGTCATGTGTGGTGAAGACGGCTTCAACTTCACCGGGTTTGTTCTTTGTGATTTTTCTGATCTCGATCTGAAGCCTTAGTAGCAAGTTTATCATGTTATGGAGCTCTGAGTTTGCCATTGAATATTCAGTTCATTACATCTTTTGCTTCATATTGACAAATGCGGACACTGGGGAATCTCGTTTTTGTTCCAAGTAACTAGATGAAAATTTTGAGGTCCGGATGGTGAATCTAGGCACTAATTCAAGGAATCCGATACTTCTAACAACTTAACCTCCATCATAAGATACAAAACGTTCATGAATGTATACTTTCAAAAACTAGCTAGGAGCCTAGGAGAATTTGCATTTAGATTAAACAATGAAGCCAACAGATATAAGCAAATCCTTGTTAGATGTGATCAGCACTTTATCGTAAGATCTTTCACTATAGACTTTCACCCTTTTGTGACAACTCTCCTCTCCCTCTTCCTTAATGAAATAAGTAGACCACTCCAATTGTATTTTATTAATTACTCGTACACGATTCAATAAAATATTATTGCTTTATTCAATGATACGAAGAAAATGAAGACTTCACATGTAACAATTTCTTGCAAAAGTTTATTAAACCATTTCTTTGGTATACAAATGAAAATTTTCATAACTAACTCGATCCTTGATTAGTTCATAAGATCG
Source organism: Comarum palustre (assembly GCA_951800085.1). Lineage (NCBI taxonomy): Eukaryota > Viridiplantae > Streptophyta > Magnoliopsida > Rosales > Rosaceae > Comarum > Comarum palustre. The sequence continues at coordinate 16,169,584 of OX637581.1, read as the reverse complement.
AAGGGTTCGACTCTATCATTTCCCTTACTCGGTCCTCACAAATCTTATTTAGAATTCTTATCTTTCTCTTTTAAATCCTTCTGCTCCTCCTTTGTTCCAAACATTACATCCTTTAAGGTGTGAAGCTTGATCTCACCTTTCCTGGATAATGGTATGGTAATGTTCCCAACTATAGGAATATCGATGTTGAGACCCACTGCCAACTCATAGTCGATGTCCCAATCTGTAGCAATGTCCTTGACCAAAGTAACTAATATATTGTGTGGCACCTTCACTGGCACATCCAGAATAGTATCGCCGCTCGCCTTTAACGATCCAGGGTCTGGGATTCTCCCGGAAGCGATCGGTCTGCACAACACCTCACATTAAACAGATCATCAGATACAAACCAAAGAATTTGGATGGAAACTAACTATATGCACGTTGTCGACGTGTTGGCATTACTACAATTAAGCACTTATGCGACCATGGTCCTGTTGGATGAGGTTCCATGTTTGCATCCCTATACTTCTCCTCGAAGACAAGAAAATAGAGATGTAAATTCTTCGCAGAGTTGTATGTGACTACTTGCTAGAGGGTTTTGATTTTGAATTTTCAAATCGAAACTTCGAGCCAATTTGAGGTTCTGCTATGTGGTAGTTCAAGATTTTTCTTTATCAAATTACAGTAATTTTTTTATAAAATAAAACAAATTGTCAGCAATCATAATCATCACTAAATCTATATATCTCTACTCAAAAACGAAGAGACGTCTAACTTATCATTTTTTAAGATGATTAAATGATTTCATTCATACCTCATGGTTACTCGAACCTATGGTTTCGTCAATAGGTATTGAATGCACTTACAACTACGTTATAATCAATTCGTCAATCCAAAAGGAGTTTAAGATTTTGAAAGTCCATTGAAAAATTAACATAAACATGCAAATGCTAAAACAAAGAAAGTTCCTACTCGATCAATTGATTTTGATAGCGCTAGCATAAATTGAACATCTGTTATTATATACAATCCGAGCGTCAGCCTGTAAAATCTGAGAAACTCTTAGACATGTAAACGGTGGTACACATATGATCTAATATATTTGACTCACCAAATCACATAATCCAAGTTTTTGTTTTGAAAGCCTTAACTTTAAAATCAAATCCGACACTTCTGTGGAACGAACGATGTCCATTTAAAAAAAATGTCATGAGGATTATGCAAAATACAAAGACAACCCCTACGATCCAAGACCCAATAGTTGTCTGCATGCCAACCCCTTTTACATCTAAGCACATTTACATGATCTAGACATACTCTATATTCTTCAAAACCAACACCAGATCGATGTGGGAAAACAAATTACATTAGGGAGCTGAATGAATTAAGGAAATACCTGCCATTGCTTTTAAGGGTGTAATCGATCTCGCAGATGGGAATCGAATGTGGATAGGGATTCTTGACGTTAACCTTGACAAGGTAATCTGCAGATTCAAAGCACACCTTCATGAAATCAACATCGCTCAGACTTGCCTCCGGCGTTGGCACATTAGCAATCTTCTCTGCCACAAAGTTCTTTGCCTTGTCTAGCAACGACGCCTCCGTCTTAGTCTCCTTTGCCTCCTTCTCAACTTCCTCCTTCTTAACCTCCTCCTTCGACTTGAACATGTCCAACAATGACCTATCCTTCCTCTCCTCCGCCTCCACCTTAATCTCCTTCTTCCCGGCCTCCTCCATCGAGTTTGACATTTTCAAAGCACAAACCAAACCAAGACATAGAGAGCTAGCGATTTGTGTGAATATATATGGCTTTTGAAAAATCATTTTGACATTTTTTAATTGTCTATTTGAGTCAGGGTTGAGATCTCTTTCCGTATGTTAAGGGTGGAGACTAGAGAGTGATGAGTGATATAGCTGTATTTTTACTATTTTAGGTCAAATGAAGCATTTCCATGTACGTACGCTACACCAACTAATTTCCTTTTTTCATTATTACGTTTTTAATTAATTAATTGACTTTTTTTAACTTTTTTTGTAAACATGGGAATACAATGCAAATACCCATTACAAATTTGGCAGTATATCTGTATTATATGGTTTTGTTTTTTAAGGAAGTGTAAGATTCGAAATTGGATCGCTCACATTCTAATTTACTATATAATAAGAGAAACTTTAGCAGACTTTTTAATTTACATTTTAGCTATTTTAGAGAGCATATTTTATTTTTTTTAAATATTTTTAGAGCTCCAGCTGATTAACCAAACTTAAAATATTTTAACTTTTAGCTATCTAGCTAGCTATATAACTAGCCAGATAGCTGAAAGTTCAAATATTTTAGATAGCGAGATGACTCAAATGAAGCTAGCTAATTTAATACATTTAAACAATTTAATATTTATTTAAGAATAATATTGATATAATACTAGTTAAAATAGAGAATATACACTAATACGTGCATATTTTTAAACTGGCTAGCCAAAATAACATTTTAGCTATTTTAGGATTGGGTAGCTGGTTCGTTGTTACAAGAACCCAGAATTTTGTCAGCCATTGGTCGAACATATTATTAGCCTGTGTTGAGATTGGAGGGAAGAGATCTTGGGGATGGAGATCATGTGGCAACGTACATGTCCTAGTAATTGCTTCTTATATTGGTCATGTTTACTCAACCTATTACCCATTTCGACGCTCTTTGGATTTATTGACATGTCAGTCTCTCATTTTTAGGGAGAGAATATGTAGTTTGAAGCTAGTGGTATTTGATAGTAGTTGAAATCTCTTGTTGGGTACTATGATTGCTTTGTAATTGCAGTTTTATTGAATGAAATTTTGTTTAATAAAAAAATTGACTTAAAAATAGCTAGCATTGTTGAAGTTGCTCTAATCTTTTTAGAGCAATTAACATAGAGTTTCATTAACAGGAATACAAATTACAACCATGAGAGACAACGATAGTGGAAATAAATTCTCCTATCTTCTCTACCTACCCGAAAACCCAACGATTACAGTGGACAAGAACCGAAATGGGTTCAACCGTAACCTAACCTATTACAGAAGTACCGATACATCTTTACAGTCAACCTCAAGAAGAAACAACCCTTTCAAACACTACATGCCAAAATTACCAGTATATATGCACAGGTAACCTCCTCATTACATTGACAATAAGAACAAATTGACAATAATATAGTCCATAGAAACGATACCATAACCATAGCCCCACGACACTACCAACAACATTAACCCGTAAAAACCATCTCCCAAAAAGAATGGACCACTAACCAACCAAAAACACTCTCTCAAAGAGGAGGGACCACTAACCAACCAAAAGGGTCTTAGCCCAACTAGTGCAAATAGAAAATAGAACATCAATTACAAAGCCCTAGGGTTGAGCCCAGGCCCAGGTACGAAGGCCCAGACCTGGCCCAAAACCCTTTCTCCTTTGCTAAGGACACCCATTCTGGCTCTAGCCACCACCACCATCATCGGAGGCCGACTCTGCCACCACACCAGCACACCCTCTCAAGGTTGCTAAAATACATGCAATATACTTCGCTCTAGAAGAAACGAAGCCAACAGACAGACAAACCGACGCCATCTAGGCACCTAGCCATCGTCGATCCTAACAAAACACGATCAAGAGTCACCACACGCCACTAGTGCTTCCTGAAGCCAACCCACGTCGTCAAACTGCGATCTGGACCACTCACCCCCAATCCAAGGATCAGAACCGTGTAATACATAACCGCCTGCTCGATCACCTCCTCTTCTAGGAACCCTAACAGAGAGAGGGCTGCTTTGCGATCAACTCCTCAGCCGTCGTCGTCGTTAAATCCCTAGTGGGTCTAGTGTTATAGGAGTCTGACCAGAACCTGTCACCACCCCAAAACCATGCTGGAACCTTGGGAGCCATATTTAAACAAACGTCCATCCGGCCACGATCTGCGCACACCAGCGAGGCTGAGGGCCAACGCAAAATGGTGGCGACGGAGTAGCCGGACGAGGGATTTTCCTCTGTTTCGCTCTCTTTTGTTTCGCTCGAGGTCTTAGGGTTTTGTTTTTTTTCTGTTTCGCACTGTTGTGGTTTCGCGAAGTTGCTCTAATCACCATAAAATGAATATATGAAACCAAAGGTTGTATCACCTATTGTGCGGCTAACATGCTGGTTTCCATACTGAAACACTTGATAGATAGTCTTTCACGTTTGTGAACGTGATATTTTGTATTTATTTTTACTTTGCTATATTTTTTAAGTAGCTTCTATTCATACTTTCAAAGAACAGCGTGATTTAATTAGAAAGCTTGAGATAGAAGGAGAGGTTGGAAATTCGATCTTGGCTGGTGAGGGGGTTACAAGGTGTTATAACAGTTAAAAGTGAAAAGTCATAATCACAGTACGTATCATGTTCGATCATATAGCAAACCTTAATTCGGGAGCTATATAGATATACACATTTAACTACTAGAACCTAGAGAGGAATTGCATTTGCCTCAAGAGAGGAGTTAGGGTTTCCATCAGTTTCTCGCAGGGATGATTGTGAGTTCCTTCATATGTTGTCACCACGATGCTTGTGTCTTTTGATAGCCTCTGAATCTGCTTCTTCACATTACATGTGTGATGCGTGCAGCGATAGTAACTCCTATATATGATCATGTTTAATGTCAAAGAAAGAATCAGATCCAGTACTATATATGAAATATGTTTTAAGCACAACGCAACGAAGAAGAAAGATCATACACAACTTAATTATTGCTAAAGTTCTAAACATTTGGCTTCGAATTGCCACAGCCTATGTACACCCTTATGAGTTACTGTGAGTTTTTGGACAGTCTTCATAAAATTTATTAGGAATTATCCAATATACGTTGCTTCGTACCTAGTAACCATTTGGGATTACAGATTACTTGCAACAGTCAAACAAATTGGATCGATCATATTCTCCAGGCCTATCCATACAATTATACATTCAAATTCCTAGCTTAATTCCTCGTAAAATCAGAAGTTCAACGTTTTTCTAGAAAACAACCATATAACCAAGTCATGCAATAAGATTTTCATGCATCTTTTCAGAATTCAAAACCATTGAGGTTTGTTTCTGACTCAAAACATTTTTACTTACTAATATGTAGCTATCTACAGAGTTACCTGATCCAACGATATATTCAAAAGTCTAGCTAGAGTCTAGATGAACATTTTTTTCAAGTAATTAATGTATATGCTATTCTTTTCTATAGAAATCTGAAATTAGATAGACAAATTTAGGGGATGAATTAACCTGGGATATAAGCTGTTCTTGACGGCTTTCTGTCCGTATTTTCTCCAACGATAGCCATCATCAAGAATATCATCTGCACTCCTAGTCTGAAATGCAAACCTAGGCCGAGTCGCTTTCCTCATCTTATAACCACCACATTTCCTCTTTTTACCACCCTTTTGCTCCCGATCATCATCATCATCACCTTCAATAGCAGTGGAGCCAGAGGCAGTAGTACTAAGATCCGCCATACCCGGCACTGCCCTGTAGTTAATAAGCTGATGATCATGGCTGACTAGCCCATGATGACCTGGTTGGCCAGAGAGAAGGCTGATCCAGTCAATGTCTAGAGGGTTAAGGACTTGATGATCATGAGGTTGTAGAAGAGGAAGAGGAGGGTTCAATCCTGAGGGTGTAAAGAGATGGTAGGATGGGTTTTGCGGCGGCAAGATTGATGGTAATGATAGCTGCGGTGTTGATGATGAGGTTGGAGGTGGATTCATATGTTCTTGACCTCCTTCCATAATTGGAATGATAACAGATGAAGAGACGATCGAGAACTGATAATGTTGGATGGTGGATTATATATAAAGCTTTCAACTATCAAGTAGATTGAGGTGGTGGAAGGTGAGAAGAAGTTGGGCTTACCCGTCCACTTTCAACGAGAGAGAGAGACTAGTTTCCGTAGTTTAAGGGGTTGGAAGAGTCTTGAAAAATGATCGAGCTTGTTTCTACGTATGTTTTTAGCAAACTGGATCGCTATCTCGAATTCTTGTAGTGCCCTAGGCTAAAGGCCAAAGCCAACTACATCTCAACTACTTCTGTTCAACTGCCCTTTCAGTTCAGAAAAAGAGAATAGGAGACGTGCCTCACCATTCATATCGTTATCATCTATGCATGCAAATGCATGCTCTCTCTCAAACTAGACTAATCTTCCCTCAACTCCCACCATTTTATGGCCGTATAGGCTGGTCAGTTGACGAACAATAAAAATATGATCTCGTAAACATATATATATAATAAATAACAATATAAAAAGAAGTGTTACAGTAAATAGATGAACGTAATTTATTTTTTATTACCACAAAAAATTGAACTTTTATTCATACTAAGATAATTTGAAATACATAATAATTGAACAAAATGTTTTTTTTCTTTTGATGGCTGGATCCTACTGGGAGGCTAGGTCATCACGCATATTAGTTACAATTGTAACGTAAACCTTGCTCGTCTAGCAATTTTAGCTACAAAATGTACAAATCATGTTGTCATAATCAAGTTTATCTCTAAATAGTTTTCTCTATGGACAACATAGATAAACCATTCAATCTTTCTTGTGACATAGTTGACCGGAGATAAGAGTTGATCAACTTCAACTTTGAGAAACTTCTCTCTGTAGATGCAACTATAACCGGTGTCGTTAATAAAATTATATAGGCAATCCATGCATTAGGGAAACAACCATCTATCTCCTTTAAATAATTTAGCAAATCAATCGCTCTTTTTGCCTCATTCGGTAAAGTCCACTTCAGATGTGTCAACTCTGAACATAATTGTTCCCCATTAATGTCAAAAATCCCGTCATGTTCCAAAGAGTTTTCAAGATTGGCACAATACTTCTTCAATCCTTCATTACCTGAGCACTTCAACTTCTCTACGTTGAATAAGAATCCAAAAAATTCTTCATATTTTTGAAATTGTTCAAACCGACTTCTAAATGATGGTTTTTTTATTTAAAACAGAAAAAGGAGAAACATTAATTAATTACTCTTGAGTCATAGCTAGGTATTTTATTTAGAACAGACAAAAACGGCACGGTTGGGCTAAAGAGGGAAATTGTGGCCCCTAAAAAGTTTTAAAAAAGTGGCCACCTAAAAAGTTAAAAAAATTGCAACATGTGGGGTTCGAACCTGGGTTAGGCGGGAAGAAAACAGATTTCTCTTTCGCTAGACTAGTAAAGACGTTGTATGTGTTTTTTTACAAACAGAATGTATATATTTTAAATTTTTGCAGATTTTAAATTTTACATGGTCGGAGGCCTGCCGGGAATTTGTGGCCTGAGGCGGCCGCCTCAACCGGCACGTCCTAGGGCCGGCCCTGCTTATAGGATACTATGGTGACCTTAGTCTTGAATATTGAATGGATTAGTGTGTTACTATAACTTGCTAAAGTAACCGAGAAGATTTTCTATCTCACTCCCAATTAATAACAAAAATACAGGGTATATCATAGATGCACTGGATTCAGTAATAGCATGTTTGATTAGCTATTAAGCTTCATTAATTATCATCCCTTTTGAATAAAAGGCTCATGCCGCTGGCCTCAAGTCTAGCTTCATTAAATATTATCCTTATAAACAAAAACAAATCAAAATTCATTTTTGGTAGCCCAATACCTTTTTATATAGTGGCATTAGTCTTTCCTTAATATGAGGTCGTGAGTTCGACTCGCAGTATTATAAAAATAAACATCATTTTTGATACCAATAACCGTTTAAGTACATTATGTCTAGATGAATTTATACAAAATGTTGACATCTACCGTGAAAATATAATAGTCACTCTACCGAGTTGAGATTATGCTGTAGGTTCTAGAAATTAACCGTTAGTTAAACACGGTTTCATTAAGTCAGAGTTTTGTCGGTTTCTAATTTCCTAATATTATTTGGGTTCAGTTCTAGCTTGGCATCCAAGCACATCACAGCCATTGGCCAGCCAGAAGTTGCTTGATAACCACGCTTCCTCATTTATCCCAATCCCACAGGGACGAGCCTATAAAATCCAGTCATCTCTACCCAAATGAACCATATTCTCTCTTTGCTGCAAACAGATCTGAGAGAGAAAGAAAGAGAGAGTAGTAAGTGGAAGTGACTCGGTGAGTTTTGTCGAGAAGAAGAAGTAGTAGATCGAGAGAAAGAAAAGAGAGAGCAGAGCGAAATGAAGAGAAAGGCGGAAGTGAATCTTGGTTTGGGTAGCAAGTGGATCAGAGGTGAGAAGATCGGAGAAGGAGGGTTCGGTTCCGTGTTCGTCGCCTTCACCAAGTTGCCATATATCGGCGAAGACCAATTGCCCTAGGCGAGGGCCATGAAAGCCGCAAAGATCTAGGTTTCCGACTCCATAAAGTACGAGCTGAAGGTTTATAGGGAGTTGGAAAAGCAGGGCGGTTGTTGCCCCTTCGTCATTGACCACTTCGGTGAAGAGATGACTCGGAGTGACGACGGGGAAGAGGTCTATAACCTTGTCTTGGAAGTGGCGTGGGGCAGCCTTGCGAGGTTTCTAAAGATTAGAGGTGGTTGCCGGAAAGAGAAGTGAAGAAGTTCGCCAAAGACATTCTTAAAGGTGTCAAACACATTCACAGGGGAGGGTATGTTCATTGTGATCTGAAACTCGACAACATCTTGATGGTGGAGAATGATGAGGGCTTTCCCTTTATTGCAAAAATTGGGGATTTAGGGTTGTCCAAGAAGAGGGATGTTGGAGGAAGATGGAGAGGGACGCCGATGTATTTGTCCCCGGAGACAGTCTTGTACGAAGTGCTGGAACAAGCCAGTGATATATGGGCGGTTGGGCTCATCGTTCTGGAGATGCTTACCGGAAAACGAGCCAAGGAGCATCTTTATTATGGTAAGCAACTCTGCATTGTTGATGGTTTGGAGCTAAAGATCCCTGATACGATCAAACCTGTTGCTAGACAGTTTCTGGAGTCTTGCCTAGCCCCGGAAACATGGGAAAGATGGACAGCGGAGGAGCTACTCGATCACGAATTTATCAGATGTATAGTTTAGAATTTATATTAATTAAGAATAATTCAAATATCAATTGTAAGTTTCAAGGGTTGGTGTTCCAATCTGCTTGCTGTGCGATTCAAAAGCAAGTTGTATATATAAACTTTGCACTTGATTTTTTTGAATAAATCTCTAGTTCTTCTGTTTACTTTAGTACTGTTTTTTCTTGTGTCAAGGTTAAGAAAATCTCAAGTACTGCAGACTACATAACCATACAAAACAATCGATATGTAGTCTTCATCTAATTCGATACATTTCATAACATCAACAATCCAGCCCATCTTCTGCTTTCATAATCAGAATCTAGCCCATCTTCTAGGCATTTATGCATGCAGATGAAATTCTAAAGGTAAAATAGCTAAAACACTGAGTTTGGCTATAATTGTCAACTTACAATCTCAATTTTCAATTATGCCCATTTGCATCCCCAACTTAGTAAAAAAAATGTCGATTTGCACACTCTCCGTTAAATTGGATGCATTTCATCTAATTTTCAGTCATGTGTCATTCATGTGAGGGGTACAACTGTATTTTTTATAACATGTTGTGATATTAAAAAGATAATGAAACAAAATCTCCAAAAAGAGATTTGTTCTAAAAAAATAATACTTCGTTACATTTGTTTTTTTATTTCCTTACACGTTATTTATTTAATATTTTTTGTACAATTTTATCATTCACTTCATCTTTTTGATGGCTAATCATGAATATCCTTTTAGAAGATGATGCCTAAATTGATAATCTTTTTTTTTGAGAAAGACTGATGATCTTAATTGAAAAAAGTAAAATTAAAATTGAATTGATGATTATAATGATAATGAATAAGACATAATTTGTCTACTAAAATGGTTAAGTCATGCAATTCTAATTAACCAGTATTTCTTTCACGTCTCCCATTTGAAGATTTTGTTTCATAATTTTTATTATTAGAATAAAAAAATTATAAAAAGATAGTTATACCCTCACACGCATGACACAATCTAAAATTGGATGGAAATCATCCAATGTAATGGATTGGCTGCAAATTGGCAGTTTTTACCAAGTTGAGGGGGTAAATTGACACAATTAGAAGTTGAGAGTGTAAATTAATCATTAGAGCCAAATTTAGTGAGTGTTTTAGCTATTTTGCCAATTCTATAATATCATCGCTTGACTGTGTAATCTCTCATGCTAATGTTCATGCCAAGAGAACTTAATTATCTTCAAAGCTGAGGGGATTGATAACATGCATATCTAATTCCAAAGTCTTAAGGACTTGATTTCGGCTTATGTTCTGTCACTGTAGCAACTTCTCATATGATTCATGTTTTGTTTCATATGTACAAAAATAAGCACAAGCAAGTTTAGTTCATTCATAGCCTTACTCCACCATTGCTACAGTTATAATACCAATAGTCTTGTAAACCACAAGCATATCCCAATGCACATCCAGTTTTCTTTTACCAAACAAACATAAATTACATAATCCTCTGCATCTTGTGAGCTGACTTTGAGCCTTTTTGTCTACAAATCATGTCTGTTAATTTTAGGAATCCTCTGTTATCTTTGTTCGCCCTACTGCAAAATTTCCCAAATTAGAGCATCAGAGATCTCTATCTTTAAGCAATAATTCCATTCTCAAGCTCATTTGTTCATAGATACATATGTTGCTACCCATTATATCATATATTGTCTATAAAGAATAAAGCCACTGTTAACATGCATATCACGCATGGAGAGCTACAGCTTGACATGTCATTGCAGGGAGAGCAACAACTTCAAAATATCAGTTAGAAAGCATTATATATCTTGTTCATGCTCAAGCACTTGCTGCATAGCCATTGCTGCAAAACCATGGTAATAGCTAATGGTTGTACATGGCGAGATGCACTAGGCTAATCCTAAGTCCAAAATCTTATTTACTGCTACATTCATAGCTATTGCAAGAAATGAAATGTGTCGCTATTCACTTTCTGTTGCAGTTGATGTATATACATATATTACTATAGGAATGTTATCAGTCACATATTTATGATTTCATGCTACATTTTGGGTAAATTACTTAGAGCAAGCCCAACAGCTTTCCAATTTTATTGGTGTGCCTCTTAAATATGTGTTTCACACAAAAAATCAAATAAATATTTAGTTGGGTAAAAATGTAAATTGCAGCAATAAATAAACCATATTTACGTATTTAACATTGGCTTATATTATCAGGTTTTCTAACACTTTATAATATCCGAGGTAAATAAGTCAATTTTTTTGTGAAACTTTGACACCAAAACTTGACTTCTCATTATAGTGGTTTAGTTTCTCAATTTTGAAGAATTTTAGGTTGTTTTTAGGTCCAGCAGCTTTGGAGATGGATAAGAAAAAGAAGCATATTTTTCCCCAAATTTGTGAAAAAAAATCTTCCTTCCCCGAATATTAATGTTTCACATGCTGCAAGAAAAAAAATATTTTATTGAGTATGTTATTGTTTATAATAATAAATATATAATTTTTTGGTTATAATTATTAATGATAAAACTTATTTTATTAATGTAATAAATACGCATCTCTAAAATGTGGAAACTGTTGGAGTTTGAGAATAATTTTTTAGCAAAATAGCTAAAACACCCCATGTACTTGGCTTTAATTGTCAATTTACACCCGCAACTTTCAATTGTGTCAATTTACCTCCCTAACTTGGTAAAAACTGCTGAATTGCACCCCATCCATCAAATTGGATGATTTCCATCCAATTTTAGATTATGTGGTGTGTGTGGTATAACTATTTTTTTTAATATTTTTTCTTTTAATAAGAAAAATTATGAAACAAAATCTTCAAATGGGAGGCGTGAGAGAAATAATGGCTTATTAAAATCAGTAATTGACCATATAATACTAATTATAGAGATTGATTGTCTATTTCAATGAAAACAGATTTGACCTACCTATTCCAATTAATCTTATTGAGATTACTTTTTTACCCCTGATCTATTATATCTGCTCCTCTCTCCTCTATCACCCATTTCAAATCGATATTCTCTCTCTTTAGTCTATCTCTTTTTTCTCTCTCTCTCTCTCTCCTCTAGATTAGAGTCCGAGCCAGCTCCAGATCAGAGCTCGACGCCGATGACCATGTTGTTTCACCGGTTGGTATTCTTCATGGAGATCTGGACGATGATCATGGAGATCTGGACGACGACGGTCATAACGGTATCAGCTCAACCATGAAGATCTCAGCCTCAGCCTTTGGATTTCGACGTCGTTGCTCCAGTTTATTCATCTGCTAGAGTTTACTACCCCAGTAAAAGTTTACTAAAGTTAGTAAACTTTATTTTTCGCATCTAAGTTGATTTTTTTCACTGTTTTTAATGTGTATAATGAGCCATAGATATTGTTTTGCAAGTTTACTACCTCTGGTAAAGTTTACCTTTGATAAAAGTTTATTAGGGGTAGTAAACTTATTATTTACTACCAGTGCCTCGAGTTTGTACATCTGCTCGAGTTTACTACCCCAGTAAAAGTTTACTAAGTGTAGTAAACTTTATTTTCAGCATCTGAGTTGATTTTTCACTATTTTTAATGTGTATAATAGGTCTTAGAGATATTGTTTTGTAAGTTAAGTACCTCTGGTAAAGTTTACTACCTCTGATAAAAGTTTATTAGGGGTAGTAAACTTATAATTTACTACCAATACCGAAGCAAGCCAACGCCGATCAAAGCCTCTTAGACACTAACCAATGCCTTGATGACGATGACTCTCTAATGAAGGATCTGCAAACCTCTCTCTCTCTAACTATCACTCACGGATCCTCGCCTCCACCATCTCCGAAGAGCTCATCCTCCTCTCCACTTAATCCCCGTCTCGTCCTCGTCGGTCGCTGCAACACTGAGTCCGAAGAGCAGCGTCAAATCTAGATCTAGTCATATCATCTACACGTCGACACTAGGAAACGTCGATACTAGGGTTAGTAGATTTGGATTTGATGAAATTCTAGGGTTAGTAGACTTGGTTTTGGAGTATACTAGGGTTAGTAAACTTGGTTTTGATGTATACATGGGGTTAGTAGACTTGGTTTTGAAGTATATTGAGGTTAGTAAACTTGATTTTGATGTATACATGGGGTTATTAGACTTAGATTTGGAATATACTAGGGTTAGTAGACTTGGATTTGATGTAGATGTAGCTCTAGTAAACTTTCTATAAAGTTTATTAATTGCCCCTAGTAGAAAAAAAAAATCCAGCAAAATTCAGGGTACCAGTAATTTTCCGGCGTCCGGTGACCGGAGTCCGGCGGTTGGTGACCGAAGACCGGAGTTCGGCGACCGGAGATGCTCCGTTAAAATATTCTCTCTTTTTTTTCTCCAAGTGTGTATAAGGAACACGGTTAAAATTGTCTCAAAAATATTATTTTATTATGAATTTAATAAAGATTTGTATATTTGGGCATTAGTAAGTACACCTTGTATTTGAATGAGCATTTAACTTTTCTTATTTTGTGCAAATGATCATTCTCCCTATTAAAATTGCATGGCTTAGCCATTTAGGAGACAAATTATGTCTTGTTCATTATCATTATCATCAATTCGATTTTAATTTTACTTTTTTTAATTAAGATTATCAATGTAGTTTTTCTGATAAAAAAGATTATCAATGTAGACATTATCTTCTAAAAGGATATTCATGCATGACCATCGAAAAGATGAAGTGAATGACAAAATTGTGCAAAAAATATTAAATAAATAACGTATAAGGAAATTTTAAAAAATGTAACGATGTATTATTTTTTAGAACAAATATTTTTTGGAGATTTTGTTTCATTATATTTTTAATATTACAACTAGTTATAAAAAAAAATAACAGTTATACACGTCACATGCATGACACATGACTGAAAATTGGATAAAAATCATCCAATTTAACAAAGACAGTGTAAATCGACAATTTTTAACAAGTTGAGGAGATAAATTGGCACAATTAAAAGTTGAGTGTGCAAGTTGACAATTATAGCCCAATTCAGGGGTATTTTAACTATTTTGCCTAAATTTTTTGAAAAATTTGGTTTTTTGCTTCTCTATTGTAGAGCAAATTTGAGGAAACTGATGTAGATGCTCTTACACCAAGCTTGTACTAGTCAATACATCAACCCATATGCTCTTCTTAAATATGCTTAAGATGGATTGTAATTCAAAATACTAAGTTCATGCCTATATAGAACAAGCCAACACACACTCCAAGCTTATGATTGTTCCAAAGCTCAATACCATGCCAAACGGATTCATGACCAATCAAAAAACACCAAAGGTACGAACTAAGCATCCAAACACCAAGCCTATCTTGCCAAGCTCCTCTTTTCGATTGTCATGTATCTATTCTAAAGCCATGAGTGAGCCACGCCGAGCCCATCTTCAAAGTGAAAACTTTTCATTGCACACGTGCTCTTTCATGGTCATTCAAATACATCATGCGACCATTCATTTAAGGTTGTCATGAGCTAAATATTTACGCCAAACAATTGCAAATACATCTCTCTATATATAATGGTAAATAGTAGGCATGTTGTGATTCCGGCCATCAAAATTCACAAACAAAAATACGACCGTCAGATATTATCAATATGTTGAAATATTTCTATGGTAAAAATTCAACTTGATCCGATAAATTTAAGGGCTTCATCCGGACAGTCAATCCCGTAAGTCAAATCCCTAAATTGTATTGACCGCAAATATCGGCACTGAGGCTTTATCGGAATTACGTGATTTTTCAACCGTAGACATATTTCACCATTCCGGTCATATCTTATTTCACAACTTTTTTGCTTTTGAAGTTTCTACGTAGAGTTTGTTTTAGAAACGGAACATTTACTTAAATCTTAGTAAACAAGTTATACAGCATTTGTAGACATGTTCTGATTCCGATGATCAAAGTTGAGAAACAAAATTCCGACCGTCTATATGATCATTATGTTGAAATATTTCTATAGGAAAAAATTCAACTTAATCTGACAACGTTAAGGGCTCGATCCTTACGGTCAATCACGTAAGTCAAACCCCTTATCGCACGGAAACGGTCATTTGAGCGTCTAAATTACGTATTTTGCCTGGACTTTCAACTGAAAATAGTTTCAAATCGATGAGTCGCAACCAGTGGTATAAAAATTTTATGAAAAATAATCACCAGAGATAGGGCTACCGTTAGGGAGAAAGAATGGAAAATTGCGTTAACCGCAACTATCGGCACCAAGACTTTACCAGAATTACGTGATTTTTCAACCGTAGACGTATTTCACCATTCCGGTCATATCTTATTTCACGACTTTTTTTCGTTTGAAGCTTCTATGTATAGGGTTTAGGGTTTTAGCCGACGAAATTAGGGTAATTCGTCGGCTAAAGTTAAATAAATAAAATAAATAATTATAGTCGACGAAATTAGGGTAATTCGTCGGCTAAGGTTAAATAAATAAATAACTATAGACGACGAATTACTCTAATTTCGTCGGCTAAAGTTAAATAAATAAATAACTATAGCCGACGAAATTAATTAAAATTCGTCGGCTAAAGTTAAATAAAAATTCAAATTTTTTGACAAGGAATTTTAAAATTTTGAAATTTTTTCGACTAAAATTTTGAACTTTAGCCGACGAAATTAGGGTATTTCGTCGGTTAAAGTTTAAAATTTTCTATATCTTTCAGTTTTCTCCTCCTCCTCCTCTTCATCTTCCTTCCTCCTCATACTCCGGCGGCAACAACGTACTCCTCATCCTACCTCTTCTCCTCCTCCTCAAAATCCTTCTCCTCTAAATCCTTCTCCTCTCCTCCCCTATCTCCTCTCTCCTCTCTCCTCCTAGCCTTGCTCCTCTTCTCCTTCGATCCTCCTCTTCTCTTTCTCCACCACCGGTGTAAAAATGAAAAAGAAGCAAAAAAATTTAATCAAAAATACAAGAAATAAAAAAAAATGAAAAAAAATAAAATAACTATAGCCGACGAATTTTAATAATTGGCTAAAGTTAAAAAAAGAAAAATAATAATAATAATAACTATAGCTGACGAATTTTATTAAAATTCGTCGGCTAAAGTTTTTTTTTTTAAAATAATAATAATAACTTTGGCTGACGAATTTTATTAAATTCGTCGGCTAAAGTTAAATAAATAAATAAAATAAAAATAATAGTTATAGCCGACGAAATTTAATAAAATTTCATCGGCTAAGGTCCAAAAGTTTGTCGGCTAAAGTCCAGAAATTAGGCGATGAAAACTTTCTTCGTCAGCTAAATAAATGACTTTAGCCGAAGATGAACAGTAATTTTGTCGGCTAAAGTCTTGGCCGACGGCTTTTTCTCGACGACTTCTTAGCCGACGAAATTTAGGATTTAGACAACGAAAAAATTTCGTTGGCTAAAGTAGTTGTTCTGGTAGTAAAAGCCTGGTTTTTACTGTTCTGATGAACAGTAAAATGACGGTTTTGCATTTTTACAAGTCAACCCATCAGTTATTAAATTGACAGTTTTACCCTCAGTTTTAATATAATTTCAGTTCTGCCACTACTTTTGTTTTTCATAAATTTTTTTTTATTTTTTTTTAAATTAAATTGCATGAAAAAAATATTTTTAATAACATTAATATTAATGATAATGATAATATTCATAATACTAATAATATTGTAAAAGAAATTGAGTCACTCTAAACCTAAATAATTGTATTGATTGTTCTGGGTTTAAATCACTTTTGTAACTTTTTTAAAATAGTAGTTTTAGTTGCACATGAGTGTTGGTATGTTGATTTATCTAGGTTAGGTTTTGAATTTAAGTTGGATTTTGGGTTTCGGGTTTAGAACATCAATTAATTTTTCTATTGATTCAATTTATCAGTTTCAGCTTATGACATGTATTGATGGGTGTTTCTTACTTGTAATTCCAGACATCTTGGTTGTTAATTTAAATTCAGTGTTAACTTCATCTCAATCAATTGTGTTATTTTTATTAGAGTTTCAGATAGTTGTTGCACAATATTGATCGAACCATCGAAATTTTACAATAATTAATCGAACCTAAACGCACTTCAGCACGTACGACAGCGTGCTAACAGTACATTCTTAATACTATTAATTAAGTATTATCATACTAAAGTGAAAATATATCAACAGCGATTCATTTTAAAAAGAAAAAAAATCAAATCAACAGCGCGTGACAGACGTGAGTATCAATGCTTGTATTCATTTAAACTAAGCAAGGCATATGCAATACATCATGCAACCATTAAATATTCACTGATCCAAGCAAAGAAACTAGCTTTCTAAATTCGAAGTTGGTTTCCTGGCACAATTCATGCCATGCTCAACCTTACATTTTAATGTTTTAGCCAAAAATAATATTATTTTCAAACATACACGCGTCCTTGAATTTCATGGTCAACTATCCAATGTACTTGTAACAAGCATTGCTAAGGTGATTGCTAGTCTAACAGTTTAAGATTGAGCGACCCATGTTTCAAACAACTTTATTTGATACAACACCGAATTTTCTAGGATGAATGACTTGAAGTTAAGGCGTGTAACTCGATAAAAGCCTAAAGTCCAACTGCAAGACATAGATGGCCGCAAAGAGTTCACAGTTACAACACCACAAGCTAACGTATAAAGAAAATGAATGTAGAATCAAAATCCAGAACATTTGTTTTTCCATGCGCTAACTGCAATGGAAATCAGAACAAAGGCCTCTTTCCATCCAGCATTCCCATCAAATGGTCAAACACTTGGGTCCCTGAATCTCGTAGACCAGAATGCATATATTCATTAGTTATCCATAACCGAATCCCTGCTATCTGTGAAGCTGTTTCCATGACCAGCTTGAAGTTAACATACATATCTTCGTAATAAACAGCAGCTGCAACGGGCACCTGACAATGTAGACAAGAGAGTTTACCAACAGAAGAGATTGTTGATTTATTGACAATGTTTAAGCCGCAACCAAAAGCAAGAGAGTTTAGATATTGCCGGATGTCATCGCAGATGATTATCTGCATATAAAGGAAGCACACCTTGTTCTTATTTAGTGCAGTGATGTCGTATAATAGAGGCCAATCCTCTTTCTCAGCCAACATATTAGCAGCAGCTTTGAATTTCCTTAGAGCATGAATCTCATCAAACATCCATGGGAAGATCATCTGCAGTAGTAAATGTGTAAATTTTGTTCAGAAGTTCCATTCAAAAGCAACAAGCAACAACTTGCAGGAAGCTAGGATCTACATCATCTGCATTGAGACACTTCCTATATACCAGACAGCTACAAGTCAACCATGTTACAATATTCATCATCTACCCTGCATAGATTGGTCCAATTAACTGTTTATGGTAAAAATTACTTTCATGAACAACCTAGCATCATATTGAATGATAATAAATATACTTCGGACGTCATGACTCCCTAAAAGAGTAAATTATTCTACATCTCAAATGCTTCGGACTGTTTCAGTCCATAAGGTATCTAACAACCACAGTATTTATAGAATTCATCAGAGATCTGTTTGAAAAACTCGAATAACTAGATTTAAACTCAAATATATGCATTCTGGTCAAATCAGTAAGGGCTTGCTGTCATTTTGAAAAGAGAATGTTGGAGCCAGGGAGTACCTCCCCTGTGAAATATATAGGACGGCCTTCTTTTGCAGCCTGGAGTGCATCAAATTTTCCCTCATCTTCAGCCCTTACTCTGTGAGCAGACCACCGTGATGGAGCACCCTCCAAAAATGAAAAACAATACAAATTCAATTCTTTTCTAAGTCAAAGGGAAAAATATAAACTTCAAAGCATACGGACTCGTGCTGTAATTGAACGACACTAAAGCAATTACCTGACAATATATGGACTCGTGCATTAGAGCATAAAGTGGATTGGTATCAAAAGATGACCATTTCTCAAACTGCATAGGTGAAATTATTTAACTTTAATGCCACAAATATTACAAAACCTTGAATTCAAGATCAATGAAAAACAGAGATTTTCTTACAGCATCCAAGAAGTAATAGCTGATCTGCTTCGGTGCTCCTGGAACTAGAACAGGATCCCAGACCCTCTCAAACCTAGGTTGAAGTAACCATGTAGCTGAATAAAACACTAAAACCACTGTAGCTTATAAAAATCTAGATTCTTGACAATGAAGCCTTACATGTAGTGTAAGCGCTCAAAACCACTACTGAACCCTAAGCCAGAAAGTCCAAGTGTTTGTAATCCCTTTGGGGTTAGGATGCCCCCGGATGGAAGAGGTACCTTCAATATTAGAAAGGTGGGTGATTTTTGATATAAACGATTAATTTTATTTGTTAACTCTCAGCATTAGGAACAGCACCAAGATCATATGTTTTGGATCCTCACCCCGCCTCCCTCAGATTCTGACAAAAAGTTAACAACTTCACGAACAATCTCAGTATCTTGAGGATACCTTTTGTAGTATTTCTCGTTCTGATGCATAATCTGTTCAAAGCATGCTCTGTACACGATATCTGCAGTGCATCCATTTCCTATTGGAGGAATACCTCCAGTTAAAAGGACTTGTTTTAGTCCTTGCGGTGCAAAACTCAAATAAGTTACTGCACAAAAACCACCATAACTCTGCAAAAGGAAAAGGACCTAATATTAGTCCTCGTTAAGTCCCAGAGGCTACAGATCACCACAATCAAACTATAAGGAATGACTTAACACATAAGCATTCTCTTTAAGCGAAAAAGCACAGCATGAGAGGAACGGCTTCGAATGTGTTCAAGGAGAATAATTATATACAAAAAAATTCTCCGATGATAGATATAGTAGGTAGTTATACATATAACAGGTCGCTGCAAAGGAAAATGGCCATATCACAGTACCTGACAGATTACAAGCACACATAAATTACCAAATGAAATAGTAATTATACCTGACCCAAAACTGTCCAGCATCCTGCATCAGGAACTAAACGTACTCGAATAAACTCAGCATCATTTACTATATTATCAGCTCGAAAATGTTGCAAGTAATCAGCCAACTTCACATCGGACTTCAGTTGTAACATTGATGAAGGTGTCAAAGGTGTAGATAAACCTGTTCCTCGCTGCAATGAAAAATAACACCCTATTAAGGCAATGCAGATCCCATCAAGAAATCCAATTAGTTTAAGTTATGCCTCCACAACCATACCTGATCTAGCAATATGACACGATATTCTTCACATGCTTTACGCACCCAACCATTGCCTTCAGTTGGTCTCGGGCTTTCAAATCCAGGTCCACCTTGTAGATATAATAAGTATGGTAGTGGTTGCTCTTCTTTGCCAACTACAACACAAGTTGAAGCTCATTAGGGGAGTTATAGAGCCGCCAAACATGACTTTACAAGGAAATCCAAAGGTCTTGTCTGCAAAGAATATGAGCAATGCAATATAGGGAAAATAGTTTGTTTGTCATTACAGTGCTACTTCCTCCGCAGCTCACAAGTCATAACTAGATACACTTTCCATACTTTTCTGAACTCTGAAGCTTCTTCTGCTCTCATGTGGAGTATGTTACTCATTCTGAAGCATCCTTGAATGGATATAAAGTCTTTTGTACACAACTAAGTTCATATAGCTCAGTTAAGATTAAACACTGAGCAAAATAGGAGTGACTGTTGAACCTGCTTCTGATCTACCAACTATCATCTCAGCATCACATTTCACAGTCCAACGCAGTTAAGACTCGTGACTTAAGAGCCATAAAGCATTTATGATCAATCTATCTAGAGTTTTCCAATATTTATACTTAATATCTAAGAAAATCAAACATTTACGCTACATTAAACTCATATTCAATTAGTAAATGGTCCTATTTTTGGCACCTCTTGGCATCAATATTAAAGCAAATTACATTAAATAAAATGAAAACTCAACTTTCACATAGTGCAGGTCTGCAGATTGTGGACACTGGCACTCGACATTTGAATAATTCAATCTTAGTGCATAGGCAGAAACATAAACAGGCACACTTCTACTACTTTACTGGACAGTTGAACCTCATCAGCATTAATTTACTCCACGGTTTTTACGTTTTCCACCAAATTTTACCTACTTTAGTTACTGAGAAAAGTTAACTCCATATTTTCGCATGGATTCTAACTCTTATACAATTCAAAGTCTGATTCAGACAACTAATGGAAATTCAAACACTAATATCATCGACTAAGCTCATCGCATTGCATACGTCACCTTACAAAAAGCCAATCAAACAGTAATTACTGGAAAATCACACTGATTAATCTTCACTGACGATTCGATTGGAGTTGAATTTACCTGAAACAACTTCGCGAGCGAAGACTGAAATCTTAGACGAAGCCGTGGGATCGGCGGAGTAGTCGAGAGGAACGAAGAAGCGGTGGTCGCGGAGACGGAGCTCCGGCACTGAAAACCACTCCCCGACGACGTGGTCTTTCGGCGAGTCGCCGGCGGTGGCGGTAGGCAGAGACATGGCTGTGAATCTACGCGCCGAGGTAGGTCGCGAGTGGAAGTAGTAGCGAAGATTGTTTACGTGGATGAGTGGAATGCGGAGGAGAGGAAGCGAGTTTGTGAAGAGTATCGATTGCGCGAGAGTTGCCAACATTTTAGGGAGAGTGTCGTCTCAGACTCTCAGTGGGTTCTTCTGTTACGTATCACACGTGGCGGATAATTTCATTATTCGAATTTCAGAAGTCCAACAAAAAAATTATCTTGTTTTTTTGAAGAAAGAAACAAACTAGATCAAAGTCACATTTAGAGTTGGCAATGTCAAATAGTAAGACTCTAGAAGCCTCATTAGGAATCATATCATTCCAACAAAAATGAGAACCGATAAAATGATCAAGATTAGTAATAGCATCAGTCACAAAATTTGCCTCACAAAAAACATGTTTAAAGTTAATAGAATCAAAACTAGTCGTCAACCTTCTAATGTATTCGACTAGCTTAATTAAGATTAATTTGTCTCTTTACCACTTTGATTACCAACTTGAAATCTCCTTCCACTTCAACTCTTTTAAAGTCTTTATGTTTTGCTTTAACAAGGCTATCTCTCAATACTACCGCCTATGCAACAAGCACATAAGCTCTTCCAATACGGTTGGATGCCGTAGAAATATGTTTTTCATGAGCATCTCAGATGACAAAACCACTTGTTGTTGAGTCTCCCATAACTGAACCATCAAAGTTAATCTTAACGAAGGAACTAGGGGGTGTTTGCCACTTGATATTGACACTCTGGTTTTAAATTTGCATACCACTAGAACTCTTGTCAAGACTAACACAGCTTAAAGACGTAGAAGTTGCTGCCATGGTAGTTGAGAGGGGATTAGGAGTTGCCCCTTTAAAGATTGTGTCATTTTTGGTTTTCTAAACCTGCCAACAAATAGTAATCATTTTTGCAAATAAATTAGCAGCATAAGGTTGATTTACAAAGAGTTCCCTAAATACTCTAAGGTATCCTTTTGCAAAAAAAAATTATCTTGTTGTTTAAAAAAGATAAACTACAAAGTAATTTTGTTTTATTTAAAAGAAGACAAAAAAATATCACTAACATTATTAGGTTGGTCAAGCAGCTTCAAAAGGAAACGTGTTCGCTTTGTTGTTTGAGCACCAACTTGTCATAGTAAGTGTAGCAGCAATAATGACTATCACACTTAATTTTTTTGTTATCAATGACTCATTTACTTTGTGGAGAAAAAATTATTTATTGCTTTTATAAAATTCATTCTCATTTTCTATTTTAAGTAATCATTCTCATATAAAAATACAAAATTTAATTCATTAAGAACAATTGGGAGTTTGGATTTCAATACGTGGAGTGTGGATTTCACTTCCTAAAATAATTAGCTCTCTTAAAATTGTTGAGAACATCCTCACGAAACCGGCCACATAGAAAGGTCGCGTTAGTATTATCGTTGCGTTTATGGTTTCATCATAATTGTCTTATAAAAGTGGTGAATAAACATAGAGGCAGTCGCAACAAACCGAAGCCATGAGAAGTGCCTTTTGTTTCGGATTTCATGATTTATGGCTCGGTGATCCCGAAACCGAAGACTGTGGTGGAGGACGCAGCAACCTTTGAAGTTTTTTTAGCAACCTTGAAGTCGAGCTATGCCATTCTTTTGTGATGTCATAGGAGGGGACAAATACTTGCACCAATACATGTATTGACGCGTGCGTGTATACTCTTTTTTATTTATATATTTTTATCAATATAAATTATAATCTTAACCGTTTAAAAATTTAATTAACCAATCAAGATCACATATGTAAAAAATCAATTTAAAAAATGATTGTTTTCTCAACCAAATGCTTCAATCAAATGGACAGTTATAGTGAAAGTTAACATCCTCATGAACTGCCGTCCATTTGATTGATGTATTTGGCTAAACAAACGATATTTTTTTCAAATTGATTTTTTTGCAGAGATGATTTTAATTGGTTAATTAAACTTTTAAAACGGCTAAAATTAAAATTTATATTGTTAAAAATATATAAATAAAAAAGAATATACACAATATTGACACAACTATTTTCCGAGGCAAACGGTTTTTGCCAAAAAATGGTTTCGCCCGTTTAGGTCTCAACTCTCAAGCAAGTTGTACATTGTGGTAGTATGATGTGGCGCGCAGATAATCAACATCTGTCAGACCCAGTCAGTAACAGCCATGAATGATATACACACTCTCACTAAGTCATTCATTCCTCATTCGAGTTTTCCTAATATAGGTCGATCATCCTAAAACGCCTTCTGCCGTTTTTTCCTCCAAAACCCTCAAACCTCTCTGGCATTCGCCGCCTACGACTACCCCTCGGCTGTGGATATGACACCACGCTCCCTATAACTTTGGAGGAAATGCTTGTCCACTGTCGAGCTGTGGCGCATGGGGCTTTTGGTTGTCGGCTTGCCGTTCGGGTTTTACGAGTCTAGCTCTATTCAGGCACACCATCATTGTTCTATTGCCCTATTGAATTTGGTTGATATTTTTACTTTGGGAGAAAAGATATTTTGATTAATGAACAAAAGATATGTTACTTGTTGTGGTGATGATCCACATCTTATATATTCAGATTTCCAATAATTTATGTTGTATCTGAAATGTCGAATGTTTTAAGCTATGAACCTTCGTACTTAGAGCATAATGTTGTATTGATAATGTGATTGTTGATTGGGTTTGGGACTTTGGGTGCACTTTGCATAAGTGAGCAATGGGTTGGTGATGCTTGGGGTTTCAAATATGAGCAGGCTATCGATTCAACGATGAGGATTTTAAAGGAAGGGGCAATGGATGCAGTGAAATTGGAAGCAGGGGCACCTTCAAGAATTACTACGGCATAAGCTATTGTTGAAGCAGGAATTGCTGTGATGGGGCATGTAGGACTTACTCCACAGGCCATTAGTGTACTCGGTGGTTTTAGGATAAAATAAAAAAGCAAAATTTTATTTATCGAACGATTCATCAAGATCAAGAAAAAAATTTATCCTTAGTAGATTTTTTATTACTGCTTGAGTCAGTATCAATATTGATCCAAGCTTCGATATCTATTTTGTTTCTAAGACAAAAATGGATAATTCTCCAATCAAAATATTTTCTATCCGGATTTTTCTCCCTATCAATAATGTTGCTAGTGCTGTAAAGGTCAGTCTTTGAGCATTGGTTAGTTCTTTCTCTATTCATGCTAATTGTTGTAACAAAGATTTCGTTGGATTTTTCGGTGCAGGTTATGGAGACAGCTCTGGCTTTGCAAGAGGCTGGTTGCTTTGTGATTGTATTGGAATGTGTGCCGCCACTAGTTGCAGCTGCTGCAACATCTGCTCTTCAGATTCCTACAATTGGTATTGGAGCAGGGCCTTTTGCAGCGGTCAGGTTAGTTGATTTTCATCTTTGTTTTGGTCTCGAATGAATAATAACTTCTTCAAGTATAGAAATGTTAGGCATTTGTAGGTGGGGGAGTTCAACAACATGTACCATGGTGCCAAATTTTAGGAACTGTGTTCTTCTTTAATAGTAGGGATTCAGGTAGGTTAGCTGAAAACTACTATGAGCTCAGTCTCAGCTCTGAACAAGTGTAGAACCAGAGCTTATAACAATATTATTTCCATGTTTTCTTAGGCTATAGGCATTAAGCTCCGTAACTGATTTGGAATTTTTAGCAACATCACTAATTTTTTTGCTGATAAGTTGGTTTCACCAAGAATTCTTACTTTCACTAACTTTACTGTTCTTTTTACCTATATCATGCAGGTGTTAGTTTACCATGATCTTCTTGGAATGATGCAGCATCCACATCATGCAAGGGTCAGTCCTACAGTTGCTTAGTAATCTATATCTGCCTGGCCACTTTTCATGAATTTTGTTGAAACAAAACTAGAGACGAATAGAGAATTTGCCATAAATCGGAATTCAAAACTCAGATATTAGGTATGAAGCTCAGTGTGAGAGAGCAGAGTCGAATCAATTCAAAAGGACCCTGAGAGATTAGAGACGAATCTAATCATTACAAGCTGCGGCAGATATGCAGGTAGTTTTTGGTGGGAGGTATGGGATTAGATGTGGAGTTTCATGTATGAAAGCAACTGAGACTCTGCTAAATGGTACGACTTTATCGTTTGCTTTTTGGTTTAGTCGATTGAAGTTTGATCTTTGTTTTCTATCAACTATCAATCATTGAAATTAGAGTCTTGGAGTTTAAAGGAAGAGCCGAGAAGGCCCATTTCAGTGATAAATTTGTTTGGTTGCTACCTAGGTTACACTTGCAGTCTTTGTTCTTCAAGTTTCATTGCACAGATTTACTTTAGAAAATTTGTAGTAAAATTGATTAGATGGTAATTGTATAGTCGTTTGAGGAAGGATTCAGAGGTTTTTGAATTTGGTGGTGGGGACTAACTGGAAATTGGGTTTATCAATCTTAAACTTAATTTGAAGCTTGAAATTTTGACAATGTCAAGCTAAGGCAATATTTAGTGGAGGTTTAAGGACAATCATAGACCAGAGGATTGTGATATTATAATTAGGTGATCATTTTATTGAAGTTGTTGATTTCATTTGGGGTCCATTCAGCAAAAAATATGAATGAGGAGTGAGTTTAACAGGTCAGGTTCCTAATACAAAGAGGTTGCACTTGGAAGCTCTGGGTGTGGAACTTGATCCAACAGGAGTTGCGAAGGTGACGAGCTATCTTTTTCATACCGTGCTTATTGTCTTATGACATTATGTAACATATTTCTACTTTTATATATCTACTTCTGGTTTGCATATATTACTTCTTATGCATTTTCTGTTTTTTTGCCTTTAGCTAGGTCCTAACATAACTTCTCGTTCACAGGTTCCATCTGGTTTGCTCTAATGGAGGGAATACGTGTTGCAGTATGTATTTTCTTTGTAATGTTTACATTAACATATGATGTGTAATTGTTATTGTCTTGAAAATTTGGTTTCGAACAAGGAGAGGGCTTAATGCTGTTAATTCATTTACTCTATGTTCCCTACAGAAAACAGATTTTGTTTCTCCTAGCAAACGAGGCTAAAAGGATATACCTTGTGCAGTTTAGGTAACACTTTCTCCTTTGAAGGAATTATATTCTGTTTCTAATTGACAACTCTTTTCTAAGGAGCTGGTAGCAATAAACACAGTTTCTTCTTGTATGCAAGTCCAGTAGAATATATAGTAATTGTTCCGGATGATATCCTTGCAAGAGACCTGCCTCATACTTTTTTCCGCTAGAACTGGCAATATGAATTATATTAAAGCACCTGATTAGCTTTTGTCTTACGTTTGTCTATAATTATCCCTTTTTTTTGTATGCAATTACAAGAGTCTTGAATTCCTTCCATAAATGTAATTAGTTGCATAGCCGTGTATAACAGACTTCTTAGGCTTCATTATGGTTTCACTGGTATACAATGCCTTAAATATTAGTATTAGTCATTCTCTTAAACTTTACTATTTTTCGTTCGCACTTCGTGGCTGAATAAGTTTGAATTCAGACCCTTGTCATGCTCGTATTGTATTATGGCTCGTTATTTCTCTTTTTCATCCTATTGTGTAGTAGTTATTAAAGGCTGCTAAGAAATAGGAGTAGAAGTTGCAACTATTGTGGCAGTTTAGAAGAGAAAGAACTAGAGCATATCTTGCAATTTACTGCAGGGAGTTGTGAAGGTGTGAGTTTGGTTGTCTGTAAACTTTGTAACCTCTCAGACATTGATAATGAAGTTGTCCCTGCTGCTCCATGGATGTTGGCTACGCCGAATCACGTAAATCTCTTGTCTTCTTTGATTTCTTGCTATCTACTTTGTGTTTGTGTTACTACGAGGAACTACTACTGTGCAGTTGTTTCCGCTGTGATCGTTGTCTTCTATTTGGTATTCTATTTACAACAGCTCGTGCTTGCAAAAACTAGGTGAGGTGAACAACTAGAGCCATATTTGTATTACGAGCATGTACCAGCGTGTTTACAACAGAAGCAACCCCAAAAAAACACCAATGGAAACCAAGAGTTTGGCAACTATCTGCAAAGATCTCCATTCCATCTCCAATCTAACGTTATGGAAACCGTTAGCCCTATTCTAGCATGTTAATTTATTTGAAGACTAGTTTAATTGCTATATGATTTTGTCAATATAAAGTTGTATACTACATGGATGCTAGTTTAATTGTAGGCGACCCTAAAATTATATTCAGAAACAGAGAGGTGTTGGATGTCGGAGAGGCACAAGGTGTGGCTTTCAAGTATGTAGATTGTTTTCAAAGATGTAAACTTTGTAACACATTCATATTTCACTTTGGTGATTACATCTTATGGTTGAATGATCCTTAAACCTATCCAACTCAGAAGCTAAAATTGTAGATAGTGTTTTACTGTAGCAGGCTGAGAAGCATGATCTATGATTATCACAAGGAAATGGAAACCATTTGTGCATGAGATCATTACATAATCATCAGATGCACATTTTTACTTGCACGTGATAACTTTCCAACACTATTAACAAAATGTGAAGAGGAAGATTTATAGCATCAAAAGTCTTGTAGTGCGAATCTGTACAAAGCCAACAAAAAAAATTCAACCATCATCAGCAAAACCCTTTCCATTTCTAATCTAAACATCCATCAATGAATCTACCTTTAGCTACCAATAAGTTTTATCATCCTTGTAGACTGTGTTAAGTAACACCTCCATTGACATGGCTCTTACAAAATCCATGTTGCTACATTTTCAAGTTCCAATGGTCTCATAGAATACAAAACTTTTACCTGACATGGAGCAAGCAATTTAAAAATAGGAAAAAAGAGGAAAATCATATTATACATATCATTAAACCAAGCTATTTACCTTCTCATTTTTGATATATTATGCACCCAAACTGACAGGAGTTCCATTTTAAAGAGCGTCAGTATCTGAAGCAAGTGATTCTGCATTATCTCTTATCATCTCATAATTATGTAAGACCCTCCACGTCCTTTAGTGCCAAAACTTCAGAGAATATTAACTACAACATTCCTGATGTACGGCTTTGGCCAGAAGGGTTCAAAAATAAGATTGAGGAAACGAAAAACTTAAAGGTTTTGCACTAGCTCATTGCTTACATGCACATAATATTCAAGTAAAGACATATCTTCTCCTATTGCATTGCAAAGTTACTACCAATTTGTATCATAACTCTCATTTCAAATATGAAATTTGTATCATAACTCTCATTTCAAAATTATCTATGCGAATGAGACACTAACACATGTCAGGTCGGCACATGTGTACCGTACAACCCGTGTATTCTACCACTTTCCCATGTTGGAGCATCATCAACAAAGCTCTAGTAGAGTACAAGGAAGAAGTCACCGGTGGTGCGTTTCCGGGTGCTTCCCATAGGCCATATAAAATCAATGCTGCTGATGTTGATGGCTTTGTTAGTGAGTTACAAAGGATGGGTTTGGACAAGGCAGCATCTGCGGCGGCTGAAGTAGCTGAAAAAAAATATTACAGGCAAATCAAATTAACTGGTCATCCCATACTTTATAGTAAGCCACTGAGATTGAGAGTTGCATTTTGAAGTACATGGTTTGCAATTTTTTCATAATAATGAATTAATGATATCTCAAAAGAATTTCAAGGAACAGAATCTCACCTTCCTATATCCCTTTGAGATTTCTCCTTGTGACAGCAAGGTAATATTTTGAGTTGTAGAAGAAAAGTTGTATTTCCTTGCTTAATTTTGATGTGGTTTTTCGAAATCTTCACACATTAACTCTGACCAACCTCAACACCTGAGCTGGTCGGCGACCGAATTGTTGATGTGTCCGATAAACAACATCAACCTATGCGGAAGAGTAAAGAAAGTGAACATATTTCCTTAAGTAGATGACACACGAGGTACTACATTTAGCAAAGATCCCATGTCAGATTGTCACAATTGTATGTATGTCTGTACTGTAGAAGAGTCTCATTTGGCATTTAAAAACTCGCGTCAAAAAATATCTGCCGCGCAGATAAAACGAAGAGCCAGCCAGCCACCTAGTCTCTCATCAGTCTCTCTCATTCCATTTCCCTCCTTTATAGGTGGCGCCGCCGCCTCCCTTGTTTCTATATTATCATCATTCTATCCTCTCACATAAACAACACTCACAACCAAACCCAACTCTCTTTTCAAAAAAAACGAACTCCAACTCTCACACTGATCTCTCATGGCATTCGCCGCCATTTCACGCGCCGGCTTCTTTTCCAGGAGGGCCCGAACCATGATCCGCTCCATGAGTAACGTTCCCGAGAACACCGTCTACGGCGGCCCCAAGTCCCAGAGCTCCGACCAGAGAATCACCGTGACCCAAATCAAGCAGAAGCACAAGAAAGGTGAGCCCATCACCATGGTCACCGCCTATGATTATCCATCGGCGGTTCATCTCGACTTGGCCGGAATCGACATTGCCCTGGTCGGCGACTCGGCTGCGATGGTTGTTCATGGATATGATACCACTCTCCCGATAACGCTTGATGAGATGCTTGTCCACTGCCGCGCGGTGGCGCGTGGGGCCAAGCGCCCGCTTTTGGTGGGGGACTTGCCTTTTGGGTTCTACGAATCCAGCTCCATTCAGGTATGACCTGATTCGGGTTTCGTTTGTTTTGTTGGTTTTATTAATCAGAAAGTTAGAAATGTATAAAGAATATGTTTTTGATTCTTGTTGTTAGTGAAATGTTTATATAATTTGAACTTATATAGTTTTCTTGAATCTATAAAGAGTTTGTAGTCTTATATTGTTTCAAAGATGTGAACTTTTTCAATAGAGGAGTATGGATTGGTGTAATGAGAATGTGCTTGTTGATTTTGGGTGTGGGTTTTGTGTAACTGTGTAAGTGAGCAATGGTGGGTTGGTGATGATGCTGTTTCGATTATGAGCAGGCTATCGATTCAGCGGTGAGGCTTTTGAAGGAGGGAGCAATGGATGCGATAAAGTTGGAAGGAGGGGCACCTTCGAGGATTACTGCAGCAAAATCTATTGTGGAGGCTGGAATTGCTGTGATGGGGCATGTGGGACTCACTCCACAGGCCATTAGTGTTCTTGGGGGGTTTAGGCCTCAAGGAAGGAATGTTGCTAGTGCTGTAAAGGTGTGTAATATTGGAGAATTGGTTAGTTGTTTTAGAGTTGTGTTTGCAGTGTTGTGATTGTGTTGGATTTTTGGTGCAGGTTGTGGAGACAGCACTGGCTTTGCAAGAAGCTGGGTGCTTTTCTGTTGTTTTGGAATGTGTTCCGCCACTTGTGGCAGCTGCAGCAACATCTGCTCTTCATATTCCTACAATTGGCATTGGAGCAGGACCTTTTTGCAGTGGACAGGTCAGTTCATTTTGTAGCTATGTTGATCGTTGTTGGTGCATGTACATTGGATATTCTTGTGTGATCTATGTTGGTGCATGTACATTGGATATTCTTCTGCATCGTAAATAACTTTTAGGCATTTATAGGCTCTAAGATCTGTAGTCTTCTTCAAGACTTGATAGTCGGCTTACATTAATTGTGATTCATTAGTCGGAATATATTGATTCTGATGTAACTAGTTAAAAATAGTAGGAATTCAGGTAGACAAGAGGAGGCTTAAAACTTATAATCTGAACTCAACCTCAAGCGTGTAACAACCTAGAACCAAAAGTGTCACAATATATTCAAATGGCTATAGGCATCAAGCTTGCTCCAACTTTTATTCAAATGGCTATAGGCATCAAGCGTGTATAACAAGCCTAGAACCAAAAGTGTCACAATACATTCAAATGGCTATAGGCATCAAGCTCCAACTTATTTTTTTTCTCCCTGATAACCTGTGGGTTTGGAAGAATTTGTGTTTTTCCTTCTTTTTCTTGTTCTTTGTCAAGGGTTTTGGCATGCTAATTCTTCATTGAGATAGTTCTCTCATTTTTCGTCTTCCTGGCAATACATAATATAATTCCCTAAAATCATGCAGGTGCTAGTTTACCATGATCTTCTTGGAATGATGCAGCACCCACATCATGCCAAGGTTAATTCAACAGTCATATCTAATCTATTTCTTCTCATGATTTTTTTTAACAAAGAAGTATCTTCTCTTTTGCAGGTTACCCCTAAATTTTGTAAGCAGTTTGCACAGGTTGGTGATGTCATCAACAAAGCTCTGGTGGACTACAAGGAAGAAGTGACTAGTGGAACGTTCCCAGGCGCTGCCCACAGCCCATACAAAATCAACCCTGCTGATGTTGATGGTTTTTTAAGCGAGTTACAAAAATTGGGTTTGGACAAGGCTGCATCTGCGGCAGCTGAAGCAGCTGAGAAGATAAATACGAACAAATCAAAGTAACTGGCAAAAGCACCCTAGTTTATCTTTCAGACAAGGTTCATGTAGGTAAAAACCAGTTAGTGAAGTTGGATTTTGCAGTTTAGGATCAGAATACGAGAATGTGAAATATCCGATGAGTCTTGCATTGTCTTCACAATAAACAGGGTTTTCTTAGACTAGTTTCAAGGAGTAGAATGGCACCTTCCTTTGAATCGTTTACCTTTGGTATTTCTCTGTAACAGTGTAGGTATCCAATGAACGAAATCTGGAAGGGTTGTTCTGGTTAAAAGTTGTGTCTACTATATGAATGCAACTCAAGTTATCAAGATTTGAAGCCACTAGAATCATTCGTCATCTGCCCATACAAGTAGCTCTGAAATATTGATCTTCTAGCTCTCTGTGAACACTATTCGACTGAGGAGAGCAGGATTTGCTTTTCCATATTCCCCATTCCTTTTGGACGAGAAAGGCTTAAAAGTTTAAAACACACATTTGAAATAAGTAACCGCTAAACCCTGAACCTCTCCAGGTAAAAAACGAAGAGTATCACCCTCAACCTCAAAACCCCTCCTCCACCTCCTTAAACCCCAAACCCCACAACCCAAAGCCCCAGTCTTCCTCCTCATTCACCACATCTGCACCACTTCCGGTCCAAACCCACCACCCCAAGACGACGACGTTTCCTTCACAACCCAAGTTCTCCAACTCCACCTCCCTGATAGGAGACTAATCCTAACTTCTGGATTTAGAAGGAAGAAATGAAGAACAAAGGAAATGCAGGAAGAAAATAAAGCTTCAATATATTTTTCATGTCTTTCTCATGAAGCAGCTAGTCTAGATATAGAATGAGACATTGTTATAAGTGACACATGTCAATTCTACACTGAACATGACAACTCACTCCAAATACAGCAGAAACAACAAAATGCAGCAATTAACATACTAATAAGGATTTTCCTAATCAAACCAGAAAACTAATATTTAATTTCCTAACAATCCACCCTCCTTCAAATGAAACTTGTCCCTAAGTTTCTGGTGCAACAACCAAAACAGATCACCCTTCATCTTCATCAACCTCAGAGATCAGCAATGCACCAACTTCATTATTTTTGAGTGTGACGTTTAGCCAAGTTTGGTCAGAGTCCTCTTCTCTAATTGAATCACAAATGTCCAGGACCAAATACAAGAATGTTGCAAAAATAGTTCTGTGGTCACTAATGATTTGGAAATAACCATACCAAAATTTGAGAAATACCCTTCTAGAATTTTAGATGCAGGCTAGCTTGTCATCAGTAGTGATATGTTCCTCCAACTGTGCACTCTAGTCATTAACCGCTCTGTAATCATCATCAATAGCCAACATACACTCCTTCTCAGCTTCAACATTTTTCCCACCAGTTAGGCAGGAAGAGTCACCGTTTAGCCTTGATATCCAAATAGCCTCAATGAACTGGAAGTCATTCAAAAACACCAGCTGTTCACTTTCTTCTAATGCCAAATTGATCTCTCCAAGGACATAATCATCATCAGCATTATTAAGCTTAAGTAACCCAACAGTTTTAATTCTCATTACTAATGACAATTCAAGTTCCTCCTGCAAATCAACAAACAACCATAAATAAGACATTCAAGCTCATATTTCCTTTCAATTCCAGCAGCTTCAATTTTCTCTAAGGTGTTCATGAATCATGATTCCCTATCCTTGAAAACAAATACAAGCTCCTCATAACATTGAGAATGTGGACTCTCACTCCCTCCAAAACTGCCATATCATAAATGGCTATGATAGCTTCACCAAGTTCTTTGAAACCTGACCATGCCTCAATGATACAAATAAGAAAGACAACCATCTCATCTTGTGCCATGTAATTCCCAGGGAGCTTCACAAATCGAGTATGAGCTATCTTAGTTAAATTCTCATACTGACCAGGCTCTCCATTATTCATATAGCCACTACAATCTCCCTCAAGAGATAATTTAAGCACTGTCATTAGATTCTTTTCTCTCTCCCTTTTATCCAAAAGCAAGGTAGCAACAAGAAACTCTCCTAGCTTACTATTTGTCTATGTCATCTGCTGTACTGACCCCAAGGTAAATGATAAAGAAGGCAATAAAATGGCAGAGATCACACCCCTTGTAAATGTATACTGAATAGAAGACACATAAAGATGTCATAACTTTAAAGCTGCAAAGGCAAGAATAATCTGATACCCCTTGACCACTAGAACACACAAAAAAGATGCAGAAGTAATTTCTTTGTGCATAATGATTTCTGAAAACCATTGCAACCACTCAAACACGTTCAGAAGTTGAAAACCAGCAACATGATCATTCCAGCTGACATAAGTCAGAAACTGAAATAACATATTCATACCTACATGTGAAAAATGTGATTCTGAACAGCAGGGGTGCCTCAAACAACCCTTTGGAAGGATACTCATCAACAAGTACACCATCAGTGATCTTATACTTGTAGAGGTAAGGAAATTGTGAAGTTGCATTCACCATATCAATTGATTTATCCATCACAGTAACAACCTCAGCCCTCAATCCATATTGAACATGCTTTATTGCAACCAAATCCACCCACACACCACTGCATTTATCCATGGTAAGCATCAGAGCCAATAGACCATCTGGAACTACTGCAAGTAAATTATCCACTTCACCACTCACTTTAGTACCCTGATCATTGGATCTTCAGCAGCTATCAAACACACTATCGTTGGCAATAGACGCTTTAATAACTTCTGATGCATTTGTCACCGTTGCATATGTGATGGAACACAAACCATTGCTATGAGCAAGAAGCACATTGGAAACCAGAGTAACCTTGACAACACTTTCATTGAGCTCCTTGCAAACACCAGTATTCTTCCTTATGATAGTGTCCACAATAAGGTTTGTCAAGTAGTCATTTACTTCAGCTGGAACTATTTCAAGTAGATCCTCAAACTCAGATTAAGCCCATGCCAAGCAGTGGTCAATGTTGTGAGGAGATGAATGAACTGTGCACATATATGCTAGCTTTATAGGGGTCTCTTGTTGTTCCATAATTTTCAGTCATGCAAGGAATGAACAACTGTGGCCTCTGGAAATACAAGCATTGCTGAACAATGTAAAGCCTAGCATCCACATTATCAAGAGTATTGATAACAACATCCAAATTCTCTCAGAGAGTATCACCAAACACAGTCAAGTTAGATATACATATCAGACGCAGCCTCATATTTCTATTGAGCTCCTTATCCAAGAAAGAATGTCCATATGTTAAGGAAGGGTGACCACTGCCTTTATCACATATCTTCTAATCAAACACAGAGAAGCAAAGGTGTAGGCCACAATGAGTTCTCTTCTTAAAACCCTCAATGTACTGCTTAAATTTTGTACACAGTACACCATTCATCACAATTTTACTCACAAAACTTTCATTCTTCATTGTACTAGTAGCTAACTCCATTGTACTTAAATGAGACTTGCAATCAATTATCTCATTAAATGAGATTTCATAATGAGTTGATGGTGTAGTTCCACCATGACCACTTGATTTCTGATGCATTGTAGGAAACGTTCCAATTGGACTTGTAGCAGATACTGGTTGTTATACAGCAACAGGGCCTTGAGCTACAACTGATTGCCCCAAATTGCTTAAATCAGAATAGCCTGCTAAGTTACCAAGGCCAAAACTCAAGTTTAAAGATGAATGGTTCTGAACATACTCAATTTCATCTTTGAATATCCATTTTCCACTTCCAACCTTTAATTTTGTCCCCCCCCGCATCTGAACTTAATCCCAAAGCATATTGCTCAATGCTACTATGCTTAGCCTCATGAAACTCTTTACCATCTTCCTAACACTCGCCTTCCCCTCACTCTTCTCCACGTTACTCGCCACCTCGCTGCTGCGAAAGCCATCAAATTCTTCAACTACATTTCCCAAAATGTGGGCTCAGCCCCTTCAGAATCAAACACCCTACTATCTTCGGCATTGCATTGCGAGATCGCATCTCTGGAAAGAAGATCCTTGAGCTTTACGAAATGGTGAAGGAGCGCAATGTGGAGGTTAATGTGAGCACTGCAGCTCTGCTTATTCGGTCCCTGGGGAGGGCAGGTATGGAGGAGGAGGGTCTTGTTGTGTTTAATTAACTCGATTCGAACACGAATGTTCGCAATGTGGTAATTGGGATGTTGCTTAATATGGGGAGAGTTGATGATGCACTGAAGGAGCTCGACGAAATGCTTGACCCGGAAGGTAGGTTTCAGGTTGATGAAATCACCGTGGATATTGTGATCGGCTCATTGTTGAGGAAAGGGAGGAGATCGTGGGTTTGGTGTCAGAATTTGGTAAGCATGGTGTGTTTCTCGGTAGCCCGATACTTACAAATTTGGTGACTTTTTGTGTAGGAATGGGAACGTTAGTGGTGCTTGGGATGTTTTATGTGCTGTCATGAAGAATGGTGGTTGTGTAGAACCTGTTTCTTGCTCTGAGGTTTTGACAACGTTGGGAGATTAATGATTTTGAGAGAGAGGTTATGGTGAAGATGGAGGAGATGGGGATAAAGCCGAATGTTGTAGCTTTTGGTAATCTTGTTAATGCTTTTGATAGAGACACTGACTTGTTGCCTCTATATAACCTGCAGCATTTGGTTAGAGAAGATCAAAATGGCGATCAATTCAACCTCTAGCTATTCTTCCTATTGAACAACAACATGAACACACATCAACCTCTTGTTATCCTCAAATGAAACCGAATTCGATTCGCCTGATTCATCAAACGAAAACAATAAGAAACACAAGATGATGGTGTTGTATCATCAAAAACTGGGTTTTGCATACTCTGTTCGATTGAAACCTGATAAAGGAACTGAATTCTCCCTCTCGTCTCTCTCCGTGCGCACTGATGCTCTTTCTCTGTTTCTTTCGTCGTCTTCGGTTCTCTTGATTTTTTTATATGAAAGTGGGAAAGTGACCGGGTAAACAAGTATTCATCTTCTTATATTTTTATCTATCAGATATATTAACAATCTAACGGCTAAAAATATTCATAAAAATCACAGTACCACATACCCACCAGTATTATAGAATTTTCCGTTTGAGAGGATGAGTGTAGGAGTAAAGGGGGTTTTGGCTATAAACCAGATGTGATAATCTAACAATTTGATTGATGGACTTTGTAAAGTGGGAAGGCCAGAAGAAGGATTGAGTTTGATGGAGAAGAAGAGATTGCAAGATGGCTGTGCTCCTGATACTGTTACGTACAGCCGTTTGATTGATGGTTTCAACAAAGTTGGGGACATTGACAGGGTTCTTGACCTCTTTGAAAAAATGGAGGCAGGGATACCACTAAATGTGGTCACCCTGAATACTTTGCTTGATGGGTTGTGCAGGCATGGGAGACTCAACGCTGCTCTTGAGTTCTTCAAGGAGATGCAGTGGGATGGCCTGAAAGGCAGTGCTGTTACACTATCTTAATCTCTTCCTTTTGTAATGTGAACAATATTAGCAAGGCAATGGAGTTGTTTGAACAGATGTTGAGCGCTGGATATCCCACAGATGCAAAAGCTTATCACTGCTTAATCTCTTGCGTAAGCCTAGCTGGAAGGATGGAGGATGCCAGCTTTGTTGTATCAAAGTTGGAGGCTGGGTTCTCCATGGATACCGTTTCCTACAATATAATGATAAAAGGGTTCTCCGGTAAAAATATGCCTTACAACACTATGCTTGCCTACTTAGGACTTCAAAGGTGCACATAATGTACTTGACAGGATGATGTATGAGGGTATTGTTCCCACAGTTGTCACTTGGTACATTTATTCATGCACATTGCTTGGATGGCAATATCGACAAAGCCATGAGAATCTTCAGAGATATGGGTTCTAAGTCAAAGATACCTCCAATTACTGTAACATACAATGAGTTAATAAATTCTCTCTGCAATTACAATGATGTAGAGCAAGCTCTTTCTTTGGTGGATGATATGAAGGATAAGGGGGAGAGACCTAATACGCAGATGTTCAATGCCTTGTTCAAAGGCCTTAGAGAGAACAATTTATTAGAGAAGGCGTTTCAATTCATGGATCGAATGGTTGAACAGGCCTGTAAACCTGATTATACAACCATGGAAATTCTTACCGAATGGCTTTTTTGTGTTGGTGAAATAGAGAGATTGAGAAAGTTTGTTCAAGGATATCAGGTTTCTTCTACTGGTTTCAAAGTGACAAGGGCAAAGCCTCAGTGCCAGCAGAAGGCAAAGCCTCAGTGCCAGCAGAAGGCAAAGCCGCAGTGCCCGCAGAAGGAAAAGCTGAAGTGCCAGCAGAAAACAAAGCTGAAGTGCCAGCAGAAGGCAAAGCCGCAGTGCTGGCAGAAGGCAACACTAACATTATGTAAGTTGTTCAAGGCTAGGAGAAAGCATAAATGATTCTAATCTTCGAGTCTTGTGGTTGTTTTCTGGTTTCCATTATGTTACCTTGTTTGGAGTATCTAATTGGAGAACCCTAACTTCGCATGTGTCCGCTTTATCCCAATCTATGCTAACATTTATCATGCCTTGGTGAACTGCTTCGATCCTTCCAGTTTTGAGATCAGGTACTCATCATGTTTGCTAAACTGCGGTGGAAAATCTGGTTTTTGATAATTAAAGAAAGAACAGCTGCAAAATGAAGAGAATGAGTTTATTATTTCCTTTGTGTGAATATACTTTTCCTTGTTCCATTGCTGGTAGCTCTTAAAATTTGATAGTTTTTTGGTGAAATCTATATTCTTAAAACTTCTGTCATAATCAGTCTATTTTGTGAATGCTTTTGTAATAAGCTGATAGAAGTTGAGTTCTAGAAACCCTCATATCATCATATTCCTCACCAACATGATACTTTTTCATCACCAATTTACCTAGCAACATGGTAAAGGAGCAAGATTCCTCTCTGAATATCATCATATCATTTTGTGCAACATGGGTAAGTGATTAATGAAAAGCAGTGTTCAAACACTGTTTACAATACAGAATCTGCAACATGTCACTTTTTACCATGCATTCATTGGAAAGGCAATTGATTAAAGAAGCTATTTCAAATGAGAAGCTGCAACCTGTTGGTTGAATCCAAAACTTCACCATTGTAGTTTCATGTAACTTGAGTAAGAATCAATCATACCCTCAGTAACTTCTTGTCTTTGTTGAAACTATTCATACTTGACTTGGTAAATGTAGGTTGGTTAGATGTATCAATCACTAAGGACCTCAAGTCCTTGCTGCCTAATGAGTAATGACACCAACTAGCTATATGGACATTAAGATGATGCTGATAGTTCATTTAATTAAAACTCAAATCTAAGTACATATATCAAAGAGAAGGGATTGGACCATTTGAACCATATTAATCAACAAAGTAAAGCAAGAGCTTATAAACAAGTTCCACTATTCTTCTTTGTAGTAGTTTAAATCACTGCCATTAACTTTACTCCCAAAAGTCTCAAACCAAAATAAACCAATACTTGAACAAAAGATGTTTCATGAAAAAAAACTAGAAGCCCTTTTTACCCTACTAAATTACCCTCGTAATTTACCACTGTTAAATCAAATGATTCCACCAATAGTTACACCCCTTTCTCTCTCTAACCCAAAACATAAAACAAAAAAAACCAATATTTTTGTCCAAAGAGCTTTTTCTCTCAGAATCAGATACTACTGGCGGCGGTGGCAGCATTCCATGGGCCGCCAAAGCTCGCCGTAGAGTGATCGGAAAAGTAGTCTCCGGCTAGACCATCCAAACCCACGAAGAAATCATCGCTCACAAGCGTATCACACACCCGGAAAAACTCTGTTTCGTCTTCATCAGCCAGAGGACTCTGTTTTTCTTCTTTAGGTCCCATCATTGTACTGCTCCGACCAACCTCATCCTCCTCCGCTGACGTGGCCGGTGACGACGGAGAGCCAACCTTGGGCTTGGTAGAGTCAACGCCGTTGACGGAGCCTGACTGAGGTGAAGAGACAGGCTTGTTACGCGTGGACCCAGCAAGAGAGTTGCGGTGAGTTGGTGCAGGGTGGTTGTGCTCCGCCGTGTAGGTGACTATGAACATTCCCGGGTCGGATCTGTGCCGCTCCACTTGCTTCCGGGCCATACAACCTTTTGAGCTGCTGCATCTGTAGTAGCCTCTGTGGGATTCAAAGACCAAAAAACCATTAAAGCCAAAACTCAACACCAATACAAAATTGAATGGTCACCAAAAGATTTTAACTTTTTTGATGAAAGATATAAAATTAGTATTATGACTATGAAAATGAAAACCCACCTCGGATATGGTGATCCCTTAATTGGTTTCTGTCCGTATTTACGCCATGCCCAAACATCAGAAGACAGAGACTCTGCTGGAACTTGGCACACTTTCTTAAGCTGGTTCTTTCTGCAAAGAAATGGAAAGGTTTCAGAAACCATAAACAAACCAAAAGAATGAAAGATTAGATTGGTAAAGACCAAAGTTGCAGGCTTGTACCTCTTTTTGGAGCGCTGTGTGGGATTAGTGGCAGAGAGCTTAGGTTGGTGTTTGTGGAGTTGCTGATGGGAGGAGAAGTTAGGCTGTGGAGTGATTTGTGGGGGAGGAGAAAGAAGCAGAGATGGGTTGTGAATCTTGTGATGAGATTTGGGGAAGAATGTCTTGTAAAGATCATGCAGTTCCTCAATTGCACTTGTAGGTTTAATGGGATCTGGAACTAGAGGTAGAACAGAGAAGGTTTGGCTTTGACTAGTGTTGTTGGAGACAAAACCCTGTTGACCAAATGAAGAAGAGAGGAGAGGGCTAGAGTGGAAGCGGTGGTGGTGATTGTCTGAGATGAGAGTGGTGGATGGCTTTGTGGTGGTGGAGCAGCCTCTGACCACGGCGGTCAGATCCCAATCGTCTTCCATGTTTGATATAGAAAGAGAGATACCAAAGACTTGTGAAGAGAGAGAGAAAGGATGGCGCTGACTTTCGACAAAGAGAGATAACGGTGTGATGAGTAGGAGGAGAGGAATATATATATACATATATATATATATATATATATATATATATATAATTGTGTATATAGAGAGAGAGTGGGAGTGGTTTTGGGGTTAGAGAGAGAGAGAGAGAGGGATTGGCATCTATATGGCTCTATGCCTTTTTCCTGAAGTGGGAAACGAAGCGTGGTTTCTGGTTTTGGGGTTGACAACGGGAAAATGTCAAAGGGCGGGTTTTGATTAATTAAAGGAAGTGGTTTTTCCCACACGGTGTTATAGGGAGTGGTGCTCGTGAGTTATACCGACATAAAGAGAAGCAATAAGATAATAGGAGTTTTTTTTTTAAATGAAATAAAAAAAATGTGGAAAGAAAAAAAAGAAGCGGAAGTCGGTAAATTCGGGGGTTGCTGTCAAAATATGCTTTTTGCCAAGAATTGTTTTGGGTGACTTTATGATCTAACCACTTCTTTTTACTCTCCAATATTTACAATAATTTGTGCTTGAATTGACTTCATAACAGATCTGCAAACTGCAATGTTGCACCACCAAGTCAAGTAAATTAGATCGATAGAAATCACAAGTTATATAAATTAGATCGATAGAAATCAATCAAGATGCACAAGTTTTTTTTGTGACTAAAATATATTTTTTTTTAATTGATGATACTTGTACTACCAGGGGTATATAGACCATTACTTTGAGTATTCTTACATAATGTTTCATGTATTGTAAAATCGATAATATAATAATGTGCAATTAGTGCCAGCAAATCAAATACTATGTTATAGAGATCGAACATTATGGTCAAAAAAACAAAATATTGAACTTTAATATAAATTGAAGACTATTTAGTTATACCACCATTTTCAACATATAAATTTATACGCCATTTGAATCAAAATGGTACTAAACAAGTGTCTATTTGTCTGATACAATATCATGATTGATACCGCACTATACTTTCCGCAATTCACAAAATTGAATATCGTAAATGTATAATTTATTTTTCTTTAATTATGACAATTTTTCTTTTCATTTAAATCACTATATTGTACCTGATCACTGCTTGTCAGATTGATGGAATTAATTAAGGGGTATACACCTATAAATATGGAAACTTGATAATGGAAGCTATATATAGAATATGTTTTGGGTTTCCCTTAACAAATGGGTCTTTGTCTGTTCCTGTTCCTGTATATTTATAGAAAAATCTAGTCTTAATCAAGGACTAAAATATCGACAATCATGGAAATTTTGGTAGTTCGATAAATTGATATCTTCATAGATATATCGAGAAATTATCAAATATCGATGAAAATTTTTTCAAAATTTATACAAAATTTTTATATTTTGACTAAAAATAGACTAAATATAAAATATCTGAAAAATATAAAAATTAATATATATATATATATATATATTTATAAAAAATAAAAAAATTTAATAAAATATCAAAA
The DNA here is from genome assembly GCA_951800085.1 of Comarum palustre. Classification (NCBI taxonomy): domain Eukaryota; kingdom Viridiplantae; phylum Streptophyta; class Magnoliopsida; order Rosales; family Rosaceae; genus Comarum; species Comarum palustre. The sequence goes on along the minus strand of OX637581.1, from coordinate 16,127,376 downwards.
ATATTTTAAATATTTAAGAGGACGGTTTAACACACACAAACACGAAGTCATTAGCTAAGTCAAATTAGGCTTTCATGATCACTCTCTTAAACCACACTTAACCAAAAATAATTCCTTCTTATTTGGGGGTGCATCGGGCAAGTTTAAATTCCCATTGATAAAGGAGAAAGGCATCTGTTCCCTCTTTTGGGGTTTTGATACCCTACTTCTCCCTTCTTCTAGTCCCTGTCTCCACCTCCCAAAGCAAAAGCCACCACCACCAGCACGCGGCGCCAGTCTCCCTCGTGAACGGCACGTGCTCCCTCAGTCCCCTGCCTGTTGCGCTGCCACGACAAGTAGGCGTTCTTTTTCAAGTCGGCGCGTGTGGTACACGCGGCGTTGACATGGCCTCCCGTACTGATGTCAAAGTAGTTGAAGATGTCAAACGGTGATCTAACGGCAGGAACGACAAAAGTAAACGCAAAAGGAAAATGGACGGCTCACAGAGCGGGAGAAGGGTGACGTGGCGTGACGACAGAGGATTTTGTGGTACCCGGTTTATGATCTGAGCGCCGTTGATATTTTGACACGGTGAGTGAGAGCATGTGAGGTTGACGATGGGGTAGACGTGGGTCATGGGTGGCACGAGCCATTGAATTGCAAGCGTGTGGGGTCAATTGTGTCAAATTGTAAAGAAAATGAGACCAAAGAAAAAAATCATATAAATCAAACAGAAATAAAATAAATTTAGAAAAATAGGGAATGAGAGGCATGTGACAACTATTATATGGCTTCTATATTGAGAATTTGTACGTTTGTTTGAGTTTGTTAGTGTCATTCTAGTTTGATAAAGATTTTATCTTAAATTTTTTTGATATGATTACTAGAGAATCAACAACTTAGTAATCTCATATTAAGAAATCTAATTTTAAATGTGAATAAGAAATCTAATTTTAAATGTGAAAAAGAAATAGAGAAATCAAATTAAACATGAGAGTGTTTTATGTGCATCATGCAGTTTGAACCAATCACGTGCTGCTCACATGCACTAACCGATACTAAACTTCTGTTAGTATTAAATGAATCCGTAAATTTTAAGAAGAGTAGTGAAAACTCTAGCTACCTCTCTCCATCTCTCTCTCTGTAGGCAGAGCCATGATCTCCCCACAACCTAAACTAAGGTCTTAAAAATCAAAATTTTTAGAAAAATTTCGTCAAAAATTTTGTTTTTACATTAGAAATATCTTTCACATTCCAAGCAATTCTCGTCCGAAAAATTTGAAATTTCCTGATATTTTCTGAAAATTTCCAAAAATTTCCATTTTTGTCCAAAATTTTCTAATTCTCAAATTAAAATTCAAACAATTATTTTAATTCATACCCTTATTTTAATCCCTTATTTTTTTTGCTCAAAAGTTTATAATCTACCATATACCCTTAAGGTAAAAATCTGGCAATGCCTTATCCAATATATTTCATGCCTTATGGGATGCAATGAAATGATAACTAGTGGTCACAGTCTGAAGCACAATCTTCCAATAATTATGGTTATAGCCAAGGTCAAGCTATGCCCAATGCCTACTATAACTCCTAGAATGAAAACTCATGGTCAGTCCCCCTTGACCCGTATGGTTGGCATATAAGTCAATACATGCAATACTACAAAGATGAGGTATCATTTAATGATTATTTTTCACAATACACTGAAGACTCCACATAGATAGATGATAAATATAGTGAAAATTTTGTACCTCATAGATCTACGTGGTTTTAAAGTACTCATTTAATTTCATGTGAAATGTATCATATGTATATAAGACATGATGGTCTAGTATCTCTTTAGGTTTCCAGCCATCAAAAAAAAATTTAAAGTAAACTTTTAGACATTATTAACAGTTCAACACTTACTTTTTCAATTTAAATTATTACAACTCCCTATAGATCAATATTTATTCAAGGTTTTCTTTTCAAATATAATACATAATGTAGTAAACAAACATCTTTTTAAATTTCATTTAAAATTTTCAGGTTTTTCTTTAAATTTCTGTCAATTTCCTCAATTTTTTTACTGCTATCGATATTTACTTAAAATATCCATTTTTCAGAAAGTTGATATTTTCGTAATCGTTTTAAGACCTTGACCCAAACTCTTCGTCCATTCCTCCAGAGATCGGTCTGTCACACTCACACCCAAGAAGGTCGGAGAAGAAATCACCTAGGACACCGCCAACCTCGTGTATGAAAGCCAGTTCCAGATTTGCGTCTTCTACCGTCCGACCTTCCTCCATTTGATATCTGCTTCTTCATCTTTCCTTAATTCCATATTTGCATGTTCCTCTTGACACTGAAGTCCTCAACCCTTCAATTCTTCAATGTTCATTTCTAGGGTTCATGATCCAATTACCCTTCAATAAAACAAATCGAATGTTTTACTCATTTGTTTTTACTTTTCACCTAATTGATTAGTTTTTTTGTTTCAACTCTTTTAACTGAGATAGCATTAGTGTTAGTGTCATATTACGGTTGAGATTGCGTGTGCGTATAAGAATTTTTGATTAATCATTAAGGATGTATTTTAAGATGTGAAATCTTTCGTTCTCTTCTTTATGATTAAGTCGATCACTCGACTTTGATACTAGTATATCACTAAATCATATATAGATAAGGTTGAGGAATGAGTCAATCTCACCTCATCAATGTTGTCAAATGTGTCTTTTCGAGTTCACATATACTCTTTATTCTTAACTTGCAAATCGGCCACCACCCCTTCTTCAGACCATGGAAAATAGAAAGAATAGTTATAAGGTTGATTCAGATAACATTGATGAGAAGTCCAAAACTGGGATAATAAGATGAAAATTTGTCAGCAACTCATCGGCATAAGAATGAAAATGCCATTCAATGTTTTCAAATTACGAAAGGAGATCATTTTAATTCGTGAAAAGTACAAAGAAGAGGTTGTTCAAAGACCTTTCACCTCATGACTTTTCTTCTTGTCTTCTTAACAGTATCAATTTATAAAAATTATTCGGTGCACGATCATCTCCTCACCGTCAGACTTTTCACAGCATGACTTTTCTTCTTGTCTTCTTAACGGTATCAATTTATGAAAATTATTCGGTGCACGATCATCTCCTCACCGTCAGATGTATGCATTGTTTTTTTATTTTTTCTGTATTTTTTATCTTTTACTGGTGCATAAAATACTTTCACATCAATTTAACACTAGAATTTACATGCTCTCTATAATCATCAGTCCTCGAGCAAAAATTAGCATTGAGAAGGCTAAAGGAATGCATTTCTTAAAAAATTATGTAATTTTCCTTTCTTTTATGGGAAAACAAGCCTAAGGGTACCCCCAACCCAGAAGTTCACCTGAGATAAGATCATTCTATAAGCACAAAGAAGCTTGGAGTAAGTGTAAGCAATTTGGTCAGGCTTACATCACTGCAATACTATGCTGGTTTTCATTTCTTCTTTAAGACAATTTGATAATTGGTTTTTTTTGACACTGTCTATTGCTTCCTCCCAATTCAGGTATAGAATACATTATCTCACTTTGTTGTGTTGTATAGACATAAAGAGCTAGCTAGATACTTGTTATATGAGTATGCATATATGAGGTCAAATCTTGTTAATTTCCTACCTTTTGATTGAGATCTAGCTTTGATTGGATTTGAATGCCTCAATCATTCCAAAACAGGTTCCTCCTCCTTTCTCCACACTTCTTTTTTGAAGAGATGGGTATCAAACTGAAAAGATCAATTCGTGTCAAAACAGCATCTTTTTGGCTGAGAAAAATCGAAGCCAAGGGAGATTTCTGATGATGATGGTTCATATTCAAGGATGGTGAGGCATTTTAAGACTTGGACCACCACCAATACAACCTAATCATGACACAAAACCTGCCAACAATCTATGGTTTTGCTCCTAACACTTGATAATCTTGATTGAGAGCTCTGAAGCACTAGGAATTAGATTTGGGTTTGGGATTGGATTCTTATTCCTGTTCATGTATATATATGCGGCTGACTTCAACATGTTTTTGTTCATTCTCCATTTGGGTTTGTCAATGGTCAATTTTATCTGCCGTGATGTATCTGTTTCTATCCATTTAAGAGTAGGATTATATTGAAAGGGATGCAGGATTCTCAGTTGCTAAGCTTGTACAAGGGAAAACAGGCAGAAAGTTTTTTTTTTAAATGAAAGAACAGGTAGAAAGTTGGGGAAGAAATGATGAAATAAAAATATGATGAACACGTCTAGAGTCCGGGATAATGAATAAGTTACTTTGTTTCTGGATCATTGGAGACAAAGGAGGCTAATCTCGATCAGTATGAATTGAAGTCACTACTTGATCTCCATAACAGAAAGAAAACAAAAGACTGGTAGTGAATGTTCTGGTGAGCTCCATAAATGTAAGGCTGAAGGAATTTGATATGATATGATTGTGGCATTTTCAAAATCATTGCACCTGTTCTGTCATGTGTGGTTGCTTTCACTAGCCAGGTCCATCCTAAGAGAGGAGAAGAGGGTTAATTTGTAATGGGATTGGCACAATGACATGTGTGTGATATATGGAAAATTCTATCATCCATTAATGTATATCATACATATTAAACGTGAACCGTCCGATCAGATTTAAAAAGATGATCGGACGGTTCACGCTTTGTATGTATACTATACATTAATGTATGATAGCCAAAGGCGTGATATATAGGTAAACAGACAGATAGCTCTGCAACCAAAGAAGAAGATAGTATTAGCCAGCAGCCACTCCCCACTAACCTTTCTACATCAATCATGCACCATTTCTGTTTAGAACTCTAATCCAAAAGAAAGAGATAGAAGGCACTTTACAAGGGAGAGAGGTGCGAGGTGCCTATAGCCAGCAAAATTTATAGGAGTAAAGCCCACCACAAATGGGTATTGCCATGCATCTGCATCACTAGCCTTACCTTTTTCTTCATTCCTACATGTGAATTACTCCACAGCCACTTAATTTCTGGAACTTCCCTTTTTCACCTCTTGTTTCAGAAGCAATATATTGTGTCCTCTGGTATTAGCAGTGTCTTATAAGTAGAATAGGTCTTGAGTGAAAACCCAATTCATAATAGCATTACGTGTTCTACAGATAAGAATCAATCTATGCCACTACTAGTGAACAAGTTCAGAAAGAAGTTGATGTTGAATGATTTACCGACTATACTCAATTTGAAAAGATGATACGTAAAACAGATATCCTTAGGAATAATGTAGATGCTATATGATTTAAAAGAAGAACTAGAGTTTATACTTGCGCCTTGGCGCATTGTACATAATTATGAAGCGAGAGTGATCGAGAGAGATCAGAAGAAAAGTTCAAGAGACGCGTATCAAAATAAAAAAAAAAGATCAGGCATGTTATTTGCAGCCTTAAGGGCAAATCAAAAATTTCACTATCCAAAACCGAGAACAAAATCATCCGTGCACTATCATTTATGAACAGTAAAAACACTGTAACCATTCTTTAGTAATTTAAAAGAAAATTTTATCGAGGAAATGATCACATATTACATTAGAATTTTTTTTCAATACTGGGCACTTCATAAAAGAGATACCCTATAACTAATTTCAAAAACTATCACATTATAGAGCCAAGGAAGGCCCGACTCATAACAAAACATAGTCTGCACTAGATTCAAAGTCTTCCTAGTTAGAGTGTTAGTAATGTGGTTCTTACGCTTTCGCACATGTTTCCACGATACCCATTCGAACTCTGCCTTCAATTTATGAACTGCATCCATGACTCTCCTTATGTCGCTCAAGTCCAATCCACTTCTACGAATAGCCCATTTGTAACATTACTAGCATCTTCTGCAATTGCAATCTTTGTAACACCAATTTGTTTACTAAGTTTCGTATATATTAGATTTTTTTTGAAGGACACAAAGTCATATTATTGATATAGGAAAGGTCAGAGTACAACATAAACATAATACACACTCATGTGCAACGAAAAATTAGAGCTATGCAAAACGATCTAAAAACATTAGTCATCTTAATATTATAAACCCTAGGATATATACTTTGATCAATAATCTAGAACAGTCAGAATCATCCGAGTTATTAAAATTTAGATCAATATAATTTTGCCAGGAAATTGAAGTCGTCACAAAAATATTGTCCTACAACTAACTGAAATCATCACATAATTGACATTTTGCGAGAAACAAGATGTCGCATAATATTATATAAGCGACAACATTTAATTTGTCGCAAATACCTACTTTTTGCGACAAACAGGTTGTCGCTTATGAGATTATATGCCACAAATGAGATTTTTTTCGTATATTAAAAAAGGGAGGGCAGTTTCGTAAAGGACAAATGGAGAAAAACTTAAAATTTGGTTAGTGTGAATGAAATACTAAGGGGGGTGTATTGTAGTTAGATTTTTATGAAGTTTTAAAGATTTTTATAGATTTTAAAAGTTTGAGGGTATTCAATTAGGATTTGTAACAGAAGATTTAAAATCCATAAAAGTGTGAGGGTATTCAATTAGGATTTTTAATTAAATATTTTAAATCCACGAAAGTATGAAGGTATTCAATAAACACACAAATTGTTAAAGATTTATTAAATGGTGAATTTGCACGGATTGTCTAGTGTAAATTGTGAAGTGAACAATCCGACCCCCTAGACATAAGATTTCTGTAGATTTACAAGTTTTATCTGTTATTATTTTATTTTATTCATCTCTCTCTCACCCCTCCCTCTCCCGTTTTAATATTTTATTTTATTTATCTCTCTCTCCCCTTGTCACTACCATTTTTCTTCTTTTTATACATGTTTTTAGATCTTATTATTTTTTTACTACGATACTCATTCACTTGGTTTTTGTACGTGCCTTATATATTCCACACAATTTTTTTGACTTGTTTTTTACTTCATACTCTATTATAACATGTATTCAACTCTCTCCATTTCTCTCTCTCCCCTTGTCACTACCATTCTTCTTTCTTTTTTATACATGTTTTTTATCTTATTATTTTTTTACTACAATATTCATTCACTTGGTTTTTGTACGTGTCTTATATATTCTACATAATTTTTTTGTCTTGTTTTTTTGATTCGTTAACATGTATTAAACTCTTTCAATCAACTCAATACGTGTAACATAGACTATCAACACTTTTGTTAAAATTTTGAACCTTGTTAATTTATTGCAGTAGAGATATAGATAAATATAATCATTATCTTTCGCCGTCACATACAACTTAAGTACAAAATAAACATGTCTTTTTCACCGTGTTTTGACATATGGGTCTATGAATTTCAAAATGATATCTTATGAATAACAATCTTTTATTCTCTCTTCATAATGTCTCTGAATGTGCGGTACACATGTAGAACTTACATTAAGAAGTTTTTATGTTATTACTTTTTGTTTAAATATTCATGTTACATGTTTATATAATAAGTGATAAATCCTAAAATGTTTGTTTAATTTTATGAGAATCCATGCAAATTTATCATTTGTTTTCAAGAATGCTAAAAAGTTTAGGTTTTAAAATCTATATGAATCTAATGGATTTTATAAATCTGTATAAATTTAAGAACTATTTATAAATCCATCACTTAAAAAATATGCAGAAATCTAAATCCAATACACCCCTAAGTGTCATAGATAATTTTGAAATTTTATTGATAGAAAAAAATTCTTAAAAATTAGGATGGAAGATAATTGTTTATTTTTAAAAATTCAATTTGACGACTAACTTACGATTAAATTCAAAGTGTACCCTACTCGTAAGAAGATCATATCGTGTACTTGCTTGATCGAAGGCAAGTCCTTGAAACACTGGTAACTTTTCTTGACCGTGAGCGGTAAAATAAAAGAAGGGGGCAGATACCCGAATCAGTTAAAAAAACAATAAAAAAAAAATCAAAGCGACTTGTTTCCTTTCCAGCCTTGTTTGTCCGGAAAGTATCTGAATTCCCAGTTTCACCCTCAAGCATTCCACATCTATTTCAGACTTACAGGGATAAAGTCGTCACTTCCTCTAATATTCGTCGTAGTCAGCTCTCTCGATCTCGATCTAACCGAAACCTAAAAACCAAGCGAAGAAGAAGACGCAAACTCCGAGTCTCTGCTACTCTCTCAATTCCAATACAGGTGCACTTTCCGTTTCCGTTTCTCCTTGGATTTGATTTTTCTGTAAATTTTTTATTCATGTTAGAAACTGCAAATTTAGGAGCTGTAATTGTCGATTCTAGCTTTAACCGGGAGCGAATGTAGAAATTTAAGTAATTTTGTGCTATTTTCTTGGTTTCAATGAGAGTTTACTGTGATAATTGAGCTCGGAATTGAATCGCATGGTGAAGTTTGTAATTTTACTTGTTCAATTTGTGAATGGAAAACTGGAATGGAGTCATTAGGAAAGTTAAGTTGAGTGGATTACTGTGTCCTTAGGTTTTTGATTATGTTTCGGATTTTACGAATTCTTTTCGTTTTGAAATTTTGGTCTGTGTGCTCCATTGACAGTTAAATTGACAAGCTTTTAGCCTAAGAGGACATATTGTCTAGTACATTAGGGATTCTTGTTTCATGTGAGTGGAAAAACATGCACATTTGAGTTGAGGTTAGCTTAAGAGTTGGGAATAATGGATCGGCCATTTAGTTTGATGTTTGAGCTACTGAACTTTGGCTCTAAACTGAATATTGTGGTTATGCCTGTAATGGATGGACATTTATACTGATGTCGGCTGTAGGTTGTTATTTTTCATTGTCGGTTTTATTCATTCTGTTGTGTTATTTTGTGCTTCTTGAACTAGATGAAAGAGAGTAGAGATGGAATCAAGAGCAACAGACGGCCGAAAGGCTCATCAATTGGCTCACTTCCACTCATCTTGGACATAGACGACTTTAAGGTGAAATAGAAGAGGAATTTGAATATGTGATGTTCTGTAATTTTTGTTGCATAGCTGGGCATGTAGGTAAACTGAGGACTAATATTCTTCACACATGTAGGGCGAATTTTCATTTGACGCATTGTTTGGAAACCTGGTAAATGATCTCCTCCCCTCCTTTCAAGAAGATGAAACAGATTCATCTGAGGCTCATAGCAACATCAGCGGGACTGACAGTTTGCCAAATGGACATATGCGAGCCCTGTCAGATGCAACAAGATTTGCACAGGGAGTGTCTGACCCTTTATTTCCAGAAGTAGATAAGATCTTATCTCTGTTCAAAGATTCTTGTAAAGAGTTGGTTGATCTCCAAACACAGGTATGTCGGGAACAGTGTTGGGTGTGGGACTTACAAGTTCATTTCATATTTTTTTGTTGAAGTTGCTGATTTGTGCGTCTTCCTGTTGAAGATTGATGGAAAGCTATTAAATCTTAAGAAGGATGTTTCTACACAAGATTCTAAGCACCGGAAGACACTTACTGAGGTTAGTTAGCAGAGAGCTTACATTTTATGTTAATATCTGAAAAATAAAATGTTATTCACAATGCATTCCGAGGAGAAAGCAGTGGCCCTTTTCAAAGATCTATAGTTGCAATAGTTTCCACAATATCTTTTTAACTGGGAAAAATGTTATTGTCAGAGCTGGAACAATATATTGGCACTGCATGATATTTGGTTCGGACTTCATGAAGTCTGTGGCAAGAACATTGTAGCTCTGTGAATAACGTTTGCCTTCTTTAATGAAATTATTGCACTTGACCCTTCAACTATCTTTATTCAATGAGAATGAAAAGTTAGGAATTCATGGAATCAAGATAAAATAGTTCACCTCTCTTTATTCTAGTTCTGATAAATCTGATTGTATACTACTATAATGAGCTCTTTTGCCCCCACTCCCAGTGCAAAAACATGTAAGCTATCTACAAGGATTTATTTTTTTTCTTTTTCTGAGAGAAGCTATCTACAAGTTGATTAAGGATATTTCATGTTCACTAGTTTTGGTTTCAAAGCATTGGACGCGTGCGAATTGATATTGAAATACGATTTGACTGTATTAATTTACATATCATTTCTCAGCTTGAAAAAGGAGTAGACGGCTTGTTTGGTAGCTTTGCCAGATTGGATTCACGTATATCAAGTGTTGGACAGACTGCTGCAAAAATAGGAGATCATCTGCAGGTGAAGTTTGTCCTATGCTCAATTGCTAATGCACTTATTTCTTCCACAGTTGTAATTAAGATCACTATAGTACTGTTTTTTTTCTTTAAACTTTAGTAATTTTTGTTTGTAATTATTTGGATTTTCCTTGTCAGAGTGCAGATGCTCAGCGGGAAACTGCTGGTCAATCAATAGAGCTCATAAAGGTAGTCATGGATCATTTATTCTAGTCTAATCATTCTTCGTAATGAGTTAACAGTTAACACCATGTTGCAACTTATTCTTGCAGTACTTGATGGAGTTTAATAGCAGCCCAGGCGATCTAATGGAACTTTCGCCTCTATTTTCTGATGATAGTCGTGTTGCAGAGGCTGCTAAAATTGCACAAAAACTGCGTAAGATGGCATCTTTTTTTTGTTTTTTTGTTTTTAAAATCAAACAGCTGTTGATATTGTATTATGACAATTATTAATGATCATCTCTCTCTCCCATTCTGTTCCTGTTTTTCTGAAAAGGAGAGTAATAGCATTGTTTAACTGTCATTAGAATTGTAGATGAGACTCATACCGTCAAACAACATATACGGAAATATGCTAGTATGTATTAGTTACCTTGCTTGCCTCTGTTGATGATAGGGGCGTTTGCTGAGGAAGATATTGGAAGAACTGTACCATCAGTCATGGGCAATGCAGCCGCTAGCAGAGGATTAGAAGTTGCAGTTGCTAATCTTCAGGAGTACTGCAATGGTATGATTACATAGTCTACAGTTTTATATATGTTTCGTCTCATTGAATAATCTTCAGGATCATGTTCTCCATGCAACAATCTTCGAATCCCCATCCTCCCCCAACACCCCCCAATTAACCCTTTTTGGCTTCCTTATCCAACAGCCCTCTCCGGTGAAATCATGATAGGGGGAGCTCTTCATTCAGTCCATTACAACTTTAGGAATATGTTTTATCAAGTTCTTTATTTTTATTTCTTTACCATAATAGAATTGGAGAACAGACTGCTAGCTCGATTTGATGCCGCATCACAGAGAAGAGACTTGTCTACCATGGCAGAATGTGCTAAAATTTTATGTCAGGTAACCTAAACTCTATGGCTAAACCTAGATATGCCTAGTTTATTGAACGTGCTAAACATGTATTATCATATTTATCATTTAAATCCTAACATATATTGTTCCAACAGGAAAAAAAACATATGGCCCCTCCCTCTCTCTTATAAACTCAAATGCCACCATGAATAGATAGGTATATTATTTATTTCATGAATCCTTTTTCCTTATTTTGTCTAATTTATATTGCGATGCAGTTTAACAGGGGAACTAGTGCCATGCAACACTATGTGGCAACTCGTGCAATGTTTATTGACGTGGAAGTCATGAATGCAGATACCAGATTGGTTCTTGGTGACGAGGGTTCCCAGGCTAGTCCTAACAATGTTTCTCGTGGACTTTCTTCCTTATACAAAGAAATCACAGGTTAAAAATGTCATTGGTTGAAATTGAGAGGTGGAATTCTTTAATATATTTGTTATATCTTTGTTTCTTTTGCAGATACTGTACGGAAGGAAGCAGCAACAATTACGGCTGTATTTCCTTCTCCTAATGAAGTTATGTCAATCTTGGTTCAGGTACCAGGGCAGGACTCCTATTTTATTGTGCTTCTCCATTTTTTGGGTCCATGTTATTAATTTTCTGTTGTTTGGTGCAGCGAGTTTTAGAGCAGAGAATTACAGCTTTATTGGACAAATTATTAGTGAAACCATCTCTTGTGAACCTACCTCCTATGGAAGAAGGGGGCCTTCTATTAGTGAGTAAAACTTCTAGAGTAGTTCCTTTGTTGCTCGTGAAATGTTAGTCTAGTTCATTTAACTTACTTTTTACCTGTCACTGCAGTATCTTAGAATGCTTGCAGTAGGATATGAGAAGACGCAAGAACTTGCCAAGGATCTACGAGTCGTAGGATGTGGTGATTTGGATGTTGAGGGTAATGAATTAATATTTGCGATCTATCTTTAAGTGGATTTGTTTCTCACTGTAATACTAGTGTGGATATTATGGTAATAGTGAATGGAGGGTCATGATATCGATAATACTTTTCACCTGAAATATAAAAAATAAAACATAAAAGGGAAAAAAAAGAGCAAGCAGGTTGTGTTTGCAAGCAATCATTATCTCTGGAAGGCATACCTCAACATGCCAGGAAATTTAGGAATTTACATGTCTACTTTTGCCATATATTGGGGTAGGCGGGTTCTAATTTGATGGTTATGTATTGGGGTTCCTGTAAATGCCAGGATCATATATTGCATTATGTAGCGAATCTTAGGCTCACTGCTGAGAAATGTATTAGCTAGTTCTTATGAATTGTATCATTTTGGGTATTGCTTTGGTTGAAACTGCTTTGTTCTACTTGTCAATTATGGGATCTTCATAGAAACTTTGTCTGATGTTTCAGGCCTCACTGAGTCTTTGTTTTCTGCTCACAAGGATGGATATCCTGAACATGAGCAGGCCTCTCTTAAGCAACTATATCAAGCTAAGGTTTGCGTGAAATGCATCATTATTTAATTAAGCTCCAGCTATTATTCTGTGTTGGTAACATGCACTATGCTGCGCAGATGGCAGAGCTACGTGCTGAAGGTCAGACATCTGAATCAAGTGGAACAACCGGGCGCTCAAAAGGGGCAGCAGTAGCATCTTCCCACCAGCAAATATCTGTCACTGTTGTTACTGAGTTTGTTCGTTGGAATGAAGAAGCAATTACCAGATGCGTTTTGTTCTCATCCCAAGTAATTTTTGTTAATTCAAGCTACAGTACAATGTCTACTAATATCTTTTAAACATGTATCGAATCTAGTTTACTTGGGATTCAGGTCGGTATCTTCTAAAGTAATTATAATTTCCCAAGTTTTGCTTTTGAATCTGTACTCATCTATGTGGGCTTGTGTATACAATGAAACTCTTTATTAGATCTCTTTAGCATGTATTCATAGTTACTTTGTTTAACATGAAATCAGAGGTTTCTTATGAGGCATCTTAAATGCCTATCTTCATAGAAAATGATTTTCAAGGGCACAGGTACCATTCCCGTGTGGATGAATGGGCAATTCACCTGCATGGGTGCTTCCGTGCTTGTATGTTATTGCATATTGTTAAGTTTGAAGAAAATTATGACAAGCCTATAAACTGACCGGAGATGGGCAATCTAATATTAACAGTGGTTAAACAACATATCACTAAATTGCTTTAGGTCACGTAGGGATTCATTTATAATAGATTTTTATATTGTAGATATATTACTAGCCTTTTCATATATATTCTTTAAAAATGTGTATAATATAATTGCTTTTCTTATTTTTCTACAGCCTGCAACCCTTGCAGCAAATGTAAAATCTGTGTTCACTTCCCTCCTAGGCCAAGTAAGTTGGTTCTCATCTTATTCAAATAACCTACAGATACATGATCTTTGTTTCCTGTTTCTGGAGAAATTAAATTCATGACTTCTTTTTCTTTCCTTTCCAGGTCAGTCAATATATAACAGAAGGTCTTGAACGAGCAAGAGACAGCTTGACTGAAGCTGTGTCTTTAAGAGAGAGATTTGTGATAGGCACTAGTATGAGTAGAAGGGTGGCTGCTGCTGCTGCTTCTGCTGTACGTCTCTAACCATATGCTTCTTGATGCATTCTAAATGTGAACATTACTTAATTTAACTAAATGCACAGTTTACGAATTTGGGTACTAAGGGTGTGAATGGCTGATGTGTAGGCAGAAGCTGCTGCTGCTGCTGGTGAAAGCAGTTTCAGATCTTTCATGGTTGCTGTACAACGTTGTGGAAGCAGTGTGGCTATAGTTCAACAAGTATGTTGGCAATTTGTCATTGTCTAAATGCATTCATGTTCTTGATGAAATGACCTGATATTTGAGTGCTTACATTGATTGAGATGTTAACCTTTCAGTATTTTTCAAATTCTATCTCTCGGCTTCTACTCCCTGTTGATGGTGCACATGCTGCGTCATGTGAAGAAATGGCAACAGCTATGTCAAGTGCAGAGGGTGCTGCATATAAAGGCCTTCAACAATGTATTGAAACTGTGATGGCTGAGGTCAGTTATTAATTTTTTTTTACCATACATTGTAGGTTCAGTGATTCCACTCTTCAGTAACCATTAAGTATAGTCATGACTTGGCTTCTTGGCTGGTTCTGGGTTACATGTATGTGTTGACTTGTTCTTCGTGGTTCTTGTATATGCATCTTTTTCTGTCATTTGCTCAATGTTTAATGTTTTCCATTTTGAAACCACCGCTATTCAGGTGGAACGGTTACTTTCTTCTGAACAAAAGGCAACAGATTACAGATCACCAGAAGATGGATTTGCTCCTGATCATCGGCCGACAATTGCCTGCACCAGGTTACTATCAATGAATAATTAAAGCCTTCATTTTTAGGGCTAGTCATTGTTTGCTATATTTCTTTTTAATGGAGATAGAGCTTGTCATGAATGAAAACCAGAGATTTAACAAATTCATGAAGTTCCGTAGTCCACAAATTTGACACCTGCAATAAGTTGTGTCTGAGATGTTTTGGTCAAACTATTGAATTGTCTTTATGGGATATCCAGAACCATGTATATTAATTTCCTAACCAATTTTGCAGTAATTGATAATCAGTCAACTGTATGGTGCTTTTCTCATTTTTCCTCTCCCTTGCAAGATGGCAAGTATTCAGTGGATTAATAATTGCTTACATTTTTTGGACAATTCAATCAAAATAAAATAAAATATTTCCTGGTCAATACCTAGCCGACTGAATAGGGTTATATTTGAGGATCATAATTTTTGTTTGGTGGCCGGAGCATTTAAACGAGCTAGCTTGCTTTTTTTCTTTTCTTTCTAATGGATAAGCGGCCTTTACTTTACTAAGTCTAGTGTCTAATGTTTTTATACGTTACACTGATCATATGATGATTACTGTTGATAATGTGTTTATTTTCTCTTGGCTAGAGTTGTGGCTTATCTTTCCCGTATACTAGAATCTGCCTTTTCATCACTCGAGGGTCTCAACAAGCAAGCATTTTTGACTGAATTAGTAAGTACTTGCTGTCTCTCGTGATGCGTTTTTATGTTGCAGTCTTAGTTGGAACTAGCCAGTTACGTTGATTATTGTTAAATAAAAGGTAACTGCTCTGACTCACTGTTCAATTGCTTGTTTGCATATAATAGCAAGGCCATGAATAATACACTGGATGCTTTGAACTGGCTTGGTACAATGATAAATTTGTATCAACACTTTTAGTGGACAAGTCCATAATGCTTGATCCAATGTCATTAAAACTATAGTGCCTTGAGTTAGATCAATTATGGCATTTGTCATAGATGATATTTTTCATTTTCGTCACACTTGTTTCATTTCACGTGATTTTAACTTGATATCTTTGGGCTGAATAGGGGTTAGGTTGTTTGAATAAAGATGGTTTTGATGTCACCATCACATTTGAACTACATTATGTTGACTGTTTACCAGGGAAATCGCTTGCATAAAGGGCTGCTAGCACATTGGCAGAAGTTCACCTTCAATCCCAGGTAATTGTACTTCCTCAGATTCATTGCCTGCCAAAACCTAATTCATATGAATGTTCACGTCAACTGACGAGTTCCATTTGTTTCCCTTTTTAGTGGAGGACTACGGCTCAAGCGTGACATAACTGAATACGGAGAATTCGTGCGCAGTTTCAATGCTCCTTCTGTTGATGAAAAATTTGAATTGCTTGGCATGTAAGTTTCCTTGAAATGCCTATATTTCGAGTTCTACCTATTATTTGGGTTTTAGAATATGTTAGTAATGATGCGCACCCGCATTTATCTGCAGAATGGCCAATGTCTTCATTGTTGCTCCTGAAAGTCTATCAACTTTGTTTGAGGGTACCCCCAGTATACGGAAAGATGCACAGAGGTAACACTTTCACTCTTGAGACAAAAATGTGTAGACCACATATGACGCTTATTTTAACTTCCCAGTAGAGATGATGATGAATTTTTCATTTTTCCTTATTTTTATTTCAAAACATCACTGAAGAGTGAAGACAATGGTGTTGGTTAAGTGTAAAGCTTTATTTCATAATTATCTCATATATTTTTAATCTTTTAGAAGGTTATCATTTTGTCGTGATGCAATTTGGTTTGGATGCTATATCAGGTTTATTGAGCTTAGAGACGACTACAAGAGTGCAAAACTTGCTGCCAGGCTTAGTTCCTTGTGGGCAAGCTCAACTTGATTCTGAAGCTGTATGTTAACTGAAGATGACCTCCCAAATTTTGTTTGGTACCGAGGTGCTCCACAGATGTGGAGGAAACTGACACACCGAGTTGAATTAATTTGGAGGCACCTCAATCAAGCAGTGGGAACTGGTTTAAATTGGATTGTTGGTCTGGTTAAAGAGCTCATCTTTGGTCAGATCACTGAAATATGGATTGTTTTTCTTTTTCCATTTTGTCGAGTGTATATCTTGAAGGAACAAATAGGAGGACCTCAAAGACTAGTTTTTTAGATATCTAATTTATTTGTTAGGGTTGCAATTTACATTTGATGAGTCGATGGTTTTGGCCCATTTGTAAATGATACCAGCGGTGAAAATGTTGCACCAAATTGTGTTTCTTTATTGCAGTTCAATTAGTGTTTTATTTTGAGATCACAAGTTGCTTACATCGGAGAAAGTCATCGTGAACGGCTTTAGTGCTTCAAGTGCTCCCATTATTTCTATTAAATTTAAAATAAAAAAATAATAAAAAATTGAGCAACCTAAGCCGAAACTGAAAATCGATCGGACTGCTTATCTAGGGAAGTACTCTAGGAAGCTATATTCTACAATCCTAATTGTTGAACTCCATTGAGGCCTACGTCATGACATGGTTGGTTAATGTGTTAACTAACAACTTTAAGATTATAAATTTAAACTTTATTAGCATATGTATGACGTGTGAATTATTAATAATTTTTTCTAAGTACGTTTGTAAATGACATAAAAAATCGATATGCCCAATTCCATTTTGTTAGATTTAGCCATTTAGGCATGTTCTTGGAAACCAATTCTGCAGCTAACAAGCTAGATAAGGATCACGTAAGTACTCAACCTTCCGAAAGAACTAGCCGGATCATATTTACAAATACTAGTATGAGCCCAACGCACAATCTCTCAGTTACAACTACAGAACTGAATTTTCTTTTAATTTTATTTTCAAGACACTCACATGGTTTGCACGTGCAACAGAGAGGAAATGAAAATATCTTGTCCTTCCCGCTCAGTCCGCCCTACATTTCAAACTCCGCTCCATTTTCCCGGCCAAAAAAACAAACCCCCTCAAATCGAGAAAAGTAGACCTAATCTAATGGCGGAGCCGCCACCACAGCGCGAGCGGTAGACTCTCCCACAAGCGATGACCGCCTCCGCCAAAACAATCTGCTCCATCTGCTACGAAGATCTCAACCCCGTCGCCGAGGATCTCCAATCCATCTCCATCTGCGGCCATGTCTTCCACGAGCTCTGGTAAACCTCTCCGTCACCAATTTACTTTTTGCGGCGTCAATTTCTCAATTCAGTCACTGAATCGCGGATTTTGTTTATCTTGTTGAAACCCTAGCTTGCAGCAGTGGTTCGAGTACTCGTCCAACAACAAGTGCAGCTGCCCGGTGTGCAAGCAGAGCTGCAAGACCAACGATGCCGGAAGGCTTTATTTCCAGTCGGTGGATCCGAGCTCCACGCAGAGAGCGGTTCTTGAGTGTGGGGAGGATGCTGAGGCCTTGCGTCAGGAGGTGCAGCGGTTGGAGTCCAAGACAGTGGTGCTTAATTCGGCATTGGACCGCCAGGGGCAGAGTCTTAAGGAGTTAACTCAGGAGGTATTGGGGTCTCATTATGCTTGGTTTTGGATTTTTGAGATGCTGGAATTTTGATTTTGTGATAGGTCACACATTTTGGGGGTTTCGGTTTGCTCTCTTGATTTGTGAGGTTTGGATATGAGAAATGAAGCAAAATAGTTGTAGTTTGACTTGGAGTCTTGGATGGTTCGCAATTTCGTGCTAGTGTGTGAATGAATGAAACATAATTCTGGTAGAAAGACAGTTTAAACCGTACTGGTACTAGAATTTGGAAGACAGGAAAGGGTTGAGATTGTGGTTTCTTGAATATTTTGTGTAGGAAATGGGTATCTATAGTATGAGCTGAAACTTAACAGTTGTGAATTCCAGTAGAAGGTCATAACTGGTTTCTGCCCTGAATGGTCGGGGATGATGGAAAGGGAATACTAGAACTCTGGATCCTCAGTGGATTGTTCTTTTTAGATTGGAGCAACTTGCTTTCTTTCATGTGGTTTTTACTAACACATCATTTTTCTTTTCAGCTTTGTTTATCCAAGGAGCAGGCTAAGAAAGAAGTAGCGTTAAAGAATGATGCAGTTGCATCAAAGAATGAAGCTTTGAAACTACAAGCATCCATGGAACGGATGCTTCATATAAAATCTGGAGTAAATTGTAGTTCTTTACTTATATTCTGTAGACCAAGTTATGAAGAAAATAAATCTTATGAAGTGTTTGTGAACTATTTGTAGGAGCTTGATAACGTAACTATGGAGTGCTTGAGGTTGCAAGAAAAGAATATGAAATTGGCAAAGGAGCTTGCAGCATTCAAATTGTGAGTGCTTTTCCATTATTAGTTACTTTGGTTCAGTATACTGAAAAGAATTTGAATGTAACACATACCTGAAGGCCCTTACCCAAGCCCCAACAGTTATTGTAATCAGTTTAATCTCTCTGTATTTGTTTATTTTTTACTACTAACATAGCTACATGGATTTAACTGTAGGGTATCTGACTTTGATCTGAAAGAAGAGGATGTGTTAAATTATGCGGCTCTTGGTAATGGGGTGAACAACAAAGAATCGATAGATAGCCTAAAAAGGTCCCTGTTATCGCGTGAAAGGTTAGCCATATAACCTTTAAATCTTATACAGAAATATTTTGTTTGTGTGTGGATGAAGCAACCTGTTTAACTTTTGTTTTTGAGTTTTTTTATCTAAAATATAACTTAGTCATTGCCTATTCATTTCACCCTTGTATACCATATTTTTCCCTCAAGTTTGAAGTTTATTTCTGTGTACTTATACTTATAATAGGGTATACCAGGTCCATGCCAAAAAAATGACAGCTAGATACAATGAATTGATGAAAAAGCACAGAGATCTTGCGCAGGAAAAGGCTCGATCTAATGAAGAACTAGAAAAGGTTAAAGAGAAGATGAATAAATTAAAGGTGAGATTTTTTTGATGAGATGTTCTTAGTTACATCTCATTTTGATGAGTGAATCCTGATTAGTAATTCTACCCTTTATCAGACAAGGGTGCAAGAATTGGAGGGTGCGGTTGAAGTCAAGGACAATGAAGTTTTGAGGGCCTTAAAAGCTTCAAGGCAAACTCGAGAGGAAAGAGTTACTCAGAACAATGTTAGTTGTAGATATGATTCTGTGTCTATCAAGAATTCATCAGAAGATCAAGGCATACAGTTTGCTCCAATGCATAAATTGGATAGGATTGGAAGCTTGCCAAATGATCCACTGCGCCAGACAGTACACTTCAATTTCATAAGCCTTATGGATGCAAATTCTACTAAAGATGGTGCAAGTACCTGTGCTCATGATGAAGAAAGAGATCTGTTCTCTTTAATTGATGATGATGCTTCAAAATTTTCCTCAAGTAAACATGGACTTTTAAATGCCAATGTGAAAGACCCACTGACAGCTTCTGATTCAACCATTGAAACTTCAGTCCGTAGTCAAAGAAAGCTGGACGAGCCTTTGGCCTCAATTACTGGTAAAATGACTCATATCGCCGAGGCTCCTAATGCTGATGTTGTGATTCTTGATGATGTAGAAGAAGTTCGCCCGGTGCTTAACATTATAAAGGAATCTCCCATTACACATGCGCTTCCCAGATCAGGTATATCATCGAAGCATACTGTGATAATACGTTTGATTTGGCCTATTCCTCCACAGACGAGTTACATTTACCATAATAACATTCCCAGATAAAATTTAAGTTTGATAAAGTTCCTCTTAATATATATGTAGGGGATGCAGGCTCTTCTGGTGGCTTGCTTGGTCTTGATGGAGCAAACAGGTTGGGAAAATGGTGCAAGCAGAGTGTAAACAATGGATCTGTAACAAGGCAAGACTCTGTGGCACATAACAGTTGTTTGATTGCTGTAGGAACTGACGGAAGAGGTGGAAGAATCAAAGTGCTGAGATCTCATAATCAATCAACAATGGTACGTTCATCTAGTGTTATTTGTTAACCTCTTGTACAAAGTTGGTTTATCAGACTGGTAGTAGCTTAGCTAACTACATATCATTTATTTTTGTTAATCTAATCACAGTTATTTTCTGACAAGTCATATGATTGATTTTGCCCATAGTTACTTGGAACCAGTAAAATTTGCTTGTGATGAAATCTTAATGTTATAGTGGTATATCTTTTACCACCGTTTCAAGTGCTAAGGTTCTAAAGTTTTTCTTATTATTGCAGGATAGTAAGTCGAATTCACGGGCTCCAAAGAGATGCAAGTATGGAGCTAAGACAAACAGTATGCAGTCCCAAGGGAACTTGCAAATGGAACACTTCTTCGGAAGATCTGGTAAATAATAAAACTGTTTAAGGGTGTGCATCCTATATATCTGCAAGGTCTCTTTCTCTTGTTTCTGTAATTTGCTAGAGCCAGGAAGAGAAAACAAAGTTGACTTGTTATGCTCCGTCCAGTGTATGCTAAGAGACTATCAAATAGAAGAAGCTGATGGCATTTTCTGTACTTCCTGCTTTTGAACTTCGCGTTTTGCTAGTTCTACGTATATATTAATTCCCCCTTTGTATTCTCAAAGTCTGATTACGTGAGTGGAAAATCATGTTTCTTATTAGGCTCGCCTTGCTCTCCTAGTATTTAGCCTTCAACTGAACCCTATACAGCTTTCTACAAAACCATTTTTCATGAATCTTTCTTTGGATATGGTATTATCGCTTAGTATCGAAATTGAGGCATAAGAAATTTGGAACTATTGCAATCGGAATGGACTTTTGTCTTGCATTCTGCTATTTCGTGAAGTGAAATGTGATTAATTTCGGTCGGATCAACTCAGAGAAGGGAGCCTTGTACATCAAGTAATAACTAATAAAAGTAAGTAATAGAATTTCATTTGTTCTAGATGTTGAAACTTCTAGCTTCTTGAATCATGATTGATGAATACTGTTCAGTACGCCTTATTGAATTCATGAATTATGACTTGAAGATTACAATGTAGCTCTTTGATGTCAGTATGCTAGCTAATAAGGTCGGTGATGAAGCAATTACCCACATGCAATTCACATGCTTTGGTATAATAGTTTCTCTCGTATGCTTTGCACACCAGTTTTGAAGTTTCTTTAGGCTGCCCTAATTTTAATGGTTGTGTTTCTTACATACCTCGAGTCTTTTAAATTTCTCTTGGAAGTTAAATTGGATTCTGGAATCGGATATATTCAACTTCAAGGACTGTTATATTGTCAGGACCCATCCCGAGTTAAACCACTTTAACCTGAAGTAAATTCTACGGAGACCACCTCAAGGAAGCTTCTTACCGAAACTCCTTTGAAATGGACAACCCTTCCTACAAACCAACTCAGTACTTCCATGAATAATTTAAATCAACTCAACTACTCCCTTGAAATGGACAACCCTTCCTACAAACCAACTCAGTACTTCCATGAATAATTTAAATCAACTCAACTCCTGGAGCTATCATGCTCCCCAAATCACAACTACGCTTCAACAACCTATTCAACTATCTAAGTTGGGGTAATCAGAACAATCTACATGGAAGTGATGCCTAAATAAACATGCGAGCAATAGCGGATAGATTGACTATGCCTTGACTTTTGTACGCGCGACCACCTCTCAGAAATCCTGCAACACTGGGCATTTGAAAATGAAGGGCACATGGGAAAACATTTAAAAACATTAGTGTAAGTGGACAAAAATCGAATATGAAAAGATAAATTTCTTATAATGTTCTCCCTTTTATCGTCCGAAAAATCATACAGGCATGTCTCATTAGGAATACACTCCTAAGTAATCATTAAAAAAAGGAAAAAAATCAGTCTCATACCTAAACTTTTTATTTAATCAGTTTCATGCCTAAACTTTTATCTAAAATCAGTTTCATACATAAACTTTATTTTTAATTTGGTCCACATCAGCATTTTTGACCAAACATGACGTCATATTTGGTCAAAATTAATGTTATTTTGAAAGTTTACGTATGAAACTGATTAAAAATAAAGATGAGGTATGAAACTGATTTTAGACTAAAGTTTAGGTATGAAACTGATTAAAAAAAGTTTAGGTATGAAACTGATTTTAGACCTAAAGTTCAGGAGTGTAAACTGAAATTTACTATTAAAAAAACACAAAAGTCATGATAATCTCATTGGCTTAAAAAATCAACATTAAAAATAGGGGAAGAGGTTTCACCATGACGGAGGGTCTCCCAGACTAGAGTTAGAGCCTTCAAGATGTCACGCCCCAGCCCAAGTTTACCTCCCTAAACCCGGGTTAGGACGTGCGGAACCCACTCTAAGAGAGATTTACTCAAAATCCCCCTCAAGAAGGGATAACCCTTATTCCCAAACCTTTTTCAACAGTCCAAACGATGCCGGAATAGACTTCCTAACCGGAGGTTATCTCGATTTCTGCATTTGGATCTCAAACCAAATACTTTAAAGGACCTAGGTTTCTAATATTATTTGTGACTACACCCGAATCGCGGTCAGGCTGCCTACGTACCTTGTCTTCAGGGATCAAGCCACACGTAGCTCTTATATTAAATAACACCCTAACAGGGCAAATCCCGTTTTTCTATTTTTCGGTAGACTACCCATTGTGGATGGCGTACGACTAAGGCCATTTTTGGAGTTTAACCTCTCCGTTGAGGTATTCACCGCCCAACTATCTATCGGGATTATCCCGAACATTTCACCACAATTATATATAACATTCATACATAAAAATATAACATAAAAACATCCACATAAATAACAAATCCTCTGGGGGTAAAATTGTCAACTAAAGGATACCCTTGTAATTATCTTAAACTATCAAGGGCAGTATAGTCAATTCACCCTCAATGACAGCTTGGTAAATATGTTAAGCTGCTAGGAGTATTTTAGAAATTTCTACCCGAATAGCAGCCCCTGTAAAAAGACAAGACAACCAGGGGCAGTATGGTCTTTTCAACCTCAATGGCAGTCTTATAAATATACAAATCTGCCAAGGGCATTTCTAAGATTTCAGCTTCAAAGGCATCCCTGTAATTATATAAAACAAACAGGGGTATTTATGAAATTTCCAACTCAATGGCAGCCTTGTAAAAAGACAAAGCTGCCAAGGGTATTTCTGAGATTGCACCCTTAGTGGAAGATTACTCACCTCGAAATCCCGCTACGTCAACTATCGTCACATGGTAAATCCTCAATACTTGGTCGATCAATAAACACCTACAATTATGTAATCGACTTTAGTTACCACACGAAGGTAATACTGACTCGATTCGACTGAACGTCTCACTAAACGATAACCGAAACCGGCAGATTATATATCCATGCGCTCGTATCGTCGAGTACATGATCCTAACACAACTCACTGCTCCTGAGTATCGTCGCCACCACCCTCAAACCGGTCAACTTCACCCAAAAACTACCTACATGCAACCACAACATTCCTAGAAGGCATATAGGAGCAACCAGAACTCCTAGAACTGCCGGACGCGCCCACACGCGCAGCCACAGCCGGCGGCACGTGGGCGTCATGTGCCTCCACCCAAAACACCGAATTTTAACAAACTCAAAACATGAAAGTTGTAGATCACAGCAAGGGGAACAACTTTAATACCTGGGTTTTGATCCACTCGGCCGGGAAGTGGCTCAAAACTGCCCTGAAAGGGTTGCCACCACCTCAGCCGCACTTGCCGCCGTGTTGAGCTTCAACACCACCGGAGGTCTGCTCAGAACGTCTTGGGCTTCCTTTCTGGACTGGTTTCGTGCCTCGCCGCCATCCCACGCCAGAGAACCAGTCAGGTCGAGAACAGGGACCTCGACACCGTACTGAGCAAGCTTAGAGGCGTTGTTCCAGGCCGAACTAGACCACGCCACCACCACAGGGAGGCTCGCTCGGAGGAGGGGAAGAGATACCGACCGGCCTCGACGTCTCCGGTGGCCGGAGCTCGCCGCAAAAGACGGGTCGGGTCAGTTTAAATTTTCGGATAGTGAAGGAACGCGCGCGTGTGGAAGGGGAGAAGAAAATGGATTATTTCCATATTTGGAAATCCACCCTTTCTATTTATATACTTTCTAAAAACGGAAACCCAACTTCTGTTGACTGTAACTTCTCCATCCAGTATCCGATTCACACCTGCCACGCGTCCCCGGACTCGTATCGTCGAGCACTACAACTTTCGTGAAGAAAGTTTTCTAAGAAACTCGACGTGGCAAAATGTCAACCTTTGACCCTTTAAATAGGTCATTTTCGAGCGTCCCTTGACTCCGAATACTTTGGCACCCATTCTCGAAGGTACGATTACGCACCAATACCACTAAAATTTATAAACTTTACACTTATTAAAACTTCGGGGAAACTAATACCGCAGTTACAACCCTCTGTAACCCGTCTA
Organism: Comarum palustre; assembly: GCA_951800085.1. NCBI lineage: Eukaryota > Viridiplantae > Streptophyta > Magnoliopsida > Rosales > Rosaceae > Comarum > Comarum palustre. The sequence continues at coordinate 16,102,544 of OX637581.1, read as the reverse complement.
ATCCCGGTAAAAAGGTAAATTTCAGGACGGGGTGTTACACAAGAGACCACTAAGTAATGAATGACCCTTCATGGTAGAGAGATTTCACCATGGCAATGAGCCTCTAAAGCTAAGGTCGGAGCCAAATAAGGCTAATATTGCCCTGGCCCGTATGGCTAGCTAGTAATGATAATATATATAAGGACCCTTCATGGTGAATAAAAAAACAAATACGAAAAGTCAATAATATATGACTTTCTCTCCCTAGTAAATTAAAACATGCATCTCATGCATAAGGCACGGTTCCCAGACCGCCTCCAAAATAATGACCATAAATAAATCATTTCCAAATATGATCATCATAAACAAAATTACAGCCGACATAACAAAGGAGCTTACGGGAGGGGATCAACCCATCTTTCTGGTCTAACTGGCTTATTAAATCAATAAAATCATGTTATTTATAAAATTTCATAAATATTAGAGCATGCAGGATTTTAAAACAAAGTCCACTCACAGACTTAGGCCTTAGCCTGACGAAAACCTGAATTCCGTCTAAGCAAAGTCTCCACAACATGAGCATCTTCTCATCCTGTTGCACAATTAATATTAATTTTCCGGAAGCTAGAGTAATAATTAAATAATATAGACGTACACATTTGTGAGCGTACAACTCGCTCATCCCATCTATACTTCTCAAATTGTCAATCAAATATCCTCGACCTTCAATAACTTAGAAAGCCTAAAAATATTTCTTAAACCTTAATCGGCAATAATCGATGACCGAAATAATATTTTATTATCTGCCAATAATATTAAACTTTAAAAATTTCACAACCTAACCAAAACCCTTCTAAAAATTATAATCTTCATACCAATAAATTCCTCTTATTTAATACTATTTTTATGTAGAAAAATCTGTCCAAAAAGTGGCAACTCCGCCGCCAGAGGCAGTTGGCCGGTAGGAATTATGGCCAAAATTCGAACCATCTCCCATCGCCACCAAATTTTAACAACAGCCTCGTCTCCTCATTTTGAACAACTTTCTAGTTCAACTCGAAGGCCAATTCAGTCTCTAACTAGGTCAATCGAACATAAAAGTAAAAATCTGAAATTTTTAAACTTTAAAGCTTCAAATTTTCGATTCTCTCTCCACACTCCAAATTAATCCACCAAATTTTAGGGGTGAGTAGTACTCCTAAAACCCATTCTAACCATATAAACAACTCACCTATTGGTGGCCTGAGGAGGGAGAAATCCGATCAAAACTATACACTGTACACTCGGCAAACAAATCAAAATTTCTCCAAAACCATTGCAAGATAGATCGAAAAGCTTGCATAGAATTGAAGTAAACTCAGAGACGGTCATTTTGAGACCAGTGTGGCGGTCTGAGACGGCGGCACGGTGGAGGCTGGAAGGTCCGACAGCGGAGAGAGCTCAGGGAGAGAGAGAAAATGACCGGGTGAAAAATCTGATTTTCACCTCGGTGACTCCTATTTATAGTCATTTTACTGCATATTAGCTTTATATGTTTGCTTATAACTTTTACATACGAACTCCGATTTGAGCGTGCTACGTGTCCACGAACTCGTATTGACATCCTCTACTATCTTTATGAAGAAAGTTTTTCTAAATTCTCGATCCTATCAAAAGTCGACTCTGTGACCTCTTACGATAAAACGGTTACTACAAATGGTAAGAGACAAAAGTAACCAACCGTAAAATAATTCTAGAATCAAGATGTGACATATATAGTTAGTCGTTAAGTTGCTTATATTAGCTAGTTGAAAAATATTGTTAAGTCCATTAGTAAACAGGCATATGTGAGTTTGTTCAAAAAGGCACGCTCTGGATTTTTTACCTAAAAAATGCCATGCTTGAAATATGGTAATTGAAGAAAAACTATAGCTAGCTGGTTTTATAATTCAATAAATACCCATATAATACTAATTTTAGCATCTGATTACCTAATGTAATGTAAATCTCTTCCAAGTGCCCATTTGAACAAATTGTAATAGAATGACAATAATACCCTTCATAAATATGAGCCACAAACCTATCTCAAGCTCCTCCGACTAAAATCACAGATCTAATTTCTCTCTCTCTCTATCTCTCTTTGTCCTGATCTGCAAACCTCTCTCTCACTTTCACTCACCGATCCCGTTGACGGTGACCTCAGTCGACGACGTCGGTGAGCCCAGCTCCGCCACGCACCACGACCTCCTCCGCTAGCGACGCTATCGAGTCCTTCCTCCACTTCCTCCCGACTACGCCTGCCACCTCTTTTCCCTCACCCTCCTTGACCACCTTCATCTGCAAGCTCTTCGGCACGTCGACGATTAGCAATTTGGCTGAGGTCCATGATGACGAAGCAGTGAAGCTCCTTCTAGTACGTCAAGGGCGTCCCACCTGTTCTCGTCTTGGATCTGCTACTCGATTGGGCCAATGAGACCCACAGGTTCATAGGCAACCTCGTCCTCCATGGCCAAATTGAAGGTGTCAGGTGCATGGTGAGGGAGGTGGAGTGGATCAGCTGAGAAAGGTGATGCAGTTGAGGGAGGTGATGTAGTTGAGAGAGGTGATGCAGTTCTTAGTTGTGTAATTATAAGGTTCCCTTGGTGCATTGCGTTTTGTTTGAGTCTTGAATCTGATAGTTAGACTCTGAGTTATACACTTATACTAAGGTAATACACTTTGGTTTTTTGCATTGTTTTTTCCCTGCATGTACCTCCTCCTCCTCCTTCTTCTTGGTTGTTTGTGTTTCAACTCATTATTGGCGGGTAATACTAGGGCAGTAACTGATTACTAGGGTCCGTAATTAAGGGGCAAGAACTTAGTTTTGGAGTATACTAGGGTTAGTAAACTTGGTGTTGATGATACTGAGGTTAATAGACTTGGTTTTGATGTATATTAGGATTAGCAAACTTGGTTTTGATACTGGGATTAGTAAACTTGTTATGATATATACTGGGTTAGTAGACTTGGTTTTAGAGTATACTGAGGTTAGTATAGTTGATTTTAGAGTATATTGGGGTTAGTAGACTTGGTTTTGAAGTATATTGGGGTTAGTAGACTTGGATTTAGAGTATACTGAGGTTAGTAGACTTGAATTTGATGTAGATATAGCCTCAGTAAATTTTTCTGTAAAAGTTATGTAGATGTAGCCTTAGTAAACTTTTTTGTAAAAGCTTATTGCCCCTAGTAAAAAAATCCGGCAAAATTCTAGCTGCCAATAATTTTTCGGCTTCCGATGAAGGAGTCCAGCGTTGTTGACCGGAATCCGATGATCGGTGACCGGAGTCCGGCGAGGCTCCGGCAAAACATTCTTTTTTTTCCTCTAAGTGTGTATAAGGAACAAGGGTAAAATTGTGTCAAAAATATTATTTTATTATAAGTTTAATAAAGATTAGTGTATTTTGGCATTAATAAGTACACCCACTAGCAGAGAGAAAGCATTATGTGTTGAAATGATTTCGTCGCATAAGAGACATTTTTTGTTGCATAAGATCTTCTCAACGAAAAATTCGTTGCATAAGCTTCGTCGCATTAGATTTATGCCACGAAACCACAAATTTTCGTTGCATCAGTTCCCCTTAAAGGACAAATTTTTTTTCGTCGCATACATTTATGAGACGAAAATTTTCGTCGCTTCGACTTAAGCGACGAAATATTTTTCATCGCTTACGAGTTTTCAATAAATAAAAAAATATTTATATTAATTTAATTATCAATTTAGTTATAATTTAAATTAAAAAAATTATGATTTTTATTTGGTTTTTTGTTTTGCTAGAGGTGGTGGTGGCGGCGGAGGAAGAAGAAGAAGAAGAAGAAAAGAAAGAAAAAGGAGGACATGAGAGGAAGGAGAGGAGGAAGGAGAGGAAGAAGAAGACGACGGTGGTGGTGGTGGTGAAGGAGGTGGTACGGTGATTGTGGTGGCGGAGGAAGAAGAAGAAGAAGAAGAAGAAGAAAAAAAAAAGAAATGGTGGTGGTGGTGGTGAAGAAGAGGAAGTGGAGGTGGTGGTGAAGTGGAGGGGTGATGGTGAATAAGTAAAAGGAAGAAGAAAATGGAGGAACAAGAATGGGGTGAGAGGGAATTTTGACGGAATGATTCAAATTTTTTGCCAGAACTGATACGACGAAATGAAAAATTTTCATCGTAATAGTGTGAACTAATGCGACAAAATTTTTAATATTTTTCATCGCATGATTTGGGGTGAGCCGTTGTCTGGTTGGTTAAGGTGTTAACTAACAACTTTGAGGTCATGAATTCAAATCTTATTGACATATGTAAGGTGAATGAATTTATTAATACTTTTTTTTAAAAAAAAACCATAACAAATATTTAACGAGGCCGCATCGCACAACATCAAACCATTTATCTTGATTAGTTTCTAGAAGAGAATAAGAGAACATTTTTCTACTTCTAACGGTACATGGGCATTTCGTTTGTCTATACCCATGTGATTGGTTTAGGCACATCTGCCACATCATGAGTTTTAGGATTAAGCGTGTTTTATTTTTTCTTGCCTTCACATTTGAGTTCGAAGAAGCCATAGCTTATATTTAAATCCAATATTACGTTCTTCATATTACACATTCGGACAGGAAGATTAAGTATTTTTGAAACTAACTAATTTATGGGTGTTATGTAAGTTACTGATCGTCATTCTTATGAAAGACACGTTTTGTTTTTTGTCGTGGTTTTTGATAAGATGGAGCTCATTTCAGTGAGAAGTGCCTATCAACTTAATTTAATCGGCATGCTGCGCAAGAAACCTAAGAAATTGTTTAAAACTTTACCAATCACACGTGTCACCATTGAAAAAAGCACTTAAGAGGCTGAATTGTTTCATAGCCTAAAAACGAAAACTTGTCTCCTAAATACTTGGCAAAGGAAAAACCGTTGCTTAAAATCCGCCGATTAGAAATCATAAAGTAGGTAAATTAATGATGTAGAACGAAAGGGGGTCACTTTTTGATGGAAAATAAAGATTGGAGAACCGTTTAATCGTGGCAAATTATTTACGGATATCTAAATTCGTTAGGCTTCCAGAAAACTGTTTTAATTATTTTTTTTTCAAGTTTTATTTTTATTATTTTGTTTTATTTTAATTAATTTTTTTGGACTTTATTTTATTTTAATCCATGGGCTTTTAGGTTTCATTGTTAGTTGTCTTAGGGTTTGTTTGCTCCTATATAAGAAGTCTCTATCAGTTGTATTCGTCAACCTTGATTTTATAAAAAAAACTTGAGTTTATCTCAATTCCTGGTGGATTCCAGAACTTCTCGTGGATTTGAGATCAAAAATAGATTGGTGGATTCCAATCTCCTATCCCTTTATTTTCCGCTGCATCAATTGGTAATCAGAGCTTGGTGGATTCTTGATGAGTGATCTATCGATCGATTCAGAAGCAAAAAAACAGTATCGAAAAAAAACACAGGCGCCGCTGACCCGACCTGGCAGACGAAGGCGTCATTCGTCCTTTCTGCTGCTCTTCTCTGATACGGCGACAACGCCACCCCAACCCGGCGCCTCCGCAGCCCAAGATTACCCGCCGCTCGACCTCTCCAGCCCGACGTCGCCACTGAGCCCCTGCATCTACGTCGCTACCTAACTCGGCGCCTCCCCAGCCCAAGGTTGCCCTGTCTAGGCTCCGCCTCCGGCCACAGATCTGCGTCATTTGCCCTGTCATTTGCGCCACAGTAAAAAACTGACCCGGTATCGCAACCGACCTGAAAAACCGACCCGATTTAAGTCAACCCGACCCATTAGCCGACCTGACCCAATAACAATTGACCTGATCCGACCCGATAACCATCGACCCGACCCAACCCGGTGACCATCAAACCGACCCGACCCGCCTGACAAAAAAAATCAGAAGAAAGGAGAAAGAAAGAAAGAAAGAAGAAGAAGAATGGAAGAAGAAGAAAAGAAGGAAGAAGAAGGAAGCTAACATGGAACGTTGGATATTTACCTTACCAGATTGCAATGATTTCAGAACAATGTGTTTCATCAAAAACAAGGTATGATCAACATAATTGATAGTGATTTGCATGATAATTTTGTTGCAAGCAAGGTTGTCCATCCCCTTCAATTACCGATAGTGAAGTTGAGCAATCCATTTTGGATTGATGATCGTGCACTTGTGACATAGGTTTGTAAAGTTTCCATCTCTATAGGAGAATTTTATAACGATGAGGTTACTTGTCATGTGATTGATATGGATGATAGTGATGTGTTTTTTAGAAAACCATGACATGAAAGCGTCAACGGTTGTTATTGCAAAGATGAGACATATTTACTCAAGAAGGATTCGAACAAGATTACAATCAAGCCTGCAAAGCCTGAAGTGTGTGAAAAGAATATTGAAGAAATCACTTTGCAGATTAAAGAAGAATTTTCTCATGTTGACTCGGTTGTCAGTATTGAAGAAGCCTCACCTTAAATGAATCTTTCAGAGCCGGAACCAAAGATCATTCAAGAAGACAGTTTTGGAAATCAAGAAGACTCCTCTCAAGCAATTGACAAACTCATCTTTGGTGTTGGATTCATAATTGTACCTTCAGAGTTTGCAGAGTCTTCGACTTCTAAACCACAAGTTCAATTATTGAATTTATTATTGAGTTTGTTTTCTACAAATTATTCATCTTTATAGATGAACTCGAGGTCGAGTTCTTTTGAAGTGGAGGAGACTGATTTAGAATGAAGGAAGGTCGTTTTTCAATATAAAATAAAGATTGGAGAACCGTTTGATCGTGGTAAATTATTTACGGATATCTAAATTCGTTGGGCTTCTGACGAGGCCGTTATTCAACAACCTGCAATTTAAAACCCTATCGTGTAGTAACTGTAAGTAGGGATCGTTCAAGCCGGGGACACTAGGGAAGGATTATGTCTGCAAAACAAATCGTTAGTAATATTCACACACTTTATACAAAAATACACAAATACATAGCATATACAATTATCTGTCACATAATATACACGTATACACAAATGCAAAAGTATTAACATATTTACGATTTTAAATGGGGGATTTATAAGGTGGTTCGAAACATAAAGAAAAGAAAACAGAATTATTTACATACAATGGTCAATCAATACTCAAGTACACAACATAACAAACACCGCAATAAGCATATAACAATTTCATGCAAGATTAAATAGTGATGCTCGCACTATCATATGTTTTCATTGATTTCAACCTTTTAAGACTTCTCATGTGTTTTTAGGAACTTCAAATATGCCTGAACCTAAAACATATGTGTCACCTTGTTTAAACTATCAAATATGCCTAACCTAAACAAGATACACTTACGAACTAGAGTCGGTTGAAGACATGGTCCTAGGTATGGCGTCACTCATCCTATTCAACATGCAAATCACTCACCCTAGCAACCCTTTGCAGCAACTAGAATCAAACTATCAAATATGCCTAACTTGATCCTAGATTACTACGGCAGATTAAACTCCCCCCTAATAGTTAACTTGGGTACCATTCAAATTAACCTAGGGTTCGATTACGTGATCAGGTGATGATTAATCAATTAGAACATACTACACACAAGAACATACATCAACTTAATCTAAATCATGAAACTAAAATATACTTAGAACGTTATACATCACACATAGTTTCAAGAAAATCACAAAGAAGAACTCAAGAACACATGCAATGTATAAAACCGAAAACCATAGAATAATCTATAATAAAACTTGATAAACCACAGTAGATTTTTACACACAACCTTGATGAACTTCATACCTAGGCTACCTATATAGATCGGTTAGGGAAGAAGGGGAAATCGGCGGCGGATGGAAGCAATTGGTTGGTGCGGCGGCGGCAGCAGCTTGTGTGTTTAGGGTTTTTGGTAGAGCTTGGCTATACTAAGGCTTGAGCAATTGAAAGACACTTTTTCTACTGTATTACATGTGTATTTATAGAGACAAAACCCTAAGAAAACCTAATGAAAATTCGGCAGCCCCTTGTGTTCCAAACCGGGTAGGTTTCTCTTCTTTCCTTGTTGGAATTGTCTTCCTTCTCTTTAATTTGCTGACTTGGAAAATACTTTAAAAACTTCTTTTTCTGATTTCATGGACTCTTCTTCATGTGTGTGGGTCGGCATTGGGCTCTCTTTTATGCTCATGGACTCCTAAGACAGCCGAAAAGGTTCCATAATCTCGGTAGACCGAGTTATCCTGTTTTGACCGGGATAACTTTCGTAGTTGTTATTTTCGGCTTCTCCTTGGTGATTTCTTCGATTCTTCTTCTTCTAAACAACTTCCCATATCATCATTAAGCTCTTCATTAATCATTTGGCATGCTTGGGAAGGATTTTGGTGAAGAAACACACTCACGAACTCGGCAGACAACTTCAGCAAATTCTGTCCTGTTTCCAGCAGACTGACCTCCGGCCATTGTTTCCGGCATAACTCCTTCCTCAGACATTGGATTGCTGCGATTCCAAAAGATTTAGAAACTAGACATCCACAGCTTTCCATCCATATATGGCACGTTCCCTAGTTCCTCCTGTATCGTCCTAGGGAAATCTTTGAAGTTGAGTTATGGTTTCTGGAAATCCTCTGTTTCTGTTCCGAATTCATGCTTTTGGCCTCTTGTCTTTCCATGCTTCTTTTGTGACCTTCCATAAGTCCGATCCTCACGATTCTTGTTTTGTTATGTCCACATACATGTCACCTACACATTCAAAAGATATAATCAAGTAGTGACAATGTATTGGTTTACAGAAACTTAAGAAAATCAAGAACACTTCCAAGTTCAGCTTTTAACGATATTGCACATACTTTATCTATTTTACACATGTTTTAGCCAATATTCTACAAATAATCCCTTATGCTAAATATCTACTAATATTAATCAAATAATGGATAAACAAAGCATAAATGAGGGTAAAACATATTAAGAACGTAGCATAAAATGCTCCTATCAACTACCCCACACTTACCCTTTGCTAGTCCCTAGCAAACTAAATATAAGACTCTACTAACACTAATGACACAAAAACAACTAACACTTAAAACAACTAATACCCTTAAATGATTTGTCTCAGATTCTTTAGCATGCATAACTTTCAAGTTTGAACATTTGAATGAAAAACGTAATTGCAAAGTTTCATAAGCATGTATCATAGCATGAACACTTAAGATATGAGATCATATAGCCAAACATGTATGATAACCGTTCCACCTCACAATGGCATACTCTCTTCTTTTCACTCATCCATGGTATTCACTCAATCGTATATGCAAGAGAAAAGATGATAAGATAACAAGTAACTTGCATATTTCAACAAATAAAAGCACTTTGTGAATAGAAATTCATGGAAAAACCTCATATAATAACTATGTACAATAATGGACCAAAACCATATGCTTGACTCATGAGAAGATCTCCACAAATCAAATTTAGCTATCTTAAGAATCATGAATTAATCTCAATAATATGGTTGTAATGGGGCTTGGTTTCATAAGGTAGGAATTTTTAGATAAGTGGTGATTTTAAGACGTCACCAAGACTTAGCAAATCTCGCTCCTCCTCATGTCTTCACTTCACGGGTCGAATTTCTTCATGTTGGACTCATACGTCATTCTTGACTTCTCTCCATATTGTGAACAGGACAAAGGTCATATAAACACTTTTAGACCTTCAAATAATTACTAACTCCAAATTCACAAAACATTACAAAAAACACCAAAACTTTATGCCTTGAACTTTTGATCCGAAACTCTTTTATTTTCCGATTTCTTCTTTTTTCTTTTTTTTTCTTTCTTTTTCGGAATTTTTTTCTTAAACACATTTTTTTTTTCGGACATACAATTTTTTCGGCACATATACAATACAAAACAATGGTGTTTAACCCCACACTTCAACTCCACCCCACACTTGTTCTTTGACATCACATTACAGCTCCATCGAAAAATGTTTGGCCAAGTCTTGATAACAAGGTCAAGGATTAACTATTCTAAGCTGAGGAATTCTGTTTAAAGGTGATGAAAGAAAAGGCTTACTGTAGGCTCAAAGGGGTTAACTAAGGAGTCCCACGACGGGCACAAAATAGGCATATGCTTTATTTGGCTATGGTGGTAATCCTAAAGAGATTAAATTCAATCATATTCAAAATCAAGACATGTTATGATTATAAAGCTTCGAAAAGCACATAAGCAAGTTCTAGTAAATTCTAGAGTCCATTAAAAAGCTATAGCACATAGTCATTAAATTTGCAAAGAATGATGAGGTTTCGAAAGATAGTGAAAATTTAGTGAAATTCTCGAAAAAAATTTAAGCAAAAATCGGCACATAATTCACTCATGAAAGAAAGTTTTTGGGCTCAAAAGCTCACATAGGTTATTTGGAACTATTTAATCAAACATGCATACTTTATTATCAATCAAGTCTCAAATATTCATACTAATTCACAATATCCATGAAACTCGCAATTTCTTAAGATAAATGTCAAACTATCAATCATGCATTCAAAGATATAGTTCATCATAGACTTTTAAGGGTATATCCTAAGACTCAAAACAAAAACAAATTTGAAAAATTTCGACAAAAATTAAAAAAAAATTTCGGAAAATTTAAAAAAAACACACCAAATTACTATGTAACCTCTACCCCACACTTAGAAAATTACATTGTCCTCAATGTAAACCCAGAATCATGTCATAATTTCCTAAGCATGTGTCTAAGTCACATAATAAACACATAAATAAGTCAAAATATCAACCATAAAAGTGAAGGGATTAGAAAAATGCAAACTCTCGTTGATGGCTCCTCCACAGCTACGGTTGAAATGAGTTGCCTCTCATGCAGCGCTTAATGTTTATAGTCTATCAGCCTAGACTCTTTTCTTCTTGCTTTTGATGGCGTCACTATGGTTGTGGCGATGGCTCCTCAAATGATTGGATGTCGACGTCACATTTAGGGAATATAGGATAATAAAGCTTAAGTCGATGACCATTTACCTTAAACCTATTTCCTGAGGTTGTGCTTTGAATTTCCACTGTACCATAAGGCAATACATTAGTGATAACAAATGGACCTTCCCAACGTGAACGAAGCTTACCTGGAAAGAGTCTAAGTCTTGAATTGAACAAAAGGACTTGTTGCCCTATCTGAAAGTTCTTCCCTCTTAACATCTTATCATGATATGCTTTCGTTTTCGCTTTGTAGATCATGGCGGATTCATAAGCGTCATTCCTTATTTCTTCAAGCTCACAAATCTGCAACTTCCTATGCAATCCAGCCTCGTCCTTGTCCATGTTGAACTTCTTTACCGCCCACCATGCTCTATGCTCCAACTCAACTGGCAAATGGCAAGCTTTGCCATACACAAGCCTAAAGGGAGACGTCCCTATTGGCGTCTTGAACGCAGTTCTATAGGCCCACAGTGCATCGTTTAATCGATCACTCCAATCTTTCCTTGTAGGTCCTACAGTCTTCTCCAATATCTGCTTGATTTCTCTGTTGGAAGTTTCGGCCATGCCACTTGTCTGAGGGTGATATGGAGTTGACACTTTGTGGGTGACTCCATATTTCTTGAGCAAAGCCTCAATAGTTCGATTGCAGAAGTGAGATCCACCATCGCTTATCAGAACTCTTGGCACTCCATACCTAGAATAAATGTTAGTTCTGAAAAACTCTGCAACGACTTTAGAATCATTAGTCCTGGTGGCTTTTGCTTCCACCCACTTTGAAACATAATCAACAGCCAATAATATATAAATAAAACCTTTAGATGAAGGAAAAGGACCCATGAAATCAATACCCCAAACATCGAAAATTTCAACAACAATAATAGGATTTAAGGGCATTTGATCTCGTTTACCTAAATTACCTGTTCTTTGGCAACGATCACATGAAGCACATGTTGCATAAGCGTCTTTGAACAACGTTGGCCAATAGAATCCGGCTTCCAACACCTTTCTAGCTGTCTTGTTTGATCCAAAATGGCCTCCACATGCCTGTTTGTGACAAAAATCCAAGATGGATATATGCTCTTCTTCTGGAACACAACGTCGAATGACTTGGTCCCCACATTGCCTCCACAAGTATGGCGCATCCCATATGTAATTGTAAGCATCCTTCTTGATCTTGACCTTAGTATGGTGCGGCATTGATGTTGGAAATGATCTTGACACCATGTAGTTAACCAAATCGGCATACCAAGGTTCTTTGGCCTCCAACTGAAACAATTGTTCGTCTGGGAACGTTTCTGACATAGGGATTTCGTCCTCTGCATGTATGATTCGGCTCAAATGGTCTGCTACAACATTTTCGCTTCCTTTCTTGTCCTTGATTTCGATATCAAACTCTTGAAGTAACAAAATCCATCTGATGAGCCTTGGCTTTGCCTCCTTCTTTGACATTAAGTACCTTAATGCTGCATGATCAGAAAACACAACAACTTTAGAATTCAACAGATAAGATCGAAATTTTTCTAAAGCAAAGATTACTGCAAGGAATTCTTTTTCTGTTGTTGAGTAGTTCAGCTGAGCATCGTTCAATGTCCGAGAAGCGTAGTATATAGCACACGGCTTCTTCTCTCTTCTTTGACCTAGCACGGCACCGATGGCATAGTCAGAAGCATCGCACATTAACTCAAATGGCAAATCCCAATCTGGTGGCGTCATGATAGGTGCAGTTGTCAATAATTCCTTCAATCGCACGAACGCATCCTCGCATTCCCTAGACCATGAAAACGGCACATCTTTCTGCAACAAGGAAGTAAGTGGTTTTGCCACCAAAGAAAAGTCCTTGATGAACCTCCTGTAAAAACCTGCATGGCCAAGAAACGAACGAACCTCTCTCACCGTTGAAGGTGAGGGTAAGTGATGCATAATATCTATCTTGGCTTTATCAACTTCTAATCCTTTAGCAGAAACAATATGACCTAAAACTATACCTTGATTTACCATGAAATGACATTTTTCCCAATTTAGTACAAGGTTAGTTTCAACACACCGGTTTAAAATCTTCTCTAAATTCTCTAAGCATGCATCGAAATTTTTGCCATATACACTAAAATCATCCATAAAAACTTCAATGATATTTTCAATATAATCAGAGAAAATAGAATACATACAACGTTGAAATGTACCTGGAGCGTTGCATAATCCAAAAGGCATTCGGCGATAAGCAAACGTACCAAAGGGACATGTAAACGTTGTCTTTTCTTGATCGTCCGGGTGTATCATGATCTGGTTGTAGCCACTATATCCATCCAAGAAGCAGTAGAACTCGTGACCTGCTAATCTTTCCAACATCTGGTCCATGAACGGCAAAGGCATGTGATCCTTTCTAGTTGTGGCGTTCAGCCTTCTGTAATCAATACACATGCGATAACCTGTCACCAACCGTTGTGGTACTAGCTCATTCTTCTCATTCTCTACAACAGTCACGCCACTCTTCTTGGGCACAACCTGAACGGGTGAAATCCACTGACTATCCGAAATAGGATAGATTACTCCACAATCTAACAACTTAATCACCTCGTCCTTTACAACTTTCATCATTGGAGGATGCAAACGTCTCTGAGCCTCCCTGGTAGGTTTGGCGCCATCCTCAAGTAAGATTCTGTGGACACATTTTGTAGGGCTTATTCCCTTGATGTCTGCCAAAGTCCAGCCAATGGCAGCTGTGTTCTTCTGTAAAACTGCAACTAGCTTGTCCTCTTGTTGCTTTGTCAACGTTGATGACACAATAACCGGTAAAGTGTCATCTTTTCCAAGAAAAACGTACTTCAAATGTAGGGGTAGAGCTTTTAGCTCTAACTTAGGGGCCTGTTTCACAGATGGTAACAACTTATTAGTAGAAATTGGAATTGACAAAGGAGAATACCTTTCATAGATTGGTTGTGACTCAAGCTCCTTCACAACTTCAAGTATGGACGGCTCTAAATTTTTCAAAGCCTCATCATCCCATTCTCCAAACTTGTCAAATCCGGCCCCTTGCTCGATGGCTAATTGCTATGCTTGGTGAGTGGTCATTGCACATGGTGCAACGCCAAATCTATGTTCGGATCCGTACCTGGCATCACCAAGCATGTCGACATTCCTGCTGCCCCTAACAAGTTCATCCTCAATTTCAGCTCTTGGAAACTTCATGGAATTAAAAATATTGAACCTGATCATCTCGCCATCAAATTCCATTGTTAGGTTGCCTCCAGCAACATCGATATTTGTTCTTGCAGTGCGCATGAAGGGTCGTCCCAACAACAGTTGTGTTGAGTTAGAAAGTGACTCCTCCATTTCCAAAACGTAGAAATCTGCAGGAAAGATTAGTTGATTCACCTGCACAAGAACATCTTCAACATACCCCATAGGGTATTTGTTAGAATGATCCGCCAATTGAATTACGACGTTATCAGTTTTCAAAGGTCCTAGATCTAAAGATGCATAAACATTATGGGACATGACATTTATCGAAGCTCCTAGATCTAGCATGACATTATCAAAACGTGTTGAACCAATAACACAAGGGATAGAAAAACTCCCTGGATCCTTCATTTTGGGCGGCATTTTCCTTTGGAGAACGGCAGACACCGTCTCACTCATCTTGACAACTTGTGTTTCCCTTGTGTGCCTTCTTGTTGTGCAAAGCTCCTTCAAGAACTTAGCATACTTTGGGATTTGTCGAATGCACTCCAACAAGGGAAGGTTCACATTCACCTTCCTAAAAACCTCCAACACTTCTTCGTCGGATTTATCCTTTCTGTTTTTTGTGAACCTAGAAGGAAAAGGCAAACAAGAAGATTGATTAGTCGAAACTAATTCACTTGTGTTAGAGTTTTTACCTTTGAGTGCCTCAGAATTCGGCACATTTTCCTTCTGTAATGCAGCTGGATCTTTCTCAAGATCCTTTTTCTTCATTGCTTCCAAGTCTCCCTTGCTTGGCTCAGCTTCTTTTCTTCTTCCATTCTTCGCTTGACCTTGGTTTGTGCCTTCCTTTTGCTCGGTATGGCTTGTTTTGGCAGGATGCTCGGCTGCATCATGTGCATTCTTCTCGGCATCATCCTTCTCGGCATCACTTAACTCGGCATCCTCATGCAAACCATCATAACTGTGCTTATGTTGTGTCCTAGGTGGTGGCAGCAATGTTCTCCCACTTCTTGTGACAACTGCTTGTGCTTGCTCGTTCTTGGGATTCTTTATGACACCTCCTGGCAATCTACCCTGTTCGTTGAACTTCCCCATAAAATCCACAACTTGTCCCATTTGATTCTTCAGCTCCACAATATCTTTGGACATCAAGGCAATGTCCCTAGTGTTGGTTTGAGTTGTGGCCAACAAAGATTGTGTCGAAGTGGCTATGTTCTTGAAAATTTCATCATAGTTGTTCCCTCCACTTACTTGGCCTCCTTGTTGGTTGTAAGGTTGGAATGGCCTAGGCATGAATTGTCCTTGTGGCCTTGCTACATAGGGTTGTTGTCCTTGAGGTGCACTTGGTTGAGGATTGAGCACGTTATTGTTGTTGTTCCAACGAAAGTTTGGATCGTTGGCTCTTGGATTGAAGTTTTGAAAACGTGTCTGACCTCCTGAACCTTGGACATTGCCGAATCCTCCTTGGTAACCCACGGCATTCACATCCTCAATGTATGAGTTCACCTGATTGCATTGCTCAGAAGCGTGTCCTTCCATGCTACAGACACCACAGACTTGCATTCCTCTATTCTTGGACAAATTCGACACCATGAGTGTCAACTTGCTCAAATCTTCCTTAAGCTCACTTATGACACTGGATTCTCCATGAGTGCTTGCCTCATTCACACGCCTTGTGGAAATCGAACCAAATTGTTGATTGTTGGTGGCACGCATTTCCAACAAGTTGCTTGCTTCCTCTCTGCTCTTCTCCATCAATGATCCTCCAGCTGCTGAATCAAGGAATTGCCTCTCCATTGGGCGCAGTCCCTCATAGAAGTATTGAAGCAAGAGTCCCTCACGTATCCCATGATTTGGACACGAAGCAACCAATGCCTTATACCTTTCATAATATACATCAAAGGCTTCATCCACATCCTGCTTGATGGAAGTTATCTCCTTTCTGATTTGCGTCACCCTTGACGATGGAAAGTACTTGAGGAGAAACTCATTGATCATTGTCGCCCATGATGTGATTCTACCAGCTGGCACTGCAAAGAACCATCCCCTAGCTCTGTTTTCAAGTGAAAATGGAAATGCTTTCATTTTGACCAGTTGCAAATCAGCTCCTCTAGGGCACATGGTGTTACAACAAAATTCAAACTGTTGCAAGTGTCGGTTAGGATCTTCTCCACTGAGTCCATGGAACTTGGGCAGTTGGTGGAAGAATCCACCTCTCATCTCAAAATCTGCTGTTTTCCCATCCACAGGATCCGGATAGGTAATGTTAATTGGTCTGGTGACCCCATTAGCTCCATTAACTTGCCCGTTCTCTTCTCTTAGTGATGGCATCCTGACGTTTGGCACTTGAGGAATGTCACAAAAATCGGTAAATTCTCTTGGTGAAGTCTCACACGGTGATGTGATGATGGATGGCGATGTAGGTGTTGACTCAGGTGAATGTGGTTCTGACTCTGTGTGAATGACTAAGGCTGAAGATGTTGGTTCTACACGCCTCAATCTGTTTTGATTATCTCTTCTCCACGTTTCAGATCCGGACATTCATGGACTCCTACAAAAACCAATTGGCACATTTGACCAAAGATCAAGTTAGCATCGTCGTAATTAAGTACGAAAGACAAAACAAAACTTACTAAGAAATATAAATAGGTTCGGCAACTAAGATGAAAGTAACATAACCTTACTAACACACACACACACATGGCATAGCAGAAACACACATGACATATAAACTAACCATGGCATCACACAAAACTGTAACGAACATGAAAATTGGACAAAAACATATTCACACACACACAAACAATATATTGAGCTCGGCATATACATATATACGGCAAACACTAACATTTATCAACAAGGCATAAGTATAAGTTAGAAACACACGGCATTCATAGTTACATATAGACAAAAATCATGACAAAAACATAATGTGATGACGTCTCACCCTAAAATGTTTCTACTTGATTTTATTAACCCCTAATTTTCAAGGTACGTGGAGCAGGGAAGACCACTGTGCAATGGACTGATACAGCCCAAGGTAGTGTTATGCTTCATCCGATATACCTCAAAAATTAAAGCCAAGTTAATTTGAAGTTCATGGCGTCATACATGTCTAAGTAAATTTTAGCGTTTAAAGTGTGGTGATGCTTCGGCCCAAGCATTTGGCTAGTTCGAGCGGATTCCGTGGTTTCAGAAGGCAAGTGTCAATGTCACGGGGGGCGAACCCCCTACAAGAACCAGGCAGGACTCGTTTGTGATCAAGGAGGCGGACCCCTATCGACCCCTTCACCGAGAAGAGTGGTCAGTCATGATCTTGAGATCTAATTGAACAAACCTGAATTCCATATCTATGACAGAACGGCCCCTTACTCAGCTAGGAACAAACTCGGGTCACTAGACCACTCGACAAGTGTTAATCAAAGCCGCCCTCAACCTCATGAAATCCGCAAATAACATGAAGGGTTTAGGCTAAGATTAACAAATGCGGCTTCTCCCTACATGTTACACTTTAAAAACCACAATAAACTTCAATCACATATGAAACAATAAACCTCCTAAATATTTACTAAGTTACAACAAATGTGACACGAAATTATACACATAAATTCGGCACCTACACAGAAATATAAGAAAGAAATTATTAGTCAAAAATTATGGCACAAAATATACAACTTTCACACATATAATTCGGCACCTACAAAAGAAAACAAAGTTAATTCACAAACATATACAACACAAAAATCCTTTTTAGCATCCCCGGCAGCGGCGCCAAAAACTGACGAGGCCGTTATTCAACAACCTGCAATTTAAAACCCTATCGTGTAGTAACTGTAAGTAGGGATCGTTCAAGCCGGGGACACTAGGGAAGGATTATGTCTGCAAAACAAATCGTTAGTAATATTCACACACTTTATACAAAAATACACAAATACATAGCATATACAATTATCTGTCACATAATATACACGTATACACAAATGCAAAAGTATTAACATATTTACGATTTTAAATGGGGGATTTATAAGGTGGTTCGAAACATAAAGAAAAGAAAACAGAATTATTTACATACAATGGTCAATCAATACTCAAGTACACAACATAACAAACACCGCAATAAGCATATAACAATTTCATGCAAGATTAAATAGTGATGCTCGCACTATCATATGTTTTCATTGATTTCAACCTTTTAAGACTTCTCATGTGTTTTTAGGAACTTCAAATATGCCTGAACCTAAAACATATGTGTCACCTTGTTTAAACTATCAAATATGCCTAACCTAAACAAGATACACTTACGAACTAGAGTCGGTTGAAGACATGGTCCTAGGTATGGCGTCACTCATCCTATTCAACATGCAAATCACTCACCCTAGCAACCCTTTGCAGCAACTAGAATCAAACTATCAAATATGCCTAACTTGATCCTAGATTACTACGGCAGATTAAACTCCCCCCTAATAGTTAACTTGGGTACCATTCAAATTAACCTAGGGTTCGATTACGTGATCAGGTGATGATTAATCAATTAGAACATACTACACACAAGAACATACAGCAACTTAATCTAAATCATGAAACTAAAATATACTTAGAACGTTATACATCACACATAGTTTCAAGAAAATCACAAAGAAGAACTCAAGAACACATGCAATGTATAAAACCGAAAACCATAGAATAATCTATAATAAAACTTGATAAACCACAGTAGATTTTTACACACAACCTTGATGAACTTCATACCTAGGCTACCTATATAGATCGGCTAGGGAAGAAGGGGAAATCGGCGGCGGATGGAAGCAATTGGTTGGTGCGGCGGCGGCGGCAGCAGCTTGTGTGTTTAGGGTTTTTGGTAGAGCTTGGCTATACTAAGGCTTGAGCAATTGAAAGACACTTTTTTTACTGTATTACATGTGTATTTATAGAGACAAAACCCTAAGAAAACCTAATGAAAATTCGGCAGCCCCTTGTGTTCCAAACCGGGTAGGTTTCTCTTCTTTCCTTGTTGGAATTGTCTTCCTTCTCTTTAATTTGCTGACTTGGAAAATACTTTAAAAACTTCTTTTTCTGATTTCATGGACTCTTCTTCATGTGTGTGGGTCGGCATTGGGCTCTCTTTTATGCTCATGGACTCCTAAGACAGCCGAAAAGGTTCCATAATCTCGGTAGACCGAGTTATCCTGTTTTGACCGGGATAACTTTCGTAGTTGTTATTTTCGGCTTCTCCTTGGTGATTTCTTCGATTCTTCTTCTTCTAAACAACTTCCCATATCATCATTAAGCTCTTCATTAATCATTTGGCATGCTTGGGAAGGATTTTGGTGAAGAAACACACTCACGAACTCGGCAGACAACTTCAGCAAATTCTGTCCTGTTTCCAGCAGACTGACCTCCGGCCATTGTTTCCGGCATAACTCCTTCCTCAGACATTGGATTGCTGCGATTCCAAAAGATTTAGAAACTAGACATCCACAGCTTTCCATCCATATATGGCACGTTCCCTAGTTCCTCCTGGATCGTCCTAGGGAAATCTTTGAAGTTGAGTTATGGTTTCTGGAAATCCTCTGTTTCTGTTCCGAATTCATGCTTTTGGCCTCTTGTCTTTCCATGCTTCTTTTGTGACCTTCCATAAGTCCGATCCTCACGATTCTTGTTTTGTTATGTCCACATACATGTCACCTACACATTCAAAAGATATAATCAAGTAGTGACAATGTATTGGTTTACAGAAACTTAAGAAAATCAAGAACACTTCCAAGTTCAGCTTTTAACGATATTGCACATACTTTATCTATTTTACACATGTTTTAGCCAATATTCTACAAATAATCCCTTATGCTAAATATCTACTAATATTAATCAAATAATGGATAAACAAAGCATAAATGAGGGTAAAACATATTAAGAACGTAGCATAAAATGCTCCTATCAGCTTCCAGAAGACTGTTTTAATTATTTTTTTGAGTTTTATTTTTATTAATTTGTTTTGTTTTATTTTATTTTATTTATTTTTTGGACTTTATTTTATTTTAATCCATGGGCTTTTAGGTTTCATTGTTAGTTGTCCTAGGGTTTGTTTGCTCCTATATAAGAAACCTCTATCAGTTGTATTCATCAACCTTGATTTTATAAAAAAAAACCTTTGAGTTTATCTCAATTCTTGTTGGATTCCAGAACTTCTCGTGGATTCGAGATCAAAAATAGATTGGTGGATTTCAATCTCCTATCCTTTATTTTCCGCTGCATCAATTAGCAATGAAAATACAAGTTCGTCATCTTAGAAACTCTTTGACAACTGAATAATATTCGTCTTCTAAGTGTTTAGGCGACAGATTATATATCTATTATTATAAGCTTTTACTTTTTGGTTTCTTTTTCTTATCCCTCAATTCCTTTTATTCTGAATATTGATTTTCTTTTCCTTTTCTTTTCTTTTTTATTCATTTTCAATTATTATTATTATTTTTAATCAAATTTTCAATTATTCATTTTTGTTTAATTGTTTGTGGTGTTAGTTTCGTTCAAAAACAGTCCCAACCCAGCCAGGCAGCCCCCTCCTCCAAATACCCCTATCTGACAAGTCAAGAAATATAGGCTGGTTTGGGAGAGCTTATAAGCTCCTTTACTTTTAAGCACCAAAGGTTTTGGTGTTTGGTAAGTTCAAAAATAAGCTACTTCTTAAAAAAGTATAAAGTGTTTTGAGAAAAAAAGGAGAAGCTGCAAACACTCACCTTCTGCTTATAAGCTGTAAAAAGTAAAAGTCAGTTTATATCTTATAAGCCCAGCTGCACCAAACCCAACCATAGCCATCCGACTTTTTTTTGAGAATCAGAGCACACTATACTAGAAACATTACAATGTCAATTGTATAGTTAGTGGAAGACAACCAGACTTGAGACTTAACGGGTCCAAGTGAAACCCTTCACTTCCAAAAACAAATAACGAAGAAAAACTCAGATGACAAATTTTCTTTTGCAGACCAAGAGACAAACCAAGTCTTAGTTTTTCACCGTAAGAATATTGGTTTCTATTTGGCTGATAAGTTTGCAAATCAGTACCTATTTTGATTTCTTGGGTTACAATCAAAGAGAATCAAAACCCTAGAAAGTTTTTCTCCTATATACACAATTACCAATTTTATACAATGACGAGTTCAACGTCGACAGAAAAGATTTGAAATCAAACAATCCATGTTGATGGATTTATCTTTCTTTTCATGATTTTAGACCACTGCATATATAGTCTCTGTTTTCAACCTTTGAAGTTAGAAATCAACGGCTTCTGCAACTTCCTGGAACTAGTTCCAGCTTTTGAGGTCATCTGACCCTCGATGCACGACTGCCATACCTTTCTTATTTTTTTTTCTGTCAGGAAAGATAGTGATAATTTACGTTTCCATAAAATTTAGGTTACACAATTTGACATTATTGAGTTGGTTTACATAATGTGCCTATTGTTGTTGGCTTAAAAATTAGGTTTCACCTCCCAAATGTTCGGATATGACCATAAAATCAGCTTCAAATTAACATTTTTCACGTGTAAAACAATATGATTCGTCGGATACACAACGTTCTTTCGTGGTGAGTTGAACATTTCATGTGCCCAAGCCAAAATATTTCCCTCAGGTTAATGTTGGTTCTTGGCATCACTTGCATGAACTTCTCAAAGAACCAAAAAAAGCGTTATAAATAACCTGTAAATCAATTGCAAGTAACAGTAATGCATATTGTTGGAAAGGAAAGATCCCACATGATCACATAAAAAAACAAATAAAATATAATTTATAAGTGGATGAATCATACCTAATTGTATCAAGACCTTTTGTAGTTAAAACCCAACACCTTAAAAAAAGG
Organism: Comarum palustre; assembly: GCA_951800085.1. Lineage (NCBI taxonomy): Eukaryota > Viridiplantae > Streptophyta > Magnoliopsida > Rosales > Rosaceae > Comarum > Comarum palustre. Next base: position 16,080,581 of record OX637581.1, on the reverse strand, counting down.
TGGTTAAGTTGAGACAGTATTGTTACAATGGTGATCCACGGGCCACGCTTGTCCCAGTTCAAGTTGGTATTATAGACTTATAGTGAGTCTCTCTTCAATTACTTCTCTCATCATAATGGGGGAAAGTATCTCAACATAATGAACCCAAATTTGGGTCTGAATACCGAATCACATCACAAACAAATAACCAAACATGAATCCCGAATTACACCACACAAAAATCACCATCATCAAAAATCATAATTACCAAATCACATATCGATTTTTGATGTGGGAATTAGACCAAATAAATTACACGTGCATACCTAAAAAGTTAGATTGCACATGAGGAGAAGTGTTGTAAAGGAAAGATCTCACATCAGAAAAAATGACAAATAAAATATAACTTATAAGTGGATGGATCATACCTAATTGTACCTAGGCCTTTTGTAGTTAAAACTCAACACCTTAAAGGTGGTTAAGTTGGGACAGTATAGGTACAATTGTGATCCACGGATCACACATATGTGTGTGTTATTCTCATTGACTCTTCCCCAACTAGTTTGCCTATTGAACCTAGACCATAGGATCTCTAATGTTGCTAGGTTAGGTTTCTGTCAAGTATTGACTCATTGTATTGGCTTTAAGCTCATTCCTCTCTATGTAAATACTACTTGCTCTCTATTAAGGTCTTTTGTCAAAGGATTCGCAATATTTTCCTTTGATTTTACATAGTCAATGGTTATGATTCCATTTTTGAGCAAGTTTAGTATTGTTTTGTGACGTCGTCTTATATGCCTTGATTTGCCATTGTATATTTGATTCTTTAACTTTTAAATAATATATATTTATTTATTTTTTATTGAAAACCAAATAGAAAAGTCTATCAAGCCCACACAAGACATTTAATCCATTTAATACCTCATATGAGTATTTCCTTATAAATTACATTTAATACCTCACATGTCTATTACATTTAATTATTCTTTAATGTAAGACAAGTTCCAATACATACGTGTAAAAGCCTTAGGTGTAAAAGCTCTGTATGTTTTGACAGCATGTGTAAATTGAATCAGTGGCAGGTGCATTACCGTGCATATGCAGCTGTAGTAAGCTTCAAACTAAGGTCAAAATGTTTGACGCGAGCTCGGTTCTTGTGTCAAGATCATATATTCTACGTACAAGTCGATTTCTAAGAAAGTAAAAAGCTACAAGCATGGAGAAGAAGAAAAAGAAAGGAAGCAGGTGGCTGATAGTGATATTCACCCGATGACCTGCATTACATCCATGCATTCATCTTCGGCAGGCAAGCCCGCATGCACACATCGACATCGTTTTCTGGTCTTGTACTGGTCTAGCTATGAACACACACCAATAGATTGCGGAATCATCTCTGTACGGGCTATATGACACATAATCTTATTGAAATCATTCTGTAATTGTGTATTGTCAAACTGTTCGTAGATTGTTGTTGTACATTGGAGAAATAAGACTCTGTCTAAGAGTCAATAAGGATTTAGACATCTATTGCTAATTAGTTTTAGGTTGCACGTACATTCAGAAATCTTCATCATGGTAGAGTGGATTACTCCACACTTGTGAAAACCAAACGGTCACACTGTTCATACTAGTTGACGAAAGTTTTTTTCCTAATTAGTATGGATATGAAAAAACAATCTTTATGAAAATGTGATAACATTTCTATCATGAAATTAGGTAGTGATTTTGAAATTAATAAGAACAATATACATGCATTGCCCGCTGGTTTCCCCTATGTTTTTTTTCTTCCCACATATCATAATCTAGGACCCTTGGTTTATTCAGATCACAGCCCCTTGTTTTATACTTTTATTGCATGTGTATTCACTAATTTCAGTTTTATATATATATATATATATATTGATTGTGTCATGCATGATTCATATATAAACGACTAAAATGATATGTTAATGGTAAATTTGAGTAATTTCTGAAACGTTCTACTACGAGAGACCTACATGAACTGTATTTGAGTTACTATCTATTTCTAGATTGTGATTTTGAAAATAATAGGGATTACAGCCAGAGATTGGGACCTGGAAGTCAAAGCCACGCCCTGGTTGACCATTTTTCATTTTGACTACATTACGTATTAAAGATTGAAATGAAACACCTAAAACTTGTCCCCCATATAAAACTAGAAAAGCAAGAAAATGGATTTTCACGCCTCCTCCTTTGAGCTAACTTTACCTAGTTTACGTAGGAACGCACGACATGCATGCCTATCTATCTACCCAGGACTTCGATTTTCACATATAGAACAAAAGTCTGATTTGAGAAGAAAATCTGGGAGATAATGAACAATGACGACGATGATGGGACCACTTATTAAACAATAACCAAATTAAATCAAGCTTCATCCCCCACGTATATATTTGAAACCAACATATTTTAGGTTGATCCCAAACTATTTCCTCACTTACTCATATGGATTCACACTTCACACAACGGACCTATGGTCTGTAATTATCAGAGAGCATCAGCAGAGCAGGTCATTTGGTATTTGCATGAAAGAGATTCCAGCATTACTATTTAGTTATAAACTTATAAATATAGAAGAGTTCAAGCTCATTCACACTTTAATCTCTGCTCAAGCTCTAGCCCACGGGAATAAAATGGAGTAGCTTCCTAACAGTAATTTCGATTCGAAATATCTGATCTGCTGTAGCATTCTCTGGATCTATGATCTTAGTTAAAAATCAAATCTAGTCAAATGTAGCAGTACGCGCGTATATATCCATGAAAAGATGTGCAGAACTTGCAAAGATGGATTATGAACACAAAAATACTAGTATCGTAAAAGCTTCTCACCAACCCATCAATTTAATTATAAAAGCTAGCTTGAGCTGCAAAGAAGATCAACTGATCGAGATCTTTGTGTTTCTCTTCCTAATCTTTTAGATTTTCAACCTTTTAATTTGCAGCGTCACATATAAACCTCACAAAGTTGGACATTCCATTACTAATCATGATTATAAATTAATTTATAGTTATATACTAGCCACCGGCATGTAGGCAGAATGACAGAAGAGATTGAGAAGCAGATTGATCATGGTCAAATTAGGGATTTGGCCTTAACATATGGATTTTTTTGTCATCCTAGTTCATTTTGAAACTTAAAACAACAATTTACTTATTTTCAGTAATTTATGTTTTCGAGTTTGTTTTGGATTGACTTTTATTTTAAGGCTTTTAGACTATTGTTATTCCTCTTTAGGTCAATTTGTTTCCTCCAATTTAAGCACCCTTATGACATTGGTTGCAGACATTGAGTTTTCTGATTATAATCAAAACTTTAAGAGTTTTTTTCTTATTCTCTAGTGTTATTCCAAACTTATCTCACATGGTTTTTCATTTGAGAACTCTCCATCTAATTAGGGTGTAACGTTGATTAGTCCTCGATACTTCTACTGCTAAGAAAACATAATATATAACTTAAAAATCATACCAAAATTAATGTTACAATTGGTATCATGAGTTTTCCTTTGACATAATTGTATAATATGTGGTAATAGAGCATCCTCAACAACTTTCTCATAATTTATCTATAATAGGGAAGCAAAAGGGCAAAGGCAATGCATCAAACAATTTTTATTTTTCAACTCCAACATATTCCTTATTTTGGAGATATCATGATCATTCCTCAAATCATTCCCTAAAATTTAAAATTTTGTTGCAAATATATGAAATTTGGTTTTCTCGATCTCTCATCACATGCTCCATTTAAAAGAAAATTTTAGCGAATTTTTTAACGCAAAACGACCAAAATCTTCTTCAAACGTGAGAAAACAAAATAATATGGAGAAGAGGTTAGAGTTGCGGTTTTAGCAAAAGTTTGCTAATTCCTTTCAATGCAAATCTATATTGATATCTCTTTGAAGCTGGAAGCTCTAAAGGATCGGTATTGTAACTAGTCTTTTAGCATAAACAAGAAACATGGTAAATAGTGAAATACTCACTAAGATCAATACAAGGTTAGGTAAATGGTATGAGTCCAAAACTAGTAAACATATACCCATGATAGAAAATAATCAAAATGTGAAAGTGGTGCTTTTTACGTCAAGGAATGAGTGAAATGTAGAGCTTGATTGGTAAGTATACCAACTCTATTTTTTCAATACTATGCACCAACCAATATATGTTTGGTATGAAAAATTCACCATTTATATCAGCCAATAACGTTGGTAATATGTTTCTACCAACATATTTATAGCCTAAAAATTTAAAGGTTCAATCCAAATAAGTAACAACAAATAACAACATAAATTCATAGTTTTATACAACTTCAACCAAATTACCAAATAAAAATACACAAACTGAATGTCAAAGTCCAAATAGCCAAACTTTAAAAGTACTAACAAGTAACAAATTCTCAAAACGATTAAAAAATCTACGGTTGAGATTTATTTTTCAGTAAATATACGGTTAAAAATTTAAAGATATATATTATATATTAAATATTAAATAATTTAATATAGTATAAGTCGGTAGGTAGAGTATACCACGATATAAAGAAAACATGTATCACCTACCAACTAATAATTTGAAATTGATAAAATATACTATATAATATACCGTATACTGATTTAGTGGTATACCAACGTATTTGATAGAATTGATATATGAATTGGTTGGAATAAAATTGTGTACTATTGCCGCGCGTTAGTAAAATGATTTCTATCAAAGTCAAAAAGGACAAAACACTTACCTTATAGTAGGTGATGCAAAAGTGAAATAAAAACAAACTCTCCCCTTTTAACTCATGCTAATTTTGTTGTACTTCTAAATGCTCGAGTATACATACAAAAGCGACAAGTACTTACCCTAATAATATCCCTCACAGACCACAGCGAGCCACAGACCACGTTTTTATGGCCCTTTCGGCATCACCGCGTAAAACCTAGCTTCATGAAACTAAAACGTTTTTGGAGACCCACAATATTTTGTGAAGTCATGAAGGATGGGAGCCTATAAGAGGTTGATTGCCAAACTAGTTGGACATGAAGGATGGGAATTATAACATGCCCATTCTGAGAAAAGAGAGCAAAGGGTGTGATGTGTATAAACGAATTCAACATGGAAGATAGAAATGCCCTAATTACTCGAGTCTACTTGTATGTGAGTCTTGTGACATTTAACTATGTAGGTGCACAAGGCCAAAGAACCGCCCAAAAAGTAGTAGTATACTTCATTCTAGTCAAGACCGAAATCTTAGTTTGTTTCTATTTACGCGTCTAAGGTGGTTCGCCTACAGAATTATTCACGGCTCATTGAAAAACTATTCAATATATCTTATACGCAATAATAACATTATAGAATATTCTAAGGTACCTATATATTTGTGATACCAACATTTACCAATATAACAACAAATTTGTTGTTCTTTTGGTAAATGTAGTTATTATTTAGGTAATATTTGTACTATTAAAAGTAATTACTTAACTAAAGACAATTTATCAGTTTATATACAACTTGTTGTCATTGTAGTAATTTTGTATAATTATATGTAAATGTATAAAATAAATATAGTAATTTGTTGTGAATGTTGTAAATTTTGTTGTGAAAGTTGTAAATTTTACTCATTTAACTACTTATTTTTGTTCAATTAATGATAAATGAGTGTATGGTATACATCTCAGTACCGTAGACAACTTCATACATTACATTGTTTCCTTCTTGTTTTATGAAACGAGGAGCTTTTAGACGATTATGTGAGTACCACATAATTCTTTAGTAGTTTTCGGGTATATGGATTCTTGGTTCTACTTGTTTACCGTAGACAGCCTCATACATTACATTGTTTCCTTGATGTATTGTTGTAAGGTAAACAAGTAGAACCAAGAATTCATATACCCGAAAACTACTAAAGAATTATGTGGTACTCACATAATCGTCTAAAAGCTCTTCGTTTCATAATACAAGAAACAACCCACAGTATAATTCACGGTTCACTCAAAGATAATACATGTCTCAAACTTGAAATCCGATAGGATGGACCCATGGACGGAGATGGTTTGGAATGTTTACTAGAACTTGGGGAAATTATTTTTTGTACCCGGAACACCACGTGGCATATGGTCCTCTTTGATTTCATTGGTCCAACTGTTTCGTCTTTATCTCTGACTGGCGTATTTAATTACTTTTACATATTTTTTTTTCACCCCTTGTTGGTCTCCACATGAATTTGAACGATATAATTGACTGGGAACACCAAATAACAGTGTCACGTGGTATTCCGAGTACAGAGAATAATTACTCACTTGTTACAATTCCAGTTATGTTACTAGTCGATATCGCATTCTTTATGTTGCCTATACCGTTATACATGATGTTAGGCTAAAGCACTTTCTATTCTCACTTCTGAGTATTTTGAAGTTGGAACCGGCCAACGGTGGATGAACACTGTTGCAGGATTTCAAAACAGAACTACAAACTAGTACACTTCTCTTCTGTACGTACGTGGAAATTGCCATGATCAGGCTCGACACGCAAGCCCTTACGACTCGTTGACCACAAACGCAAGCACAATTTTACTGCTTTCTATTCCTGGGTGGACGGTTTTTCCACATTTGAATTGGAATTTTGGCTGCCTATAAATTCCCACCCATACCTCATCTTTTCCCCTCACACTCAATTCGATCATTTCCTCCATTGCCAACTCACTCTCCTCTAGTTGTCTCTCTTTCTCTTTCTCTGAATCTGTTTCCCAGTATTCCCATTCACTAATCACCTACGACGTTTAGAGCTTGCAACAAAGATATGGCCTCAAGCTCATCACTCTTGTCAAAGATTGCAACCAATGAAGGACATGGCGAGAACTTTGCTTACTTCGATGGATGGAAGGCCTACGAAAGGAACCCATTTCACCCGACTCAGAATCCCGAGGGTGTTATTCAGATGGGTCTTGCAGAAAACCAGGTATAGTTTTAGCACTGCAAACATTTCAAGAATCTGTACGTAAAGTTTAGCTTATCAATGAAGCATGTCTAAACTTTTTCATCGTTAATTTTCAGCTTTCTTTCGACGTGGTACAAGAGTGGATTATGAAGAATCCCAAGGCCTCCATTTGCACTCCGGAAGGAGTTGCAGAGTTCAAAAATGTGGCCAACTTTCAAGACTATCATGGCTTTCCAGACTTCCAAAAGGTAACTAATCAATTTGAGATCGAGTTGATGAATTACGCTAAGCATGGCATTTTGATAATAGCATGAGAATGGGACAATATTATCAAACTAACTCCAATTGAATTTCTCATCAGGCTATTGCTAATTTCATGTCAAAGGCGAGAGGAGGCAGAGTCAAATTTGATCCTGATCGTGTAGTCATGGCTGGCGGAGCCACCGGAGCTAATGAGATGGTCATATTTTGCTTGGCTGACCCAGGAGATGCTTTCCTAGTTCCCTCTCCTTACTATCCAGCGTAAGAATCAGTACTATAGTACTATATTTTCAATCAATTCATGTTAATTATGTATTAATTAGTTGCTAATTCTTATGAGAATATTGCTAGTTCATTGTGATTTACATGATTTTCAAAATTGAAATTCTGGATAATTAAGTATTCTATTTGTCGAGTTAACTGATGAGGGGTCAACCGGAGGTATTTTCAACGATGTTTAGGTCGGAAGAATTTGCTGCATCTGTTATTGTATATGTGATTATGTGTCTGGCCAGAACAGTCGTAAGCTAGCTAAACAAAGATTTGTTTCACTAAGTTAGGTTAACAAATATGGTATAGAATTATAGATTACCTAATTAGGAAGCTTATTATTATTATTATTACTTTTGACTCCATAGTTGACACTCGGACCATTTATATTGTATGATAATTCAATATATAGCTGGATGTTTGGACAATTCCTAGTCTTTTTCTTTCTCATTCTATGCCTAAAGTCTTCAAGTTTTACTTCGATTCTCCAACAAAATAGTCTTTAAGTTTACTCAGAATGCAAAGTTCTCCAATCCTCTTCAATTTTCCAAATATTTCATAAAATTCTCATTGTTCTCACCAAACCCGTGGACCACAATAGATCTAGCTAGATGAATCGGTCACGCAGCGAAATATCGAGTTCAATTAGGCTCCCTATAATTTGCATGAATAAAATGTTAAAAATGTTAATTGTACTTCATTAGATTTTTCAATAGCACAATCATTCAAAGTTACTTGGATAGTCATCTGACAGATCTTGTTGAATTATCGCAGATTCTATCGAGACTTGGGGTGGCGAACGGGAGTGAAAATTGTTCCCGTCGATTGTGATAGCTCAAACAATTTCCAAGTAACCAGACCAGCACTTGAAGCAGCCTACGAAAAAGCCCGAAACAACAACATCAACATAAAGGGCTTGATCATAACAAACCCTTCAAACCCTTTGGGAACAACCATAGACAGAGCAACACTCACTAGCCTGGTGAAATTCATCAACGACAAGAACATCCACTTGGTCTGCGACGAAATCTACGCAGGCACAGTGTTCAGCTCCCCAAAATTCACTTGCGTTACAGAGGTCATGCAAGAGGTGAAGAACTGCAACCGCGATTTGATCCACATTGTGTATAGCTTGTCCAAGGACATGGGCGTCCCTGGCTTAAGGGTCGGGATCGTTTACTCGTACAATGACACCGTCGTTAACTGCGCTCGTAAGATGTCGAGTTTCGGGTTGGTCTCCTCCCAAACTCAACACATGCTCTCCGCCATGCTTCTCGACGATGAATTTGTATCGAACTTCCTTGAGACTAGCTCTACACGGCTGGCGAGGAGGCACAGGATTTTCACCACGGGGCTCGAAAAGGTGGGAATTAAATGCTTGAAAGGTAATGCCGGGGTGTTTTGCTGGATGGACTTGAGGAAGCTGCTCAAAGACCAAACGTTCGAGGAGGAAATGGTGCTGTGGAGTATGATTATCAACGATGTGAAGCTCAACGTTTCGCCGGGGTCATCTTTCCGGTGCGTGGAGCCTGGTTGGTTTAGGGTTTGCTTCGCAAACATGGATGAACATACGGTTGAAGTTGCATTGAAGAGGATTCGAGCATTCGTGGGAGTAGAATTCGAAGGAAACAAGAAGAGAAATAATGCAGATCATCAAGTGTCTGTGAACATTCCTGGGAAGAATCGTTGGGGGCAAGATGGTCTCAGGCTTAGCTTTGCATCAGCAAGAAGATATGAAGAGGTAATGTCCTCCCCGCGTATGACGTCTCCTCATTCACCAATGCCTCAGTCGCCTCTACTTCGAGCAAGTTAAAGAGTTACATACACTCATCCATGCACTCAACCTAGCTATCTACTATCGATCTACTGGAATAATTCGAGGTTGATTACTACTCGTTTGATTTAATTTTTTACACGAACTCGGCCATGATTTACATTTTTTCTGATTCATTATTCTGGGTGCTGATTTTTGCAACTGCGACCTCTCAAAGGTTTTTCATATATAGGGGATAACACACATTGCTTCATACATGTAGGTTGTCCATGTATAGATTGGGCAACTAACCTTAGCCAGAATGATAAGAATATTGTTGATCAGTGTAATCATGACTTGTCTCATTCATGCTATCCCATGATAATCAGTTTGTAATTGTATGTTCTTTACAAGTTAATAAAATTTATGAATATTTAGTGATTTGATTTTTTTTGCTGCTCTTATTTTTATCCATTATATGCATTCACTATGTATGAAAATGCCACTCTTTTGCTCTCTAGTTCTTTTTGTTGCTGAGAAAAATTGTTTTCACTTATTAAAAATGATTGGCCTTCCTAAGAATATGATGATAAGTAAAAAAGATACACACGATATCACTTGTCTAGGTTACTATTCGTGCGCGTACTTCGCTTGCCTTCGTCGCCTTTTTCACACTACGTTAGGGGTGAACTTTTAGGCACCGAAAAAACCAAAACCAGCCAAAACCGTATCGAACCGACATCGAATAACCAAAACCGAATAGAACCGAGACAATCGGTTTTAGAATTCGCAAAAACCGACTAATGCGGTTTTGATTTGCGGTTCCGTGTTTTCTAAAAACCGATTAAACCGAACCAAACTGAAATATATTCATTTACTTATTAATACTTAATTTTACATTATGTGTCATGTTCTTATTGATTATGAGTTACAAATAGTAGACTTCTACAAATATATTTATATTTTTAAGTGTGTAAGTCTAACCTAATTCTCTCTCATATAGTATTCCCTTTTGTTATATATGAATATTAAAAGTTTCAAATGAATGATGTAAACATTTTATTAAGGGCTATGGTAAAAAAATTCAACTAGATCCGACAATGTTAAGGGCTTGATCGAAACGGTCAACCATAATTCATTGTCATTTATCACACGAAAACATCTTTTTTCATGATATTTTTGATAATTTTTCTTCCTATGTAGAGTTCGTTCACAAAGTTTGTATTTATATGTTTCCATAACTTCAAGCATCCTAATCTTTTTTTCTTTCATTTACTATGTGTGAAAGTTATTTCGGAAAATAAGTTTTGTAACCGAAACCGTACAGAATCCGCACCGAATTTTGGTTAACCGACGCGTACGGTTTCTTGTATGCACTTTGCGGTTTTGATTTTGAGAAATATGTAATCGAGAAATGCGGTCTGGTTCTCAGTTCTTACACTAAAACTGAACCGATTAGACTGAGTCCACTGCCCTACATGCATAAAGATGGGTTCCTAGTAATTAACACAATCGTAGGTATTGAGTTTTAAAAATGTATCATCAAACGCCTACGGCGTGGCTCACCAGATTTGAAAGATCGAGTATTTTATGCATGCGATGCGTACATAATTAATCAAGCTGATCAAAAGGTCGTACATGTTCAGCTTTTCTTCTTCTTTAATCTTGTTGACACTAGTAGAATAAAGGGCTCATGCGACGAAAATATTTTTTTCATCACATGAGTTCACACTGATGCGACGAAAACAAATTTCGTAGCATAAGCATGCATGAACTGATGCGACGAAACACGTTTTGTCGCATCAGTTCATGCTCATGCTACGAAATATTTTAAATTTCATCGCATCAGTTTAGATTTTTCCACAAAAATTTTCTCCTAGTGCTGACTCATACGACGAAATATTCAAAATTTTGTCTCATTAATTCACACTCATGCGACTAAATTAACAAATTTCGTCGCATCAGTTCTGACAAAAATTTAAATTTTAAATCATTCCGCCAAAATTTCGCCCCCACCCCCTATTCTTCTTCTTCCTCCCTTTTTCCTTCTTCCTTCTATTTATTCACCACCACCCCTCCACTTCATCACCACCTCGTATTAATTCACACTCATGCGATGAAATTTGTTAATTTTGTAGCATCAATTCTGGCAAAAATTTTAAATTTTGAATTATAATGCAAAAATTCCCCCATTCTTCTTCCTCCTTTTTCTTCTTCCTTCTACTTATTCACCACTACCACTACACTTCACCACCACCTCCACTTCTTCTTCTAATTCTTCTCAATACCAGCATAAACATCATAGCCGACGAATAAAAAAACAGGTCGACGAAATTTTTTTTCGTCGGCTAAAGTCCAATACCCGAAAAATATTTTTTCTTCGGCAAAGTTAAATTTTTGTAGGCTAAAATTCAACTTTAGCCGACGAAAATTAATTTTATTTCGTCGGCTATAGTTTACAAACTATAGCTGACAAAATTATAAAAGTTTAGGCGATGAAATAATAATAATTTTGTTGGCTAAAAGTCCTTATATTTGCAGATCTAGATAGCAGCTCATTTGGAGAAAAAATGGGAGAAAAAGTTTGGGTGTTGTAAAAATTAGGGGTGGCCATTTGAAACCGAAAACCGAAAAAAAATCAAACCGAAAAACAAAAACCAGACCGAACCGGGTATGTCTGGTCCGGTTTCTGGTTTAGGGTCCATAGAAAACGGACCGGAAAACCGTAAAAAAAATTCATGAAGTAAAAAGACTTTAATTATGTAGTAGGAAGCGTACGTCGTGTGAAGAAGGTCGGCTCCATAAGGGATAGAACTTAGGGTATGAAGCTCTTTGTTATAAGTTGCACTTAGTATGTTATGAAAATGACTTTAATTATGGAAGCAAAATTATCAAAAATCTCGTAAAATAAGATGTGTTCGGAATGGTGAAATACGGCTATGATTCAAAAATCAAGTATTTCGGGTAACGTCTCGGTGCCGATAGTAGCGGTCAACCCTATTTACCGTTATTATTCCTTATGCAGAGCCCTATCGTCGGAAGGTAAATGTCCTAAAATTTTTATATGGGAGGTTGCGTCTCATCTACGTTAGTGTTTTTGTGTAGAAGGTTTGACAAAAATACATAATATATAGGTAGATATGAGGGTTTCCGTGTGATAAGTGACGATAGATCAAGGTTGACCATTTTGATCGAGTCATTAACGTTGTCAGATTCAGTTGAATTTTTTACCACAGACATCTTTCATCATAATGATCATATCTGAAGGTCGAATTTTAATTTTTGAATTTTAGTCATCGGAATCACAATATGCATATTAATGTTGTATAACTTGTTTATTAGGTTTTGAGCAATTGCACAACTTTGTGAACCAACTCTACATAGAAGCGAAATTATCAAAAAACTCGTGAAAAAAGATGTGTTCGGAGTTGTCAAATACGGCTATGTTTCAAAAATCACATAATTCGAGTAACGTCTCAGTGTCGATAGTAGCGGTCAACTCTACTTACCGTCATTATTCCCTATGGGGAGCCCTATCGTCGGAAGGTAAATGTCTCAAAAATTTTATATGGACGGTTGTGTCTTATCTACGTGAGTGTTTTTTTTGTAGAAGGTTTGCCAAAAATACGTAATATAGAGTTAGATATGAGTGTTTTCGTGTGATAACTAACGATGAATCAGGGTTGACTACTTCAATTGAGCCCTTAACTTTGTCGGATCCAGTTGAATTTTTTTCCAACAGACATCTTTTGTCATAATGATCATATCTGACGGTCAATTTTTAATTTTTGACTTTTAGTCATCAAAATCACAATATGCATACTAATGTTGTATAAATTGTTTATTAGGTTTTAAGCAATAACATTAGTTTGGTTCGCGGTTTGGGGTATAAAACGAACCAAAGTGGACCGGAACCAGCCCTAGTCGAAATTGTTAGGTGTTGTCAAAATCTGTCCAAAATTAGTTTGTGGAGCTATATATTGGTACGTATATATGTATATATCTTGATTTTGAGTTGATTTAAGAGTTTTATTTAAGTTATATAATATTTATTTTGAGTTTTAATTGAGTTAAATTAATGGATTTTGAGTGTGACTGAGTTGATCGATTTTGATTTGATAATATATATGAAGTTGTTTTTAATAAGTTGTCGATTTTGATTGAGTATATATATATATGTTAATTGATTTAATTATAATATTGTGTTGATGCATGATATAAATTAATTAAGTTGTTGATTATATGTTGATTATGATTTTGTGATGATTGATGTGTTGATATATAATATTGTTATGTAATTAGTAATTAGTATATATATGTAAAACATATATATATATATATATGTGTTAATTATTAATTTTTTATTAATTAATTTTTGTAGAATACTATAATATTTAAAATTTTATATATGGAATTAATTAATTAATTAGAGTTAACATGTAAATTTTGTTATCTTTTCAGGATATGGATAAGAGTTGAATTTCTCTTTCAAAATTAGACAAAAGATATAGTAAATGAGTTATTAGTTTTATTGAATATGCGCTAGCTAATGCTAACGAAAATACAATTTTCTATTGCCCGTGCACGAAATGTCAGTGTCGCAGCGATATGCATCGATTTACGATTGACAAAGTATGACAGCATCTGAATAGTAACAGGTTTTGGGAGAAGTACACATGTTGGATATATCACGGTAAAACATCGTTAGGGGGTCCGCATGATCATGGGAAATTTTTTGAGACGGGCAGTACGTCTAACGATCCAACAATGGCCTTCATCAACAATATGTTTCCTTATGAGAGCAATGTATGCTCTGAAGGACAGTATATGCCTGAGAATGTGCAGCCTTTCCCTAAAGTTCTCTATACTGCTGGTATTGACAAGTATAACAAACTACTTGCTTTCCAACAGACCCTTGTGTACCCCAGTTGTCAGAAGAAGATTCTTGAAAGTGTGATGGACGTAATGAAGATTAAAGTTGAGACAATATCGACCGTAAAGGCTGTTGATGATTATCTACAGTACACTGCTTCAATGCTGCCCCACGGTCATCGTCTTCCTACTACTCATCATAAGGTCCGATGTATCATGAAAGATCTTGGGCTTTCATACATCAAGATCCATACATGCAGATATGACTGTGTTCTCTTCTAGGGTAAAGATCCAGAAGAGAATGACCTTGGTGGCCTTGACGCATGTCCGGTATGTCACACTTACAGGTATAAGCTGACTCCTGCAGGTAATAGAAAACTTGTGAAGGCACTTCGGTATTTCCCGTTGAGGGATAGGTTTGAGCGGTTGTACATGTCATCACACACGGCAAAGCTATGAGATGACACACTGATAGGAAATTGCATGACGAAGATACCCTTATACACCCTGCTGACGTGGAGGCTTGAAAGAATATAGACATGGTGTAACACCCCGTCCTGAAATTTACCTTTTTACCGGGATTAGGCGGGTTACAGAGGGTTGTAACTGCGTTGTAAATTTCCCCTAAATATTAACGAGTGTAAAATTTGGAAATTTTAGTGGTATTGGAACGTATTCGTATCTTCGGGAAGAGTGCCGAAGTGTTCAGAGTTAGGGGAAGCGTGGAAACAACTTATTTAAAGGGGTCAAAGGTTGACTTTTTATTCTTTCGTCAATTTTCTCAGAAAACTTTCTTCACAAGAGTTGGAGTGCTCGACGATATGAGTCCGTGGACATGTGACATGTGTGATTCGGATACCGTGGGAAGAAGTTATGGTCAACGGAAGTTGGATTTCCGTTTTTAAGAAGTATATAAATAAAGGGTGGATTTCCAAAAATGAAAAGATTTCCATTTTTTTCTCCCCTTCCACGCGCGCGCGCGTTCCTTCACCATCCGGAAATTTGAACTGACTCGATCCGAACCCGGCCGAACCGACTTTTGCGGCGAGCTCCGGCCACCGGAGACGTCGAGGCCGGTCGAGATCTCTTCCTCTCCACCGGGCGAGCCTCCCTGTGGTGGTGGCGTGGTCTAGTTCGGCCTAGATCAATGCCTCCGAGCTTGCACAACAAGGCGTCGAGACCCGGTTCTTGACCCGACTGGTTTTCCGGCGTGGGGCGGCGGCGAGGCACGAAACCAGTCCAGAAAGGATGCCTAAGACGTTCTGGGCGGACCTCCGGTGGCGTCGAAGTTCAACACGGCGGCAGGAGCGGCTGAGGAGGAGGCAGCCCTTTCGGGGCGGTTATGGGCGGCTTCCCAACCGAGTTGATTAAAATCCCAGGTATTAAAGTTGCTCCCCTTGCTGTGATCTACAACTTTCATGTTTTGAGCTTCTTGAAATTATGTGTTTTTAATGGAGGCGCGTGACGCCCATGATCCGCCGGCTGTGGCTGCGCGTGTGGGCCCGTCCGGCAGTTCTAAGAGTTCTGATTGCTCCTATAGGCCTCTTAGGGTTGTTGTGGTTGCTTGAAGGTGGTTTTTGGGTGAAGTTAACCGGTTTGAGGGTGATGGCGCGTGGGGCCCACGCACAGCCGCTTGTGGCGGCGCGTCTGACATCCTCTAGAGCAGTGAGTTGTCCCAAGATCATGTACTCGTTTATACGAGCGCGTGGATAAATAATTTGCCGGTTTCGGTTGTCGTTTAGTGCAACATTCAGCTGAATCGAGTCAATATGTTTAATTACGGGACTACCCCTGATGTTAAAAAGACAATATTGCCCATGTTATTGTTAGTTAATTATAGGGCTGCCCCTAAAGGGTGAAATTTTAGAAATACCTCTGGTTGCTGAGCATAACTACCAAACTGCCCTTTTCGCTGATTGACAATACTACCCATAGAGGATTGGTTATTTTCGTGGACGCTTGTTTGTTATATTTATATGTGTGTTTGTGGTTTATGAGTTTGGTTAAATGTTAGAGTTAATCCCGATAGGTAGTTGGACGGTGGATACCTCAGCAAAGAGTTTAACCTCCGGATTAGGATAAGCTTTAGCTATCCGTATTAATAGATCGACCGATAATTAGAAAAGCGGGGTTTGCCCGGTTAGGGCTTACTTAATCAAGAGCTACGTGTGGCTTGATCCCTGAGAACAGGGTACGTATGCAGCCTGACCGGGATTCAGGTGCAGTCATAATTATTATTAAAAACCCTAGGTCCTCCAAATGAATGGTTTGAGATCCAAATGCGGGAATCGGGATAACCCCAGCGGTGAGGTCTATTCCGGTACCGTTTGGACTATTTGAATTTAGTTTGGAAAGAGCGTTATCCCTTCTCAAAGGGGATTTCGAGTAAATCTCTCTTGGCATGGGTCCCGCACGTCCTAACTCAGGTTAAGGAAGGTAAACTTGGGTCGGGGCGTGACACATGGAGTTTCCTCATTTTAAGTCAGAGGTCCGAAATGTGAGGCTCGGGCTCTTATTCGACGGGTTCACTCATTTTGGCAACATGAGTCTTCAATACAGTGTATGGCCGACGATTTTGGTACCATACAACCTTCCTCCATAGATATGCATGAAGGAATACAATATGTTGAGTTTGTTGATTCCGAGGCCCGGTTATCCAGGGAAGTGTCTCAATATGTATTTGAGACTGAAGAGTTTAAGTTTTTTTGGGACGTTGGTCATCCCACTTATGACAAATACATGCAGGAAATGTTCTAGATGCATGCCATAGTTGTTGGTACCATCAGTGATTTTACTGCCAGTGAGATGTTATCAGGCAACGTTGTTAGGGGATACATGGCTTGTACAGAGTGCCTTAGCGATGAGGGGAGCAGCAGTCATTGCAACAAGATATGCAAATTGGGTCACTGTACTCTCCTTCCGTATGATCACGAATGGCGGTTCGATGGCAAGGCATTTGATAGGACTGTAGAAAACAGTGTGCCTCCAAGAAGATGGTCGGAGTAATAAATTTTAGCAGTGTTTAATGAGTACGATTTTGGACAGCTCAACAATCATTCCAATATTGTGACGGCAATACCTGAAAGACCCGACAGCCGGGTGTCACCCATTTCTCAAGACAACCCGGCGCCACCCATTCCTCGAGGCAGCCGGGCGCCTCTTAGTCCTCGAGACAACTATGCCTTCCGACCCAGGTAGAGGTGTCCACACCACATATGACTGAGATACACCGGTCACCGACTTCGGGCCTTACTACTTCAGAGGGTGGGTCATCTGGGGTACAGATGCTGCCGCCTCTTCTCTACCTTCCGCGGTTAATACCGGCATTACCTGCAGTCTATGACTAAGGAACGCCGATTTATCCACTCCCCCTACAGGTGACCCCATCAGCGTCGTACCAGTTCTGTGTGGGTTTCATCATCGACGATAGATTCAAAATCCGTCGCATCCAACGCAACGCCTCAGGTAATGAAATATAAATAATTTTTTTCCTATAATGTCATAATAAGAATATCTGATTTTAATAATCAATTTGTAATAGGCACCGTCAGAGCCAAGTCGACAAGGAAGAAGAAGAAGAAGAAGAGAGACCCTGTCACAGGAAAAACTCTTGAGAAGACCGTGAGTACCTCAGGAAGGATTGTCATCGATACTGACGGGGATGACAATGTAGTATTTGGCGGGAAGAGGAGGATGTACTCCGGCCGCGTGGGAGCACTCATTAGGGATATAGTCCCTATGTTGTGGTCAGACTAGGGCGAGGTCCCGCATGAGGTTAAGGATATGGTCCACAATGCGATGTCGGTGAGTTTACAAAATTTCTCAATAATATTATGTATTATATTGTTGATTTATGAAAAAACTAAACTAATAAAAGGTTAAATGCAAGTGTGGTTTGACGTTCCCCAACACCTGAGAAACACTTGGGCTGACATTGTGTATGGGGGAAAGTACGTTGGAAAGTTAATGAAAAATAAGATTGTATGTCATATTAATAATATTTCTAATATTTTTGTGGTATCTGTAGGTATAAGGAGTGAAAGAACGAGTTGTAGACCCACTGGACTATGCACGGGAACGCACATTTTGGTACTCCTGTTGAGTTCCAGTTCAGGGAATATGAATGGCGTTGACTTCTTATATCAGAATTCAACAACCCTCATAAACAGGTAATTAAAAAAATTAATTAGTTATATTTTTATTAATTAGTACGTTTTTAAATATTTTACTAATATTTTATTTTTTTCCTTTATAGGCCGTTTCCCGGGCGAACGCTTAGAACCAGCAACGCAACACAATGAACCATCATGCCGGTTCTAGACCGTTCGCATCGTTGATGGACGAGGCGGCTAGGGAACATCCAGAAATCAACGGAACGTATGTATGTACGAGAAGACATATCTTGACACTCAGGAGGATATTGTAAGTTATTTTACGTTTTCATATTTTTTTACTTATATATATGTCAAAATTTTAATTAATTATTTTTTTCCTATCCAATTTGGCGAAGGTAAGGAAGGCTAGTGACGAGGTGATGACTGCTATAATGAGGGAGACATGACCGGACACGCAGGAGGAAGAGATGTCCGAAGTCATGTCCCGGATCGATACTTCAGATCCGACGATTGAGGCGAGGATTATGGGCACAACATTCCCACCATGAGAAAACAACTTCTACTGTCTGGATTTAAGAAAGGCAGGTGATGGGGTCCTAAAGACCTCTACATGATTTCAAAGAAAAGCAGCCTCGACCAGCAGTAGAACGACTCAGCTAGAGTCGAAAGTTCAGAGACTACGGGAGGAGCAACCAGCTTAGGCTGCCGCTCATTACGCCTATGTCACTGCCCAGACAGCATATACTGCCGCCTTATAGGAGTATAATGTCACGGTATATGCAACCCAAAAGACGGCGCAACAGCAGATGTTTCAGTACTTGCAGGAGTTTCAGCTGCCTAGCATCAGAGACTTCCAGCTCTGCCCATGCCTGCGCCTTTACCGCTACCTCAGCCGCTGCAACCTCCTCAGCAACAACTTTCTTCTGGTGTCGATACAAATTTAGACGATATATATTTTGTGTAGTTTAATTAATTTTTATAGTTTTACGTGTTCATAAACAATTTATAAATATTTTAATGAAAATCGTGTTGTCACCATTAATAGTGTTATTAGTTATAATTTGAGATGTTTTGATGTAATTTGCAGGTTGCTTGGAATAGTAATTTAGAAATTTCGGGGTATTTTTTGTTGGAATTGATTTATAGCCGACGAAATTCGACCTATTTCGTCGGGTAGAATTTTCTATTTATTTTTTTTCAAGGTTTAGCCGACGAAATTTGGCCTATTTCGTTGGCTTTATTATTTTTTTTAATTTTTTTTTCCAATCTTTAGCCGACAAATTATAATATTTTTTGTCGGCTATTGTTATTTTTTATTTTTTTATTAAATATTTTAACCGACGATTTTTTTATACTTTTCGTCGGCCAAAGTCTCAGACTATAGTCGACGAAATAATGTTTCGTTGGCTTGTCTTAACATTTTAGCCGAAGAAAGCTCGTCAGCTAAGATCTTAGCCGACGAATTCAATTAAAAAGACGATGAAAATTTTGCGTCGGCTAAAGTACTGATTTTGGTAGTGTCTTCTTCTTCCTCCGCCACCACAACCACCGTACCACCACCTCCTCCGCTACCACAGAACAAACAAAAATCATAATTTTTTTTAATTTAAATTATAACAAAGATGAAAATTAAATTAAAAAAAAATTATTTACTAAAAACTCTTAAGCGACGAAATATTTTTTGTCACATAAGTCCATGCGACGAAAATTTTCGTCGCATAAGTTTAAGCGACAACTTTGTTTTCATCGCATAAATATATGTGACGAAAATTTTTCGTCCCTTAAGGGGTACTTATACGACGAATCTTATGCGACGAACGAAAAAAACCCTCTTATGTGACAAAATCATTTCGTCATATGAGGCTTTTTCTTTACTAGGATGAGTTCTTTATCGATTAAAGTACTATTCTTAGCAGGGAAATTGTTGAGTGTTTTCTTGTCCTATTATTCGTCATGTATGTTGTTTCAGCAGCGGATGCACAAATATTCCAGTTTCATTTAGTTGTGCGGAACAATGAAAATGCCATTCAAACCATTAACGGCCTTCGGGTGGAAATAGTGCAGGTGGAAACAGTAACAGGAATTATGAACTTCACATATTTTGAAGCTGCCGACTGTGAACCGATTCCTGCATTTAACGAACAAGTAATGTTTTTATTTTCTGTTTTGTTCTACTTTTTATTTTTTATTGACGAATAAATTGCCTATCACTCTTTTGTTTTTGTTCTACTTTAAAACTCTATTTTTTCAATTATACCTACTTATATCTTATATCTAATTATCATTTACGATTTATTCTTATTAGATTGATCAAGAGCTTAGGATATCGCTCGAATCGGCTTGGCCTAGTCTGACTCGACAATGTCAAACATAGACTTGTGGAAGCATGAGTATGAGAAACACGGTTCATGTTGTATAGATTTGTTACCAGATTTTGCCAGTATTTAAGGAAAACACTAAAACTGTGGAAGCCACTCAAGCTTCACGAATTATTGGGAGAGAATGGCGAGTTTAAGCCTAGTACTCTATATGATGCCCCCGACATAGAAATAGGCCTCCGTGATAAATATGGCGGCGGTATAAAACCACAAATGGTCTGTAAGCCGGAAATGAATTTGCTATTCGTGATTAGGTATTGTTTTAACGAACAGTTTGTGCCATTAGCTTGTAATCCCCCCAACCCTCAATTATGTAATGGTCTCGTTTTGTTTGAAAGAAAGTAAAGATTAGTTGATGGAATTAGTGATGGATATCTAAAAGCCATGGTATGTGACGTACATCACAACTAACTATTAGTAGAAAAAGCCCTTAAGCGACGGTTTACTAGTAGAAAAAGTCCTTAAGCAACGAAACTAAACCATCACTTAAGACCGATTTTCAATCACGTAAGATCTTAAGCGACGAAAAGTCTGTCGCCTAAGAGCCGTCACCTAAGACTGGTTTATTTTACATGTAGTGACGGAAAATCCTACGTGACGAGCAGTTATATGTGCTGGTTTCAGTCGTAAACAGATAAGGCACATTAAGCATGACATTCCAACAACCCAAATCATGACGCAAATTGAAGCTTTCTACATGTTTAATTCATATATCATATCATATCATATATATGATGATCGAGCAACCATTGCCTATCGTTTATTTATCATAAACATCATTTGATTATAATTACTTAAGCATGCGTAATGGTTCATGTTTAGTTATATCCTCACAATATATGTGACTCAAATTGAGAGGTTTCTGAGTCATGATGGGTAAGCCAAGTTTCCGAGTGAGCATGACACACATAGCATAAGAATAAAATTCATGATATCATACAATGCCACATTTGGATAATTACATACAAACAAAAAAAATCCTAATTTTTAATCGGTGTATATAGATCAATAATGGGGATGTGACATTGAAACACATTTGTTCAATAAGAGTCTCAACCTAGAGATATCGCTCCACTTTTCCTCTATAGCACTATACCGAAACCTAGGTTTTCCCTAAGTTTTGCGAAGCACGGTGGCGGCTGCCTGACGTGTCAATTGTCTGCAACATAGCGTCTCCAGCACTAGAACAGATGAGCGAAGACTCAGGTGAAGTTTGATTGGTTCATTGGATTCAGAACAAAGGAAGTGGGAGACGACACTGGCTCTTTCTGGATCTATCTCTACAGACGCACAAGGTATAGGCAAGCAATAGGGTTGTGAAGGCAAGAAGGTTGCTTCGGGGAAGAAGTCTCTGATTTCCGGTTGGTGACAGGAGGAGGAAGTGGTGGTGCCAGTTGAATTGGATTGACAGTTCTTTGTGGCGGCCCAAGGGTCCTTCGTGGAGTTTACATCATGGTCCTAGGATCCGGACGACCACCAGATTGATCCGACGGCCTTAGGCTCCGATGACAACCATCTCAGGGTCAGGCTGGCTGGGCTAGAGGAGAGACGGGTTGGGCGTTGTCTTGTTGGGCCACATTTTGTGGGCTCGTATGATGGGATTTGAGACTTAATTAACCTTCTCTTCTCCATACGGGTTTAGCTCGAGATTAAACTTTTGTAGGAGTGACATCTCCAACATATATGACTGCTAGTTTAAAACTGTTCTTGAGTGGAAACGTACACTAAATGGGTCTTAGGCGTCAACGTCTTCTGGATGGATGTTTTTACCTACATCGATATAGGAGTCAAGATCTTTATGTTTTTTCAGTCGTAGTATTAAATTGTCCATCTTTTTAGACGTAGTTTTCAGGTTATTTTTTCAATTCATAGTTGTAGCTTGAAGTAAGTTGTATTTTGTGTTTGAGTAGTCCTCGAATTATTCATGCATTGACCGTTTTGGCTATCAAGGGCTAGAAGCCAATTGGATTTAGTTCCATTTCCCTAAAAAAATAATGGGGATGTGACTACTATAGCACTATTAATTTGGTTATCTTCTTTCAATTAAACTACTTTGAGTTCCCAAAGAAACTACTTTGCTAACTATGAGCTATAGGTATGTATCATTGTTTATAATTTTTAAACAAACTTTGGTCCAAGGTGTCAAAATTTGAGTTGGCATAGTGCTAGGAAATGGGGACTTCAAATTTAAGTCACTTTCCTAATACATGTAGGTAAATGGGGATGATGAAAGACATAACTGACCTATATATGGATATATCTTTCTTCGTGTTCAAGTTATTGGTTCCTATATATGCCGAAAGTGCATGACACCTATTCGGTGTAAAAATATATTTTTTCGAACAACCAAGCTTGAGGCGTGCCAGTACCTATGGGTCAGGTACAACCTTGATCTTTGATGCTTGTTCGTCTTCTGACTTATCTTCAAACGACTGTCATACAGGCGTTGGTCAGACCTGCACTTAGGTTCTTCTTAGACCTAACTGAAGAGCAACTAGGATTTTTCTCCTCCTCTTGTGAAGTGGACGTTTCTTACTCAGACCGGAGTGGTTGAACAGAGCTATAATCAAGAATCACGGTGCGTTCGCCAGAGGATCCTCTGAAAAACTGAAGATATTTGCTAAGGTTATTCACCTTAACAATGTTTTTGTAGATATTCGCCAACATGTTGGTTTAGCTCAACTACATATATCGATCTTGTTTTTGTCATCAGTTGTTTGATTTTCAATTGATCCAGGTGTTATCTTAACGAGTTAAAAAGTTTTATACTTCTCCAAATTACTTGTCAAGCATTTTGCACTATTCAAGTGAAAGATTTTTTTTATGGAAGATTCAAGTGAAAGATTAATACCAAGACAAAACAGAGAAAACAGGCTGCAGATACGTGAAACTTGCTACAAGCAATATAAATTAGAAGGATATATATATATATATATATATATATATATATATATATATATATAAATGGATGTTCTTGGCCAGAAAAAGGAGACGGAGATTTTACTTGTCCAGGCCAGTTGTCCCCCATTCATATATATCAAAATGACCTCAGCTGATGTTTATGAAGTTATGAACACGTATAATATGAAAAATCAAATGAGATTTGCCAAGTCAGTCCTAGCTAATTTTACACGCAAACAAATTCAAAACCCAGCAAAAGATAATGACTACCAACATTGTTAACGATCTCGTTGCACCTGAAAACAACCTGCTATGTCGAAGAACTGATCGAGAAGATCAGATAGTGGATCGATCTTTACCTTTTTAGACAAGAATGAACAAGCTTATACATAGGACCCTAGCCATGTTATCTCTCTGAACTGAGTGACTCACAGGCAGGGGCGAATCCAACCCCGGACTTACCTGGGCTTAAGTCAAGCCTAGGTGAGAATTTTCAAGTAAAAAAACTACGTCTCATGGACGCGATCAAACCTCCTTAACCTTTCTTTTGTTCTGTTATTAGGACTAATTGTAGTGCCTTGTCTTGTTATTATCTTCTTTGAATAGCTTGTAGGTCCTAGCTTGGACACTTTCTCTTTAATAAGCTGCTCTGGAACTCATAGACCACAAATAAAAGTTGCTACGTAACTCTTTTTGAAGCCAATGAAGAAATATTTTTTACTTAATTTGCTCGTCTTTCCTTGCAAACTCTAAAAGACAAGGATATATGGCTGGAAGAATTCATTCATCATTCTGTACAGAGAAGGCTTTATACAAGTGATAGTCATAGCACGTAAGACTCTTATTGCTATAATCAAGAAATTGAATACAGCTAGCTACCATTCTAAGATAATCTGATTTGATCTCCTATATCTATTACTATAATTATACAAGATTTTTCTATACTGACTCTCAAGTTGGAGAATGAAGATCTCAAACTCCCAACTTGCAAATTAGAGGAATGAAAATTTCTTTACCCAAAGCCTTGATCAAAACATCAGCCAACTAAGAAGAAGAATTCACATGTTTCGTAACCACTGAACCATCTTGAATCTTGTCCCAGATATAGTGACAATCCATCACTATATGTCGGGTTCTTTCATGAAAGACAAACTTAGCTTCAATATGCAAAGCTGCCTTATTGTCACAATACCACAAAGCAGGTTTTGGGTGGAGAACATTTAAATCTTTGAGAAGGTTCCTCAACCATGTCAATTCACAACAACTTCCTGTCATTGCTCTATATTCTGCCTCAGCTGAAGAGAGTGAAACTGTCTTCTGTCTTTTTGACCTCCAAGAAATCAATGAAGAACCAAAAAGGACACAATGACATGTGGTGGACCTTCGAGTCATGGGACAACCAGCCCAATCTGAATCACAATAAGCACGAAGTCTGAGATCACTTTGTGAAGAAAAAAACAAACTTTGTCTTGGCGTGTTTTTGAGATAGCGGACAATGCGTAAAGCTGCTTCCATGTGAGGTTTGTGTGGTTCATGCATAAATCTGCTCAACACATGTACTGAATATGGCATATCTGGCCTTGAGATTGTGAGATAGATCAACCTACCTACCAATCTTCTGTAACGTGCAGCATCCTTAAGTAGATCACCTTTGTTTGATAATTTCAAACCACGCTCCATAAGAGTATCAACAAGAGCTGCACTTAACAAACGTGCATCGCTGATTATTTCCAAGGCATATTTTCGTTGGGAATTGAGTAGAGATGACAGCGATGATATGAGAGATAGCGATGATATCCTTTATGCACTTTTGTTTAGGATTATTTAGGGTTTCATGCGAAGGAGTATAGCGATGATATGAGAGATAATTGCATAAAGGATATAGCGCACCTTTGACAGAACCCGGAGACGAAGAAGATGACAAGTTTAGGCTAATGATTTGTGAGCAAACATAACCCTTGAAGCGAACCGAAGGCACAGTGGCTCGAGTAGAGCGACAGAGAGGTGGTGAGGCTGGGTCAGATGATGACGAGGTAGGGAGAACGGATTGCTGGTTGGGCTGAGGTTTTGTGAGCGACAGTGGATCAGGCTGTGGAGGAAGCTCGGGTGCAGCGCCAGATGAAGGTGGCACTGGAAGCGGTAAGGTTGGGACGACGACGCGGCTACGGGAAGCCGGTGGTTCGGAGGACAAGTCAGAACAATTTGGTGGTGCTGGATTGGCTGGGCGGCGAGTGTAGGTTCAGAGGGTGGTCCGGCTTGAAAAGGAAGGTGGAGAATTGGGTGGGTGGGGATCGGAGACAGACAATGGAGGCGGAACGGACTGTGACGCCATGTGCAGCGGCGGGTCAGAAAT
Organism: Comarum palustre; assembly: GCA_951800085.1. Lineage (NCBI taxonomy): Eukaryota > Viridiplantae > Streptophyta > Magnoliopsida > Rosales > Rosaceae > Comarum > Comarum palustre. The sequence goes on along the minus strand of OX637581.1, from coordinate 16,054,763 downwards.
TGATGATTAAACTGGCAGTGATGGATCAACGAAAATGATCAACTAATTGTGAGGAAAAGGTGGAGCGAAATTGGGCTGAGAAGCCGGCGAAGTGGACTGGGATGGTGAGAGAGGCAGTTCCGGCGGAGTTATATGGGCGTCGTGGTGTCTAGCAAGCTGAGATTGTGTTTGACTAGAGGTTGGGAAAGAGGATGCTTTAGCTTACAAACGCAGGGACCGACGAGGTTGAGTTTGAGGACTATGTTCATAATTTGGGCTTGTTATTTGGACTATAGTACGGCAAGGGCCCATATTAGGCTGATCTAAGGCACCTGCAGGAAGGAAATATTGACTCATGAAAGACCACATCACGACTAGTGAAAATTTTGTGACTAGAGAGTTCATAAAGTTTGTAGGCCTTTTGACCCACTAGATAACCGATGAACACGCACTGGAATGCTCTAGGGGCGAATTTATGTGTGACTTTAACATTTGTAGCATAAGCCAAACAATCAAAAACACGAAGGTGATGAAAATGAGGAGGTCGAGAATAAAGACGCTCAAAAGGTGTTTTAAAATTGAGAAGTGGAGTGGGAAAACAATTAATAACATGGACAGCTGTAAGAACACACTCGCCCCAAAATTTTGGAGGAAGATTGGCTTGAAATTTGAAAGCACGTGCTACTTGGAGAATATGGGGATGCTTGCGTTCTACTACCTCATTTTGTTGGGGCGTATAAACACAAGAATGTTGGAAACAAACTCCATTGTCTTTGAAAAAAATCGAAGAGAAAGAAACTCAGCCTAATTATCACTGTGAAAGATTTTTATATGAGATGGAAATTGAGTAGATGTAAGAGCAAAAAAATGTTTTATCAAAGATTGAGTTTTTCATTTATGTTACATCAAAAAAACCCAAGTAAAACGAGAATAATCATCCACGATTGTAAGAAAATAACGTGCTTCAGAAAGAGAAGTATGTGTAGGGACCCCAAATGTCACAATGAATGATATCAAAGGTTTAACAGATGAGATAGAACTGGTACCGAAAGGGAGACGATTTTGTTTTGCCAACGGACAAACATCGCAAGCATGATTTGAGTAAGAAGGAATAGAAATATACAAAAAAATGTTTAACGATATAATCTAGAGGACGATGTGAGACGTGACCAAGACGACGGTGCCATAAATTGGCAGAGGGTGTAGTGAGGTGACAAGAAGGTTGATTGGTAGATGACTGATGTGGTTTAGGGTTGGTCCTCTCTGTCGCTAACGCCATTAGATAGTAGAGACCATTGCGCTCCTTGCCCAAACCAATCGTCTTCCTCGAAACCAAATCCTGTAAAATACACCAATATGGAGAAAAGGTCACTAAATAATTCAATCCCCTTGTAAGTCGACTAATAGACATAAGATCAACTTTGAAATTTGGAATATATAACACATTATCTAGATAATAATGTGAATTCAACGGTACTGATCATGTATATGATATTTGGGTTTTCTCTCCACTCGGCAATAACACAGGAGGCAAGGAATAATTCTTCTAGCTATGAGTTAGCATATTTGGTGATGAGATGATATAATATGTTGCATCACTATCGAGAATCCAGTGCTGAGAAGTGATTTTAGATAAATTTGGTTTGATAGCTGCAGTATTAACTTGTGTATCATTAGATCTCTTGTGATTTAAAATAGCTAAAGCATGTTGATATTAATACTTGGGGAGAGGAATGCGAACGGAGAAACCGTCTTGCCGAATAGACTGATTCGATCAATTACCTTGATTGAACACTATCATTAAAGTTGGATGATCAAAATAATCAATAAAAAAGTATTTGAGTTTTTGATTCGTCATGGAGATAAACAAATTGTTGCACGAGATATAAAGTACAACAGAATGAATAGAGGAATCGCTATATGAGAAACAAGATGCAAAAACTATAGAGTCAGGATCTAATCCTGCTATGATACCATGAAACAAAAATATATGGCTGGAATGAATTCATTCATCGATCTGTACAGAGAGGGCTTTATACAAGTGATAGTCATAGCACGTAAGACTCTTACTGCTATAATCAAGGAATTGAATATAGCTAGCTACCATTCTAAGATAGTCTGATATGATCTCTTATATTTATTACCATAATTATACAAGATTTTCCTATACTCCCGTTTACAAGTTTGAACCCATCACTCATTAAGAAAAAAATAGTTTTGGTTATTATCAATCAAGCTGATATCGTTCTGGCTAGACATCAGCTCTCATGTCTCAATTCTTCAAAATTCACAAACGTAGTATTTGATCTTCTTACTTCTCCATTCTTAGATTGCTAATTCGGTACTCTCAAATACTCATCATCACCTTCCAATTTTAGTCGTTTTAACAGGCTACTCGATTGTCTTAATAACCACTCATGTTCGGGTATCTCTTTCACGATCCTCATATTAACAAAAATTTCTAGCACCATCAAGATTCAAGTTTGTTGAAATTTTTTTGCATGTTGCAATTAGCCTAGGTAACAAATTTCTCCTCAATTCGCCACTGCTTAAAGGTCCTGGATCTGGGTTCTTTTCATCCAAACTGGAATGGACTCATTATTGTGCTACTCATTGTTGATTGTACGCTTGTTCAAAAATGAAAGTCCAAGTGGAAGGACATATGATTTTCACTGGGAAATTTGCATACGAGTATGATTGTGTATCCAACTTTTTAAGGGATAAGGGTAATAGTAATGGTTGGCAATTTTTCACAAAGATAGGCATCATGTCCTTGCTCTTTTACTAGCTAGATTTCTGCAAAGCTTGCGTGCAAATGTGTGACGGCATGCTGTGTTTTGAACCTATGCCTAGTACTCAAAAATAGAGATGTTGATATTTACGTCCAAAATTAAAACTTTAAGGATCGATATATACTTACCTCCAAATGATTGAGCTAAAAGTAAAATGAACTATATATATAGTTCTCGAGGGAGCTGAGCATGATGTGGAATGCAAACATAGATGCTGGTAATTATTTACTTTAACAGTAAATTTGAGACGATGCATTCTAACATTTGAGATTTGAACTCTATTCAAAAGAACTGAATTTTTGACTATGCTATGGCATGAATTTACCATACAATGTACTTGGTAACTTTGCTTTCTATATTATACAAGGGTGTTGAAATTTAGAAAGGGAGCAGCCAATTTATTTGAACTTATGGAGACCTCTTTATTCTGTTTCCTTGAAAATAAATCATAGAAAATGGCTGACAGAAGACTCCTACTGAGACCAGATCCATATCAACCAATACTGTTGCCCTTGAATGGTCTTGCATCTTGAATTCTTGATCATTGCTTTCAAAACACAGTAGGGAATGTTCAGAGTTGCACCATACTCTTATATTTTATTTTCTTGTAAGCTTTATAATTTGTTAGAAGAATATTTGTACTGCTATGAACTGTGTTGGAGATACTAACAATAAAACTATACTAAATCCATGATTACTATATATCAGCGGGGATCAAAGACGGGCGTCCGTGAACAAACAAAAGTGCGGATGTATACGTGTCAAGCACACAATTAACTTCATTGTGTTATAGGTTCCACACACATATTCTCATCAACACCCACAAACCTAAAATGGTGAAATTAAACCCATCTTTCGTTCTCTTCCACTTATTTCTTTCACGAATCACAAATCACAAACCGAGAAACATTAAAGGGATGAAACTCATCTTTCAATCTTTTTTAACTTCACAAACTCCAGCAAAAAAACAAACAAATTACATAAGATGATTGAATCCTTTCTTTGATCTCAAATAAGCCTTTCCTTCATAATTTTCTAATCTGGGTTTCTGATCAGGGATTTAGTGCTGGATTAAGAAGATATCGGGGTAAGGAAAATGATGACGAACATAATTATTCATAATGTGAATTAACTTAAATTGTGTACTTGACACGTATACATCCGCATTTTTGCCTCTTCATGGACGCTGACCTCTTATCTCAGTGTACTATATGTAGTGTTAATTTGTTTGTGTATTAGATACTATGGTGATAGCTAAAATGAAAGCTATGGATTTTCCTTATTCTTCTGTAAATTTGTCGAGTGTAACATAGAGAAATAAGAATGATGATTAGATTAAACTAAAAGTTTTAACAAATGTCACAAAAGACATTCATATGAGAGCCCCCCTCTCATCTCCTTGCTTTGCCTTCTCTCTAAAAACTAGAGAGAGAAAGTAGATCTGAACGCTGTACTCCCCCTTCTCTCTTGCTCTGGTTTAGATCTCCCGGATCTAGATCTCCAGCTCAGGGGTCGGGGAGTGTGACCTTGTTCGAGCTTCTAGTCCTAGTGCGCATAGTTTGCTTTTGCGGTTTGTCTTTATTGTTTGTTTCCCTCCCTGTTCACAAAATATCTCCACCCATGGCTGCCAAAGTTCTCATCTCAGTCCTTCTCACATCGCTTCTCTTCTCTCTTTTTTTCAACCCGTCTCACCTCAACCCCCAAAACCTTCCTCTCTGCTCTGCAACTTGTAGTAAGCTCCACCCTTTGTTGCTGCTACAAAAACCTTCATGTAATCAGATCTAACCGGTATTTTAGACCCTAAAACAACCCAGTATTTTACAAAGACAAATGAGTGGCGAGATCCCTCAAGATGCGAAGGTTCGCAGCTTCATTGCAGCAAGCAAAGGGAAAAGGATGGCGATGGATCCACTGCGAATCCCACGACAACGGCGGCTGTTTTTCCAACATTGGCGATATGTTTGTGCTATTAGGATTGGGCCTTGTGTTTAGATCATTGTTGATGGTCCATTTATTTTGGGCCCTTTGTTTTATTAATATTATGTTAGTAATATGTACCCCATCATGGGCTTCTCCTTGTGGGTTTGTATGAATTAATCTAGACTAGTTACTCTTATTAATATATTTCCCTTTTAATAAAAAAATGTCACAAAACGTGACTGCAACTCATATTGAGCAACAGTCGAAAAGTAATATAAAAACCTAACCTATAATGCTCATAAAAATCTGAAACTTTACAGAGGTGTACTAAACATACAGAGGATCTAGCACACAAAATTTGAGATGATTTAGAGTCCATTTGATAGAGAAATAATATTCGACAAGATGACAGACATAAACTAAGAAAATTGGAAACTGATTTTAGGATGGTTGAGAATCAGGATGATGAAACTAGCTAGAAAGGAAGTATCCACCCCGACAATCACACACAACACATTTTTTCCGATTTGTGTCCAACTAACTCAATTGAAGACGCTTAAATTGACTCAGTACGCTTGAACACAATCTATTACTTTTTCTTACTTTGTATGTTAGGCAGAAAATGCTCTACACTTAAACTATTCTCAAACATTGTAACCTAAAGGTATGTTTATTAGGTTTAACAAGAAGAGATCTTTAAGTTTGAAAAGATTTTGAGTAATCACTAGGCATCGTAATAAACTTAGCGTCTTGCTAAACTTAGGGTTTTGTCTACTCACTAGTGAAAACTATTGATCACTTCTCTAGACAATTTGAGGGATCCGATATTGACCCAGACATCAAATAATCAAAGTATTAGAACCCTAGCATGCATACGAAGTAAGCCTCCAAAGAACACACACAAAGAATTCATCGATGAACAATCGGTAAACAAAACATCAATGTTATTAATTGAAAAACAAAACAAATCTCAAAGCATGTTATGGATCATGTGTAAGGGCTTCAACAACAACCTAACTACTGTAAATTTAGTTACAAATAATGAAAATTGAAAACACAAAAGATTTCATGGAAGAGGAAGACAATAATAACCAAGGTTGGGAAATTCTCGCGAAGAGTTCCGTCTTCGTCTGGAAGAGATCGATCTCTTTTCCGTCAGCTTTTCTCCTTCTTTCTTCCCTAGTTCTTGGGCGGCTCTCCTTCCTTGTATAACCAATTAATCCCTTCTTGAACGAGTAGAGAGTCTTTTAAACCTCTTTTTCGCCTTTTAAAACATTCCTTGTTGGATTCTAACTCCTTGGCTTTAATGGAAAGCATCATCGTTAACGGTCTGATTGAATTAGGATTCTTTGTTGCTCTTCTTTTTAAAATAAGCTCCAAGTCATTTTATTTGCTGAAATCTTCGAATCATTAGCATCTCCTCCATCCGTCAAGAATCATGATTCTCCATAAATTGCACAAATCTCTTTCCCTTCGCTCATATTTCCTTCTTTGATTCATAACACCTAATAAACATAGAACAACTAAATCAAATGAAAAATAAGATATACTAACAAAGTAAAGAGTGGAATTAACTATCATATCGTTGCATATTTATGCTTCTATCATAGGGTCCTCATATCCATTATAGAAGCAGTATGATAAAACAATTCAAAGCTAGGTTGAATTGATTACCCTTCATTGGAAGCTAGCTTTTGAAGTAACTTGCATAAAAGGAAAGCAATAACTGATAATCTGCCATCACAGAAGCCAGAATTAGACTTGAGGAGCTTAATATTACCTCAGATTATTAGAAAAAGAAAAGAAAAAAGGAAATTATGAAATGAGCAAGCCTACACAAATGGCTGGTAAAGCTTGAAAGCAATCAAACAAACCATGATTCTTCATACAGAAAGTTCCATCAGCTAACTTATACCTTCCAATTGAAGTAGTGCTACCCTCTCTAACATCAAACAATAAAAACAGAGAGGAAAAGGAGGAAGATTGATGATTACTAAAATGACCACTTAAATTATCCAAATGGGACCCTGAATCTGAAGCCTTATGTTGTAAAATAGAGACAACTCAATGACAGCCACAAACCCACATGAGGACCATGAGCCCTAATTCACTTCCCTTAAAGCACAAGTCCCAGAGAAAGATAAACAAGCAGCTGAAAGAGGAGCAACTCACATGTCCCACACCCACTATTGAACCCAGAATCTGGGTGAAAAAGAAAATTTTATATATTTCATCTTCCTCAATTACCACAGTAAAATATGTTCAACACAGATACACAGATAAAATAAGTAAAAAGACCCACTTTTAAAATAAGTAAAAGGTAAAAAGATTGTAGTAACCATACACAGATACAAAGCAGTAGATCCATGTATTTTTCTTTCTGATTGGAAAGGTATAAGAAGTCTGCACATTAGTAATCAAACACCTTGTCTTCCTGACTTCCTCACTCTTAACCTCTTCTCATTTCAGAGAATCCTTTCAGAAATGACGTTTCTCCCTTTGGGGTTAGGATAATACATTTTTAGATTTCAGTAATCTGACAAATAACTTAAAAAGCACTAAAGATGTACTCGAAACTTTGAAAATAGTATATATATATATATATAGATAGTCGAGTGGGGTGGTTGCTTACACTTGCACCCTTTTGGATCTGCTCCTCATTACACACTAACAAGACTGTGAATACATTCACTATGGAGATCAAAACAAAATTTAGAATTCATGTTTATTTTTTCTACACACATTACTAATGTTTGATTCAACATTTTCAATCAGGCATTACCATTCTATATACGGGTAGGAACAGCTCCTACTTTCTGGGGTCCTGGCGTCCTATTGACACTGGGAAGATGATTTGAGTCCCTCATTGTGAAGAACATACTGAGCTCTTGCTTGCTTAGCAAATAACACAAGCATTTGGATTCTCTTCCATACTTTGCACATAGTAATAAGTTGTCATGTGAGGGTTGTATGCTCTGTAAGCCTTGACAAGCTCTAAGACAGGGTCTGGAGGAGGAGCCTCTTTCTTCTTCTCTTCATCCTTCTTCTCCCCTTCCTCTTTTTTTGGCTCTTCCTTCTTCGCTTCCTCTCCTCCTTTCTTCTCTTCCTCTTTCTTTGGTTCCTCCTTCTTTGCCTCTTCCCCTTCTTTCTTTGCTTCCTCTCCTTCCTTCTTTCCTTCTTCTTTCTTTGCTTCTTCCTTCTTTGGCTCTTCTTTCTTAGGCTCAACTGCTGGCCCTACTGAGATTATGTCTGTTGGCCAATACTTACGCAATTTGCTCACCACATTCACTGGATCGACCGACCCGATCACTGTTAATTTCTTCTCCTTCATGTCCATGGCGATGGAATCAATGCCTGCAAATAGTATGATCAAAACAATCAATTGAGAATTCTTACTCAATACCAAACTGCACTAAAGGTCTGAAACTTGGACAAAACAGACCACAGATTGTTTCAAAAGTGACCTCATTGTATTGATTGTATACTTGCAACACACATTGCTCTACTCATATTCATTTATGAGAGCTCATAAATCCACAGATTTCAAATGTACATCTTTCCAAAATATTACCTAGCTCTCATCTTCACCTGAACTCATACATACACAGAAAGATCCTGGTAGAGAAATCTCTCACTCACTCCATGTTTTCCTCATCTCTCAGTTTTGTTGTTTAACCAATTTGCCATAGATGAACATAAGAACAAAAAGATGACCTCTTTGTTTAACATTTCCCCATCTACATCTCTTGTTTCTTTAAGAAATTAAATTAAAAAAGCGGTGAAATCTTCCAACAACTCCTTTTATCCAATTTATTTGAAGTAAAAGATTTCTTTGTCTCAGTTCATCAACCAAAGTTAATGAATCTTAGATTTTGTACCTGAAAGAGTAGATACAGTCTTCAATGCCTTCTGCTTGGCTTTGTCGTCATGCAAATCCAACCTCAGAATAAACTTCTGCAACAACAGATCAACAAACACAAAGAGATCTGATTCAGAATCCAAGCAACTAAGCCATCACTTTAGGAACCAGAACAATTCTGAACACCAGTTGTCTAAATCTGCACAAATTCTTTTATAGAGACACCAAAATTATTATAAGCAGAATTTGCCAATTTGACTCTTCCCAGATAGAGACCCATGTTTAAATATTCCTAGAGACTAATTAAACTAAGATTCTGAACAAAACCCATCAACAAACATGCCTTAATCTCCTTCAAAACAAAACCAGCCAATCGGAAAACACAAAAAGGAAGACAACCCAAAAAGGCTCATGAAAACGCAAAACTTGACTGAAAATCAGTGACACAGATTGAGTCCTAAAGTGGGAATTCAGATTCCAACCTTCATTTGCAATCCTTCTCTCAGAGAAGTACAGAGCAAAACCAGAAATGAGAGAGGAGAAGTTGAGAGAATTGGGAAAACAGGGGATAATAGCAACTTGGCTTGAATAGAAAAAAAGATAGAAAGAGAGCGAGAGAGAGAGAGGGGAAGACGAAATCGAATAATGCCTTGGTGAAAAGGATGGGATTAGAGAGAAAGGAGGGTGGGGGATTTGGACACACTAGGTACCAGAAAATCCGAATCAAAACAAGCAATGCAGAATAGGAAAGAGAAAAAAGAGAGGAGAATTGATGGAGGAAATAAGAAAAATTAATGGAAAGCTAGAGAGAGAGAAGGGAGAAGACGAAGTAGAAAGAGAGAAAGCTTTTATGGGAGAACAGGAACGTGTTGGAAGAAAGAGTTGAGTAAGCAGTGGAGCTCAGTTCATGGCCCTTTTAGGAGGGATGAAGCTGTTTGCTGTATAAACTAAAACCATCTAAGCTTACATGTCACGCGAAGCTTTGGCGCGTTCAACTCACTCTTTGGGTTCTTTTGAAAGTAAAAGACACGATCTTTGAATGACTTATCTGAATTCAAACACCTTTTGGTAAGCAAATCTTAAAAGATAGGTAAGAAACCGGGTTTTTTTTTATGTAAATGAGGTTGGTTCAGTTGGTACGGACTTAAGATGTAAATTTATACAAGTTTGATCTTCACGATTAACAATTTTTCATTGGTGGGTAATCTATAAAATATCATGACTTTTGGGCCGTTGGGTGAGGGTGTAGTCTCTTTAGAGCATATATCCGGGTCTCCAACAGAGGGTGTCACCTCTCTTTAAATGTGGGTGAAATCCTCCCAGTTGTAAATCCGACAGTCTTCGGATCGAGGTTGCAGGTTTGCCTAAGCCCTGATAGTGTAGGGAAACCTCTCTCTTACCTAAATTTTTATGTACAAAAAAACCATGTTTTTACTTTTCTAGAAGTGTTCACTATTCAAAATATTTGATTAGGAGTTGGGGTTGATAAATTGAAGGTGATTATTTCTTTGGTGAACTTCGGATTTTCCATCCCCACCTAATCCCTCAATTGAATGGCATTTTAGGCTCCCTTGGTAGGTATTAGAACGGATGGCTAAAACACAAGCTAGTGTTTGGATTTCCGCATTTTACACCTTAGAAATAAGATGTATGCATGTCTCAAATCAATAATTATTCTATTTATGTTAGAGAAACGCAGTCTTTACATACCTAATTATAGATCCTTTTGGACCAAAGCACCAAATAATATATGATTAGGGACAACCTGATTTACCATTTGAGATTTCACCCAAAGAACAGAAAAGTTACCTAATTTACAAGCATACATGCAAATTGATTGTAAATATCAAGGGTCCCAACACCACGTGAGAAGAAAGCACTAAAACCAACTCATCGGAAAAAATTTCCATCTGATCTTCAAGTTAGGTTATATGTACAATATCAATTGTATCGGATGGAGTTTCTCGTTCGATCTCCAAGTTAGGCTATGTGTACAATATCAATCGTAATCTTAACCGTTCAATAGTTGAATTAGCCAATAAAGATCATCTATACAAAAAATCAATGTAAAAAAGATTGTTTGCTTGCCCGAATGCATCAAACCAAATGGACAGTTCCTGAGCTTTTATGATAATCCATTCATTTTGTTCGATGCATTCGGGCGAGCAAACAATCTTTTTTTACATTGATTTTTTGTATAGATAATTTTCATTGATTAATTCAATTATTAAACGGTTAAGATTACGATTGATGTTGTTAAAAGTACATCTTGTGAAACTACTTGGTCCAATCTAGATTAGACCCAACTCACCCTTTTCCCATACATACGAATCAGAATGACACAAATATTCCTAGCTATTAACCGATCTGGGTAAAAAAAAAGTTTAAACCACGAACCCGGCATTACTCCGACACACCTACTGATTCGGAAACTGTAACAATGACAGTTACACTGATGACGACGGCAGCCGCAGGTTATGGGTCCCATTAGGACCCGATAGTTGCAGATGGGCGGCGCGTGGTGGGGGTCGTTGGTTAATTCAGTAATCAATTTTGAGGGTCCCGTAAGAGTGAGTCAAATGTACATCTGCGGATTTTCACAGTCTTTGGGCGGCAAGGGATCATGGCCGTTGAGTTAGAATGCCGCCAGTTGAAAGTGTGCGGTGGATCTCCTCCGCTTCAATTGATTTCAATGGGCGAATGCTGCCACGTCGAGGTCGGCGTCAGATGTGTCGTTGTAGCAAAGCAGATACTTGACGAGTTAACACGGTGGATTTACGTCAGTTTTTGTCTCTTTAGATTTTCTCAAAACTATCTAAATTTTCTTCTTTGCATTTCGTGTAACTGAGCTTTGAGGAGCTTCAAAATATATTTAAATACCAATATTAACAAAAAAAATAAAACTCTTTTTTAGATGTTCTTTCAATGCTTATTGTTATTTGGGGTTTAGGTTCCATTTATTCGTTATTGTCATTAATGAGAAAGGGCTAGATGTTCTTTAAAAAAAAACTTTTTTTCAAACACTTGATACCTTCAAACCTTTGAATGTGTGAGGTAAACCAATTATAGTTTACGATAGGGCTAGATTGATAGGTATACCAACTCCATTTTTTAATAACATGTACCAACCAATATATGATTGATATGAAAAATTCACCATTTATACTAACCAATAACGTTGGTATACCAACTAATTGGTACGGTTGATAATGAGCTTTTATCAACATATTTATGACCCAAAAATTTAAAGGACCAATCTAAATAAGTAACAACAAATAACAACACAAATTCATAGTCTTATACAACTTCAACCAAATTACCAAATAAAAAGTCACAAACTGAATGTCAAAGTCTAAATAGATACTTTCAAAGTACAAACAAGTAACAAATTCTCAAAACGATTGAAAAATCTACTGTATGGCTTTATTTTTCAGTAAATCTACGGTTGAAAATTCAAAGATATATATATTTTTTATATTAAATAATTTAATATAGTATAAGTTGGTAGGTACAATATACCATGATATAGGAAAAACATGTACCACCTACCAACCAATAATTTAAAGTTGGTACAGTATACTGTACCGTATATCATGTACCGATTTGGTGGTATACCAACATATTTGGAACGGTTGGTATATGAATTGGTTGGAATGAAATTATGTACCATTGTCAGCCCTAGTTTATGAGTTCATTTTCACTAACATAAGATAGGAGTTTTCACATAAATAAGTGATCAAGCTTTTCATTTCTTTCAAATTTAGTACATCTATCTTGATAGTCGATACTTACTTTAAATAATTAAGCACCGTCATTTCCGTTTGTTATTTGAAGGTATTATGATACCCTAAAAGTTTCTTACGTTTAGAAATAAATCATGTGACGCGTGTGAAATGCGCTCTCTAATTAATTAAGTCATTACGTATTTATTCAAATGTGTCTAATTATTGTATGTCCGGTAGTTTTATTTAATTTCAATGTAATATTTCTTAATTTAATTTCGCTCACTCTTTATTTTACTGCAAATTCAGAAGTCATGATCAGCATGCCATCACTAAGTACTTCAATTGAAATGCTGGCCTCACTTTTACTTCGAGGCCTTTGCCGATACCATACTTAAAACCACAAAGATAGACTAGTGGTTCACACGCATACTTGCATGACGGAATCAAACTTCATTTCTTTATTTGAGCGTGACAATATCATCATCCAACAAATTTTCAAGAATATCGGCAAATATAGTAATATGTACAAAGTAAACAAATAAACAAAGGAAGAATGTCTTCAACCCATCACATTTTATAACAAAATGCGGATGTCATTTTTGAAAGTGGAATAGAGCTAATGAAGTGCATCTTTTTAGGAGTTGGCATAATTTGTAGCAGCAAACACCAATGGGGTTTGACTTACTTTTGATGGGGCATGAGTGCCTCTATACCAACACAAAATCTAAGAAAATACGAGTGTGTATATATGGATCGATATGTACGAGCAGAAGAGATAATTACATGAATGAAACTATGAAAGCATGTATGGCTTAAGAGGTTCGGACCGACCATATTTATCTCATGATTACTCGGATGACTACTTTCGGTTTTAGGCTTTTAGCAGGTAAAGAAGATGCATCAAATCATTAAGGTTGTTTGCATCTGTTTTTCATTTTTATCCAATATAGTGTTTTTATTCGTTTAGACATTTAATTACGAACTACTTGTGTATGATTCTGGATTCTGGTAGCTGTACATCAATTACGGTTTCTAGACGATTATCTCTAGCGAAATGTAAGGATATGTATTGTCTGCATCGTAAGGGAAAGGGATTGCTTAGCCTTAGCCTTAATCGATTCCAAATATATAGTGGAAGCTAGCTAGCTAGCTAGTTCATCTGTGGTCAGAATTGGCAAGTGTAACATTATGAACCATATATGCAAGTCCTGAATCCTGATCAGACTCTCATTAATTCTTGGTTCCACAGACTACTTTGGTAGACATCCATCAGTTCGATCTGGCTTTTACGTTGCCTGTAGTTTTCTCCCTTTTTCATTTTCTGGATCGTCTACTGGTTCTGGTTTGTGTGCGTTTAATTTCTTGGATGAAAATGACACATACGAATCTGTTGCATTCGAATCCAGCAGAAAAGCATGAATGACGAATGAACCAGTCTATTCACATATGATGCGATAAGAAGAGATAGGAAGACAGAGTAGCCGCCCCTCTATATAGTTTGCATGGACGTTTGACAAAACGTACGTGCGGTCCACAAAATTAAAGATAGAATTGAGAGGATGTAAATAAGGTTCTTAATTTTCAGAAACAGATATATCACATCTAAATCTCCCGTCCGATAATTAGCTATTGGCATGAATGGCATCAATTGTCTGTTGGAATTTTGGCAACTCTTTCAAATTGTGGTAACTTATGATCGATCTGTGAGGATCGAGATCCCAAAGACAACATCACAAAAACTACAAAACACATACAATTAAATGAAAGGATGGCTTAACTGAGCAAGTGGATCAGCTAACAAAATAGTCTCTCTCCGAACATGCTTAACGGAGGAAAACGAAAATCAGTTCATACTTGTTCCGTTGCCGATTTCTGAAAGCTTGCCTAGTTTACCCGGCCTGCAACCAAACATACCATGCTATGAGATTATGTAGTAGCTAGTAAATCAATTGAAAGGAATTAAGGAAACGAAACAAGGCCAAATTAATGTTGAAAAAATGGTGAAAATAACCATTTTATTTAATCAATTTAAATGGAGACATCTCAACCTCATACGTAGACAACATCTCAACCTCTTTTCCTATTCCAACAACATCATGAGCATCACTAACATGAGCATAGGTCAACCCGCGTTCTCGTTGCCTCGAAAAAGAACTGGCTCCTTCACTCCCCTTCCTTTGCTTGATCTCATAACCTTGCATAGCCAACCTCAGTTTAGAAAGCTTGGTTGTAATGCTCTCAATTTCTGAACCGATCTTGTAACGATGAACTGCTTCAATCCAGATGCAAGCCAACCTTTTAAGAACAATCCTCATACCTCCTCCCCTCCTGATAGCCACTTTCAAGACAAAAGCTTCTACCACATCCTCCAAATCATAAGCAGCTTCTCTAACCATATTAACCCAAAAGCGCACCACTTCATCATCTTCTTGTTTTGCATCCGCATCCCTCAGAAAGCTCCGCATCAGGAGTAGCTCGCTTTGTGCTAGCTCAACTTGATCTCTAACTCCCTTCAAGAACATAGCATTCTGAATCACCAAGTTTCCGAGCGGTTTGAACCCGCCAATCACCATCGAAACTACAGCCTCAGCCATGTTTGGACAGGTCTGTTTGCCTGACGAAAGACAACAGTATCAGCTTTCTTTCTTCTTTCTGTTTTTGTGGATTAGTAGCTATAGTAGAGATTAATTGTTCAAGTCTCTTCTGGGTTACATATACAAAGTTACATACCCTCTTCTCTGGCTAGAGGAGAGTAGAATATCCATGTGAGTTCATCTCGAAGAGCGTTATTAATTAACGAGTCGTTATTAATTGTTCAAGTCTCTTCTGGTTCCATTAGTTTGTTAATTCCAACCTGCTCGGCTCCACGTTACATCACACGGAGAGAAGTTAGCAGTCTGACTTAAGATTGCTAATTTTGATGAAGTACCACTAAATCATATGTGATCCATCCTGCAGCATCTTTCAAATAAGCCATATATATATGTTGGGAGTACATCAAAAAGCAGTAGAAATTTATGGGAGCCACAAATAGTATAGTTGGCTCTTCAGGCCTTGCATTCCTAATGTTATGAAAGTTGGCTCAATGACATGCCCAAGCAGCGTAGGGTTAAAAAAGTGAAAATTGAGCCAAGTTCCCACATGCCCAGAACGAGCACCAGGAAGAGCAATTGTTGATCAATAGTCGCTAGTCGCTACCACCAGAATCTGAAAACAATATTAGTTGACACCGACAACATCAATGCCATGAAACAAACATCGACCCAATCCAAGGCGTAAGGTGACAAAATCTCCAAAACCAAATGATCTATCAAGAGAAGAGGGAGATAAAGTCTCACCGTAACACTACAATATCTCTACCATCAACCTTTTCAATTTTCAGACCCAAATATTTTCCCAGTAACATGAGTGACGGTGGAACACTCCTGGCACCTCAGCTGATGTGGTGGACTCAGAAAATTGACAGGAAGCAATG
Organism: Comarum palustre; assembly: GCA_951800085.1. NCBI lineage: Eukaryota > Viridiplantae > Streptophyta > Magnoliopsida > Rosales > Rosaceae > Comarum > Comarum palustre. Next base: position 16,039,013 of record OX637581.1, on the reverse strand, counting down.
TGTTGAGTACGTGATATAACCAAACAGTCAATATGAAACTTTCTTTTTCGGGTTACACAACCATCCTCCCGTGGAAGGAGCCAAAGGGAAATCCCATGTAAGAGTACACAAATACAGACACCTAGAGGCTTGTAACTCAACTTCGAACACAAATATTATGAGAAAAAAACCAACAAAACCATACAAAGAACAAAAAGAACACGCTTTACAACTTTCAAGCGGATCCAAATCGATACAAACCTCCTAGGAGAGAAAAAATAGTTCACAATAAGAATGTTAGGCTTCTCATACTCCCATGTTCCAGTCTAGTCAACCCAGCTTGTTACCCCATGACCTTCCCCTACAGTGGCCAGAATCTCGATGCCTACATCCATTACAGCCTACAGGACAATAAATCCAATAGGTGAGGGAAAAAAGTTGGCCAGCAATTACTAAAATCTCACTGAAGTCACAAAGATCATATGAGCTTCATATCAGCTACGAAACTGATAACAGTAGAATGTTCAACCTCAAGTAGAAGCAGGAAATCATAATAGGCACATTATAAAGATTTATTTATTTCTTTATTTATTTTATTTTTTGGATATAGAAAATCATAATAGGCTCATTATAAAGTTGCTTCTATAAGACAACACTATTTTGGCATATTAAGATGCAGATTTCAGCATGGTGTTGAATCTGCTCTGCAGTTTGTCATCCCCCTAGACATAATCAAATCATTCAAATGAAGCACAAAGGGCATACATTTGGGATCCTTCACACCAGTGGTCTTTGTTGACTAGTCTAGTTCTGAACCAAGAAGGCCAAAAGGCATCCAGCATAAAGGGTGTTGTGCTATGTCTTAAGTTTGGGGATGGGAGAAGACTTTCTCTTGCTTTGCATCTGTTATTAAATTCCAGTGAAAGAACATGAAGCATATGCCACAAAGTAAAGATACATACCAGTGGATTTCTACAGTTAACCAGCATACACTCGTCCAGAGAACCTTCCAGCATCTTTACTCTCCCAAACATCAAAACTGTGACTTGTGAATACAAATTCCCTTCTTCTATTTATCTGCAATGTGAAATGCATATGATTTTAATCTTAAACATGAAGTGGCATTTACAGTTCCAGGTCAGCATATGCACAATTATTACAGACCTAAAACAATGCTTAAGGAGTTCAACCATGCCCGGATCAAAATATTACCTGCAATAACTTTCCACCAGTTGCAAAAGATCGCAATCCAATTGTATCCTACAGCAAAGAAACAATACTTCCGGAATAAACAGTTACTTGAAACACACCGGCATACACCAACCCCCCATGTGGGACTCTCGCCGCTTCCTCAGCCTGTCACTAGAATCAGTTCCGGTTATAATTATACGAGAAGGCACATGTTTGATTTTGTCGAAGTCCTCCCCTTCTTCCCCAATCCTGCTACAGAATTCTTGTGACATCCACTTGAAAGTTAACTCCTTGAGGGTAGTAACATACTGAAGCCCATCTGGAACTCTCCTCAATTCTTGGCACATATCAATGCACATTTTGCGCAGACGAGGCATGGCTCCTTCCTCCACCCTCCACTCTTTCATTTTTCGCAATCCTTGGAGGGAAAGAAATTCAAGATTGGGAAATCCTCCTTTAGTGCAAACTAGTGTGTTTGAAGGAAGTTTGGAAAAAACATGGAAATGGAGGTAAAGCACTCTCAAGTGAGGTAGCTTCTCAAGTATTTCTATCTCGTTTTCCTTCAGATAAGTGGAGAACAACTTTATCTTGATGAGGTTTGGAAAAGAAAGGAGGTCTTCTGGTAACACCTTGATTGATCCCATCACTTGCAGCTTGTATATTAAACGGAACCTTAGAAGTATATCCAATGAAGCATGATCACCAGAGAGTTGCAGAGACAGAGAATGAAGTATAGTACTCGACTTCAAGATTTTCTCCATTTTTTTCTGGTCTTCTGACCATTTCATTTGCAGAATGTACAGTTTCTTAAGATTGGATAGTTCAACAAGAGTATTCAAATCAAAGTCTCCACATTTGACATTCACCAACGTCTGCAAATTGCAAGCTTTAGCTAATGACAGCTTCCTTGGTACACTGTGCTCCTCGGGTAGATATAAATGCCTCAATTGTTCCATTCTCTTAAACACATTTGGGATTTTCATTCCCTTGGGGTGGTAGTGACAACGTAAATCTAGAGTCTGCAAACACACCAAATTGGCTACAGATGATGGCAGCTGTTGTACGCCACTCCCCTTCAGACTTAAAAACCTTAAGTGCACCAGATTCCCAATTGTATTTGGTAACCTTTTACATCCGTCCATATCTTCAAACTTCAAAACTCTGAGTAATTTGAAGTCCTGAAATAATGGTTTTATCATTCTTCTACTCATTTTTCGCTCGAAGTATTTCGGGCCAGAGTATAATAGAGACCTAAGGTGACCATTTTGTGTGGGAAGTGAAAAAACAACTTTTTTGTCTAAATAGATGGCAACTCTTCGAACCTTACCATCTGCTGCACTAGTTCTTGTGCTTGTGCTTGTGATGTGCTTGTGCTTGACAACATTGATGAAGTTCTCCTCTTCAGCTTTTAATAAGCACACATCTCGCATAAGATCATGGAGATAACATGTTTTAATCTTCCCAGTTAAACCAATTTCTCCAACTTGAACCATACACCTCTCCACCAACTCGCTCAAGCAATTATATGATACATCTTCCATCATTTCATCTGATGTTGAAGATATAAAACCTTCTGCCATCCATAAGTGAGTCAATTGTTTTACCGATATCTCTTGATCTTCAGGAAAGTGGCCCAAGAATAGAAAGCATGGTTTCAAGCGATACGGTAAGTGGTCATAACTCAATGCCAAGACCCATGATGCACCGTGATACTTTTGACCATTGTATTCTTGTTCCAGATATGTGCCTCTCCTTATATATACATCAACATTAATATTCACACTTTCCCATTCATCAAGTGTGTCCCTTCTAGCTAGTAGTCCTGCGAGCACAATGATAGCTAGTGGCAAACCTGAACAACGTTGGAGCATTTTTTGCCCCAATTCCTCCTTTTTGGAACGAATATGTAAGTCTGAAAATGGGTACCAAAAGCAAACCAGATGTCAATTTCGAATTTTCGTTTAAAGTCAACAATGTCAAAATTTATGATTGATAGAGAAGAAACTTCATGATAAATAGCAACGTATGGCTTTGTATGAGCATAACTTTTCTGCTATGTTGTCAAAATTGTAAAACAAATGGAGTCGTCAATGTTGCATGACGTTTGTTAGAATACATATGTTCACTTGGCAATCTCGTTATTATCTTGGGATGTTCTCTTTATACTTATTGTATATAATGGTAGGAATAATGGTAATATGAAAATGATGAAAAGATTTGATTTTGAATGAATTTTTATCAAAATAAAGGCTGTTTTATGTTCAATGCAAGAACACTAAAGCTTATGGAAACCTAAAATGAAGATACCCTAATTAATCTTCAGGGTGGATGAACGAGCATCTACCATCATGATTCATGAACCTAATTTTCCTGACAATATCGATATTGCTCAAACGCGAAAACCTTCAAGAGAATGAACTTGACAAAGAGAAACCGAAAAAAGAAAAGAAAAAATGAAAAGAACAGAAAATGAGCTGATCAGAACATACTTGTATCATCCATTTCATCAGAGAATGCTATCTTGCGAAACAAGTTCCAGCTTTCTTCTGCACTTAGAGGCTGAGATTCGTAAAGTAAGCCATGTCCCCTTGCAAGTGAGGCTACATCTCTGTCACGAGTAGTCAGTAATATGCGGCTATCAGTTTTCTGATTCACTGAAAATCCTCCTTTCAAGGAGTTCCATGCATCAAATGTCCAAATATCATCAAGCAACACCAAACATTTTCTTCTCCGTTGGAAACTGCACAGCCTCTCTGCTATTTCCTCATTACTTAGAACTGCAATTCCTTGTCTTTGCTCATCAGACACACCAGTAAGTTTCATGAAGATTTCTTTCATAACTGTTGTGCCATCACATTGTTGAGATATGCACACCCAAGCAAAACAATCAAAATGATCCCTGACTTTCTTATGATTGTAGATTTGTTTTGCAAGAGTGGTCTTTCCAGAGCCGCCCATGCCCCATATAGAAACAACTCGAGGGCCCTTGTTGTCCACCAAATGAGTAGCTAAGATCTCTGTGTCATCCCCTAACCCAACAACATCATGCTCAATAACATGAGGATAGGTTAGCCTTCGTTCTCGTTGCCTTGTAGATGACGTAACAGCCTCATTCCCCTTCTCTTGCTTTATGTCATAGCTTTGCATAGACAACCTCAGCTGCGAAAGCTTGGTCGTAATACTTCTAATTTCCAATCCGATCTTGTAACGATCACATCCTCTACTCAAGAAACAAGCAAACTTTTCCAGAATTACCTTGACTCTTCCTTCCTTCTTGAAAGCTACTTTCAAGACAAAAGATTCAATGACATCCTCCAAATCGTAAGCAGTTTCTCTAATAATATTAACCCATTTGCGTACTGCTACATCGTCCTCCAGTCGCGCATCAGCATCTTTGAGGAAGCCTTGCATCAAAACTAGCTCACTTTGTGCAAGCTCAACTTGATCGCCAACTCCATCGAAGAACTTAGCTTTCTGAATCAAGTCTCTGAGCGGCCTGAGTCCAAGGATCACCATTGAGACGACAGCTTCAGCCATTTTAGAGATGTCAGCTACACCAATTTTCTCTCTTCGATCTGTTTTCTAGATTGATAAATTCCAGGGGAGTTTGATGACGCCTGTTGGTGTGTATATGAAATAAATATAAGTTCTAACCAACTCTAATAGATTGAGTGAAATCACAAGTTGTGAAAATCACTCTTAGCTAAAGTACAAAACAATCATACCTAATCTCCTTTTTAGTAGACTTAATATGATCATATTTGAAAGCTCAAGCTAACCACTTGGACTACTTGTTTGCTTGTTTTTATTTAGAAAATGAGCAACAAAGAAAAATCTCCTCAACAACACGAATCAAAGAAGTCGAAACTAACCTTGGGGTATTGTGTTGCGGTTTGTTCTGTGTTCTTTTGTAATAAAAAGGAAGTTAAAACTAAAACCTTGCGGAGCTGGATGTGGTAGACCGTTATCCCAAACATGATAAGTGAGAATTGTGGATTCGCCAAATGAATGAGGAAACTTGGTATGATCAAATCAACATGGTGCGTGAGATGCGCAGCTTTGTTTGAGCACAAGGGGGGGAGCTAGTGCCTGATCCAATGATAACCTCCGAGCAGAATTCCTGAATATTAATCAAAACTGGCCAAGTCAAGTTTCTGTCCAAAATGGGTACCTTCCCTCTGACTTCATCAAAGTATGTTGCATGGACATAGACACGGCGATACGGAAAATCTTAAAAACTGAAGTTTAATATATTTATATATTTTTAGTATATATAAAAATTACTAAATATTTTAAAAAAACCTCTTAAAAACATACTAAAAGCTTCTAATATATATATATATGAATTTCTTTTGTTTTCTTGTCATACTCACTCAATGGTGCAACTCAATCCCTCACCCCTCTCTATTTCTGACGAAACCAACACAATTTATCATGTCGTCTCTTCTTCTTTACTCTTAAATCAAATTTCAATTTGAGTTTCAGAAACATAATCATACCTCATCTCTCTTCCATCCCCAATCTCGTCGTTCAAACCCTAATTCTTTGATGACCGCGGCTATCAGTGAAGAGACCGTCGACAAAAATGACCTTGACGCGACTCACAATAGAAAGAGATTCGTAGCTCTTGGAGGCTGAGGAGAGAATATTGTCGTTAAGATCGGCGAAAAGAATAGGCTAAAAATGTAAGGTTTTTTTGTTTTTATTTTTCATAATAATTATTATTAAATTTGGTGACATGGCGTGTCCGAACCTTATGTGACATGTCAGTCAGCGTGTCGGGCCTGTGTCGGAAAAGTCAACATTTTCGGATGGAGTGTCCGTGCAACATAGCATCAAACTGAACACTGATGCTTCCTGGTGTGAGAAAACTGGAGAAGCAGGTCTCGATGTTAAGTGGTGGGTGGAAGTGTGGAACCGCAAATTCAAACCCAGGCCGACTCTGCTAGTAGAATCGATGGCAATCAAAATATTGTCAATGAATCAGCAATAGATGAAATAAAATGGGAAGAAGCATTCGAGTAGGAAAATTTACCCCATTCTCCAGAAGATTAGATACAAACTTCAACCAATTGGCGCCGGGCGTCTCCGGAAGTGAACCAAGCAGCAGATTGCTTGGCCTCACTTGCCAACCAAGGAAGAGCAGTTTTTGTAGACAGTATAATCAACTCCTTCCGCTTGTAACTCGTGATGACACTCCTGGAAAGCTAGAGAAAGAGACCTCTGAGAGTAGAGGCTTCAACTAAAGGGTACATATGAGCAGTTTTCTTAGAACCAACAAGAAAAAGGAAACCCGTAGTACCTCTGATAATAAAGCCATCCATGTAGAGCTTTGCAAACACAGGCGTTGGGTTGAAGGTTGTGAATCATTTCAAGTTCTGGGAGATGGATTCGGATGATGCACAAGGGAAATTTTTTAATTTTTGGCGAGTAGGAAGGGAAAGATATTTGGGCAGTCAAGGAAAAGAGAAGTACAATCCCGCGGTTAACATTAGACAAACTTCTAGCATTTCCCAGCAAAATATTTTCACACGCAGTGTGTTAGCATTTTGGACATGACCATTGGCAGGAAGCGATGTGATAAGTCAGCAATAAAACCAAGAATCAAATGAAACTTTCTTTACCGGGGTCATTTACATAACTATTCTTCCAATGGAATTTCCCATGTAAGATTACACAAGTACATTCACCTGGAGGCTGATTAACCCAACTTCAAACAAGAATATAATGATAAAAACAGACGACGCCATAAAGAGGAAATGGAGGCGATAAAAATAAACACAAGCAACACTTTACTACTTTCAAGCAGATTCAAATCCATACAAACCTCCCAAAGAGGCAAAAATAAAATTGGAAAAATAGAATGTTAGGCTTCTTATACTCTCATGTTCCAGTCTAATCAAGCCAGCGTGTTACCCCATCATCTTCCCCTACAGTGGCCAGAATCTCGATGCTTACATCCAATACAGCCTACAGGTTAATAAATCTAGGAGGTGAGGCTAAAAATTGGTAACAAATACTAAAATTTGGTAGCAAATACTAAAGTCTAACTAATGTTGCAAAGATCATGAGCTTTAATGAACTATAAACCATAAAATCTTCAATCTCAAGTAGAAACAGCAAATCATATACGCTCATTAAAATGTTGCCCTAAAAATGACACCACAATTTTTAGAACACTTGGGGCTGGTTAAAATGCAAATCTCAGCACGGAATTGAAGCCTACTCTGCAGTTTGTTAACCCCCTAAACATATTTAAAAGAAGCACACACCGCCTACATTGAGAAATTCCTTTACACTATAGATCTATCTTTGTTGACATGTCTAAGGTTTCAAGAGGGGGAGGAGACCATTACTCTTGTTAATGCATCTGTTTCAAATTGCAGTGAAAGAACATGGAAGTATATGCAAAGTAAAAGTACATACCAGTGGATTTCTACAGTTAACCAGCCTACACTCATCCAGAGAACCTTCCAACATCCAACTCTCCCAAACATCAAAACTGTGACTTGCAAATACAAATTCCATTCTTCTATTTATCTGCAATATATGGCACATTATATTAATCCCACGCATGAATTGGCATTTAAAATTCCAGGTCAGCTTATGCGGGAATATGCGCAATTGTTACATCACTTAAACTTCCTGGAATAACAAAACCAATAAAGAGATGCAGAGATGCTATGGGCTCCAGTTCAACCATGCCGAAATCAAAATATTACCTGCAATAACTTTCCACCAGCAGCAAAAGATCGCAAACCAATTGTATCCTACAAGGAACCAATAATACAATATCACAAAAGCATATTATAAAAAAATGTCTGACATAATGTGTGACAAACAGGCTAAATTTTGAATCCAAAAGAAAAGGACCAAGTTCTTGCATTCTAACCTTGCTTCTGATCACAATGAGGAACTGAGCTGCAGGATCCCTTTTTGTTACATTTGACATGGTATCTAGGAACCAGCCACCACCTTTAACTCTTTGCCTTGCGACATGAAGACTGGGGCCATCTCTTGCATATAGAGCTACAACATAGCCATCCCTCAACAGTTCACCAGGCTTTCCACTCAGCCTCTTTCTAGATTTTAGTAGCTGGTCGGACGGCGATTCTTGCATTGATTCTATAGTTGTTTTCCTACTTCTCGAGTCTTCAGGGGAAGCAAACCGAGAACCGGAACTTAACGCTTGATCTGTGCCACTCATAGTTGTATCTTCCTCTCTCTGTGAGGTACTTTCTTTTTCTAGTGAAGGTTCATCTGATTTCTTCTGGGATTTCTGATGTGTGTGCCTCTTTTTCGCTTTCTTACCTGCTCTACTTCGTCTCCCATCTGACTGAGTAATTGAATTTTGAGACAAACCCGAACTTTGCCGGCTAGGAGACTCCTTGGATTGATTGATTTCTTTATTCTGGGAGCTCTCTGGACTTGCATGGCTAACATCAGTTAATTGCTGGACAACGGCTAGCTGTAGGGGATTTTCTTGCTCCAGTTTAGCAGAGTGCTCATTTTCATCACCTATTTCACTTTCCTCATCCTCATCAGATACAACATTATTTGCAACAACCCCATCGAAGAAGAATGACTGCAATACAGAGATTGCTTTCTCCCTTATCTCCAGCCATACTTCTTCACTATAATCTGCACTGTGTGGAAGTATCAACACATTGGGCATCTCCTTTACCTGAAATAAACCAATGACAATATATATCTGAGGAACACCATGGTATATTAACTTGATACCCCATACATCTATCATTCAGATATGGTAGCCACAGTACAGTAGGGAAGGAAAAGGAGACCAGTATCACTAATACTAATCACATAAACACATAAACACATCCAATACAAGGTGTTCTTTCCCATCCCCTCCCCGTTTTAATGGGCATATGCGCATAAGTTGTCACATGTCAATAACACTGCCAAACTCAATAATTAGACAACAGGGCAACATGGCCAACATACATGATCAAGAACACATTTGTTGCTAAAGAACGATAAAACTTTATATTAGGCGACGGGGAACCAGGTCAAGGAATGAAAACCATGACAGAAGATTAAGGGAATGAAAATCAGCACAGAAGATTAAGGGAATGAAAACTGATTTAGACATGCATACACCAAAGAGTTATCACAGTGAAACAGAACATGATTTAGAGATTTTGGTAAAAGGGTATACAGGAGGCGATAAACATATCTTGTCTCTTTGTTACTTTGTGAGAAGAAAAATCTGCGATCAGAAATGGGACAGCAATACACCCCTCACTTGATAAGAAAGTATTGCCCTTTTTCTTTTGCTAACACAAGAAACAGGACTGTTCCTTCAATGGAGAAAAATAGGAACTATAAAGGGAGCTGAAAAGCGTACTCAAGCAGTCAAGCACAATACTTGCCAAGAAACTGACACAACCTATGTTAACAAGCCCATAACCCATATCTAGTGAACATACCCATGCTTCCATCCATTGCGGCCCTTCAGCACCATCTAAAGCACACCCAGCTAAAGTCCCATCAATCAAAAGCTGTTTTACAAAACAATCATCCAACAGTTGACTGCTACCTGTGTTTACAAGAAATGCTCCTGCAAAAGAAGACATAATTATTCTATGCTAAAAATGAAAATAACAAAAAGAATAATAGAAGCAGGAACGAAATGTGGCACTAAAACAGGAACCAAAATGGAAGAAAACTATACCAGGCTTTACATGCTGTAGACATTCAGCATTGAGAATCTGAACTGTCTCATTCGTCAGAGCACAATGAAGCGAAATTAGGTCACTTGCAGCTAGTAAGTCATTTAGAGTATCCATCTTTCGGGCGGCAGAAGGAAAGCCATAAGACCTGCTCACTGTTCCGTTCACCTGATTGAATGCATTTAAACAGCAACATCAACACAAAGATGCAAAGGCGGTTCGACACTATAAAATGCATTACGTAAATCTTTCAATTACTATCCACATCAATACGAAATGAGTTCACTAAGCTCAAAATATTGATTCGGTAACTTCAGAACAAACTTACAACTAAAATCATGAACTAAGCTAATTAGAAACTCTATGTAAGATCAAATTGGTACCTCTACATCAAAATAAAGCACGCTCATCTTGAAGGCCAAGCTCCTAGTAGCCAGAGACCACGCCGCCGCAGATCTACCAATAATCCCCAAAACCAAGCCCCGGCACCGCCTCATCCCTCGGCAAAGCGGCTGAACCGAACCAAGCCACCCGGAAGCCGATAGCGTCTGGCGCGAGAGCAAGTGCGTCCTCCTCAGCAGCCCTAGAAACAGCGCCATAACAGTATCGGCGATCTCCTCCGCGCGGGAGGCGTCCACGTGGACGAGCCTCAGCCCGAGGTCGGCGGCAAGAGCGGAGTCAGTAGCGCGGTCAGCCGAGCCAAGGCAGAGGATGAGCTGATAAGGCCGCAGACGACGCTGGGCGGCGCGTGGGAGGTACGCGAGGGATTGGAGGAGGACGGCGGAGGCGGACTCGATCCTGCCGTCGGCCAAGTGGCTGAGAGGGACGTGCTCGACGGAGGCGACGCCGGAGAGGCAGTCCTGCTCCATGGCGAAGTCGTCGATGCAGTTGAGAGTGACGACGAGGGGGAGCGGCGACGGCGTCGTTTGGGTGGTGCGGTCGTGGGACATTGTGGCGGGTGATCCGATGCCGGCGGTGGTGGGGGCGGTTTAGGGTTTAGGCTGGTGGGGAGGTTATGATTTTGGTCATTTCTGGGGGTTAAGGTAGAGTTCAATTCTTCGCTCAGTTCACTTTTCTCAGTCTCACGTGCCCCTGTCGTTTTAGTTATTTCCATCTGTATCCCTTTTCTTTTTTCTTCAAATGTCAATTGAGACTTAAATTTTACGGATATACGGATATTCCTACCTCCCCTTCAAGTTTCAACTGTTCATCGATAACGATACCGAAAGTGTTTCAAGGAAATTAGATGGAACTATCAAATATGAACAATCGAATCCGAAATAACGCATTGTAACATTGCGACTGAAGGAGTTACTTTACATGAGAGAAAACATAAATCCGAAGTATCAAATTCGTAACTTTGCAAGTTCAAGCATCAGTCACAATAGGGGAAGAGGAAAACAATGCTACCATGACATTTCTATTGTTTCAATTTCATGTCTGTTGGTGCCATCTAAAGACAGCCATGGTGAAAGGGTTCCTCACACATTTATTCTCCTTGCTTAAGTGAATGTGAGGCCATCTACCCAATTACAAGCAAGAAATACTCAGCATACTGTATAAGATTAGAATCTGGTGTACTGCTACAAGGTACATTGCCATTTATAATTCATGAACAAATACTCACACACTAGTCTGCCTTTGGAACATTGGCAAAGTCAGTGAGCTTATTTCGACGGCATGCCCACTGCTTGCTCAAAACTACTTTTATTGACGGAAGAGAGACAAAAGAACATTACAGGTGAAGAAACTATCTACAAAACCAACCATATGAACTCCCAAAGAAACTAAAAGAAAATGACACCAGCTTCTACAATATATGAAAAAATTCAAATAGACATCTTGAAAGCAAACTCAAACCTCATATTTGTGCTTTATGCCGGAAGCTAAGCATATGCCTTGGTATTTTCCTACAGCTCCATCAGATCTCCAAACCTTATTATATTTTTGCATCTCTGAAGGCTGAGCTACGATTGAAGCTACAAATCCGCATTACAACCATCTCTATGTTTCATATGAAACATATTTGCGGTCCAGTACACGGCAGCCTTAGGTGTGAAAACTGTGAGATGAACTTGGGCATCCTTTAAAAGAGCATTACGTAAACATGAAACTATCAAACAGAAAAACCATACAGAACCTCCAACCCCTCTACAAAAACTCTTGCTCAACAGATTCATGCTTCTCACTTCCTAAACCACAATCTTCAAATACTTCATTCCTTATTATATTTCCCTCAACTTTCCGTCAGGCATTTTTTCTTTCTCCTGTAATTGTGAACCACAACCAACCTCCAATTCCAAACATTCACTTTATAGAAACCTCCTCCTGAAATTACTAGTAGTCGCTTGATAGGATCGCATGAGCAGTCCAACACCAATCCCTATTCCAAGGCACATCCCAAGGCCAATTCCAACACCAACTCTAACACCAGCATTAAACCAGGTGAGTTGACCATCTTCACCCATGTACATTTCATCATTGTAGAAACCATGTCCTATCTTCCCGTCTGATTCATACTCATCAATTTCAGATTCTGTCATCTGCATAGGCCAAATCAAGGACTCCAAGTCAGTTATGAAACAAACAGAAAATAGTTATCGCTCAATGAAGGACCTAATCATTAGTACAGGAACAAAGATTAAATATCAGTACAAGCTTGGAATTTCAGGAAAGCCTAAACAATGAAGAAGCGTAAGGGAAAACTGTTGCTCCATCAGAGGCATTGAAAATTGAAGCTAAACGAGTTAACTTGGCAAAGCCCCAGCAGTTATTATATAGGTATGCACCTGTAAGTAAGCTAAAAGAGTTGAAGCACTATTTCAGGGCCGAAAATTTAGTTGGAACATATGTTATTGCATTTTATTAAAAAGTAAGTTCTCAACAGAAATATAGGCATAGGCTATGTGGGAGTCAGTAGACCAAACTTTGAGAAATAAATGCAAACACAAATGGGAAAAACTAAATACCTAGTCCTTCCATATACAATCAATCACTTATTGAACAGGATGGTAACACTATCAATTCATCATTTCACTTCAACATGACCCCTTGATTAACACATACATTTTCAGATTAACAATGCAACTATGATTTCTTTGCATCATATATGTAACAAGTAACACAACGATACACCGAGCATTATAGAGCCTCAAAATACCTTACTACAATTACCATTTACTAGAAAACACATCATAAACTATGCCTCCATAATCACACATTGTTCAAAGTTCAAACATTAATCTAAACTCTCTACATTAATCAAAATGGCAAACCAAACAAAACAAAACTCTAGCAACAATGTTACAATACCTGCAATTTTCGCTGCCGAATTAGCCCATTCTTACTATCCTCCTTCCAAACCTCCTCCTCTTCAGGAATAGCATCCAGCGTGGCGTGCCTCGGGCACTTCCGCCTAGGACTAACCTGTATCGTCTTTGTCAAAATCTCCGGCACACCGGAGCAACACCCGGCGATATAAACCTCTATAGACGGCGCCGAAACACCAAGCTTCGGCCGGAAAAACGCCGAAGAGCCGTTACTAATCGACGCCGCCATATAACAATCCATACTCCATCCCGTCTTCGAATCATTCTCCATCCCTACATTCCCGTTAAGCCAAACGCCATCCATTCTCTCCAACGAACCACAAAGCACCATGTCATTATTCTCATACACCTCAAACTCCACACCGCCGCTGACCCTCACGCTGTCGGTCGCCACGTACGTCACCTCCGACGACTCCTTGTCCAATCTATCGCGCCGCAGCGTCAGCGACGCAGTTTCCGAGTTCGGAATCCTCGCGCCGTTGATTTCCAGAGAGACGCCGATCTCGCGGCGGAGAGAGCAGAGCGTGAGGTGGTCCGGCACGCTGTCGATGACGCACGGCGCGATCCGGACGTAGAAGAGACGGATTTCGAACCAGGCCGAGTGCGTGAGGGACGGACCGTTCAGCATCTGGGAGGAGCTCGCGGTCTTCGTCTTCGCCGCCACGGACGGCGGCGGCGGTTCCTTCTCAATCTGAGGCTCCATCACAAAACAACAAAACCCTAAATCACAATTGGAATCGGCTTAATTGAGAAATCTAGGGTTTTTTTATTCCGAATTTCGGACAAGAAAAATAAAAATAGAAAAGAAAAGGGGGAAATTAGAGCCTGTGAGGCATTGAGATTTTCGAGCAAACAGGGAGGTTGTTGCGGAGAGCAGGGGGTGTTGTTTTCTGTGTTGTTTTTTTGGGTGAAAATGAAAAATATGGTTTGACTGGAGATATTTTGCCTCGTCGGTTTTTGGAGATGGAGTCAACCATGAGAGACACGCGTCGTTGTGGCTGTCTTGACAAGTGACGGCCCGGGCTAGAAGAAACAACAACAAAAATAAACCGACTTGCTCATAAAATAATCTAGAATTAAACTCTAAAATCACTTAGTAATAAAAGATAATAACTCAAACTTTTATAAGTACACACAAGGTTCTATTTTTCCGTTGTAAGATAGATATCTCAACACGCCCCCACACGTGTGGTGAATCTCAAGTCTAACACGTGGACAGCATTAAAGATGACGTGAAATGCATGTGACTGGTAACGTTAACACACGTGTCATTTAAAATTGTCATTTAATCTAGTAGAAACATATATTTTTAGTATGCGAGAGGTTGTAAGTTTGACTCATAATAAACATATCAATTGTGTGTTTGATAAGGAATAAAACTGGAGGAAATAATCCCTTGGGAGCCCCGACAATTCTAGGCTTCATCTACTCTAGGGTTTGGTTTTTGATGCTCGTCTGGCGGCGCTCATCTAAATTTGGGGTTTTTACTGGACGGGTGATGGAACTATAGGAGCTTTTGGGATTCGTGGATACGGTTTACTCGGGGTTTGATTGTTGTTGTCATCAAGTTTGTGATTGTAGCTGTTGGATTGGAGGGCGGAGGTTGTATAGTGACGAGGCTCTCATCATGACCTCCCAATTTTGGCGGCGAAAAGGGCCTTGCTTCTCTGTGGCGGCTTGGAGTCCGACGATGCAAGTTCAGTGGTCTTTGTATCATGGGGTTACTATGTTTTCTTCCTATCGGCGTGGATCTGTTAGGGCTCGACAATTTCGAGCAACGACGGATTGTGGCAGAGCACGTGGTAAGCGACGGCAGGGCTCGTGGTCAGAGGAGACGGCAAAGCTCGTGATCGGTGGAGAAGGCGGTGTTGTACAATGGGAAATGAATTTGGGTGTAGGTCAACAATATGGAGCTTTGAGTTGAGCCTTTTTCATGGGTCCTTTAGCTACTATAATTTTTGGGCTAGGGTTTTTCTTAGTCTAATTCTTTATTTTTTAGTTTGTTTTATTTAGTTTGTCTAATAATGCTCTTTTTGAATGGTGGAGTGAGTTTGTCATGTATTCCTTGCTCTTTTAGTTGTTATATGTTTAACCTAATTACAGAAGTATTGATGTACCCGTGAGGGTCTTAGGTGAATATACTGATGGATTAAGTTTGTAACTTCTACTGGTTCTAGGCTAGTTAGAAACCTTGGTTGAAAGTCATGGTTTCATGTGCAGTTGGTGCACTATTTGAGCAATTGATGTAATATGTGATCTTCGGATCACTTAGATTGAGAGAGAGAACTCGTGTATGATCTTTTCAATCAATGAAGTTTTTCCATTTCTCTCAAAAAACGATAAGGAAAACAAAAACCGTTTTTTGTCAATTTTAGCCTTTCTCGATCAAATAGGTTGACAACAACTTTTGAAGCCACCTCATAAAATTGATTCCCGTATTAAAATCGACGGTCAAGACCTAGTTCACTTCTCACTCTTGCTTTGAAGAATTCCCGGATGTGTATTTCAATACACAATGCTCAAGAACCCGATACATTTCATACAGTCTAGCATCACAGAAAATGCATTATAATTTCCAACTTTACCATTTCACAATTAAAGCAAAACATACATGGAAATATTTTCTTTCTAACGTCACAAACTCACGAAGTCACGAAAAATACTATCAAAACATCATTCCAACACGAAATATTGGAACTGGTCAAAACTATCATTCCTGGTGACAATGTGTTCATTCCAACTTCCAAAAACACTCAGCGCAACTTTTTTACAAAGCTCAGTCAGATTTGCTTAAGAGGCCTCCTCTCCTGGCCAGATTCTCCATGAAGAATGTTTCCCTCAAACTTTTCTTCTCCACCTTTGGAGTCTTCAAGTATGTCAATCCATCTGGTATTTTTATGTGTCTGATGTAAGACGAGATTCTAGCCGAAATCAACAAAGAATCTCGAAAAGAAAGAAACGGCGTCACATTAAGAAGAATGATTTGAATATCGGAAATTAGTATTTAAATAGGCTTCTTAATGATGAAATTAATCATAAGTTACTCTTTTAGATATATCGGGATTCTAGAGCAAAAAGACACATTCTTTGTTATTCTAGGATTTCTAGTTCAGTTAGGTTTTATTATTTTAGTTATATTCTAAATATGTTTTAGTCATGTGTTAGAGCCTATATAAAGACACATCTATGCTGTAATTCAGGTATTCGATGAACCAATCATATTATTAACGATTAAGCGTACATCTTTCTCTTATTTTCTGGTTAATTTCAGACTTCTATCTAAGAGTTTAACGCCGGTTAACTCTTCATCTTATCTAGGGCTTAATGCTGGTTAGCCCCTGTATCGTCCCGCAACGTTAGGTGGTATCAGAGCGGGTCTCTCCCGTCTCTTTTATCTACTTAATTATCCATGACAGTTATAAGAGCAGATTTGAATTGCTTTTTCGCTCAGATAACTAAAACCATTAAAACTTTTCAAGCTCAGATTAGAGGAATTTCGACAAACAACAATAACTGCAAGAGAGATGAAGGAAGAGGATCCATGGGGCAATATCACTTTGATAATCAAAATTTCTTATCTACTACAGAAATTCCAAAATTCTATGGTTTCATGCACGTGGATGACTTTTTGGATTGGTTGGATGACGTGGATATATTCTTTGAGATTATGAAGGTTCCTGAAGACAAGCAAGCAAATGTTGTTTCTTCCAGACTTAAAAGCATTGTTGCTGATTGGTGAGATGAATTGCAAAGAGGTAGAAAGTTGCAAGGTAAAGAACCTGTTCGAACGTGGAGGAAGATGAGAGGTCTTCTTAGAGGAAAATTTCTACCTAGAGATTTTTCTATCAAGAGGTATCATTCGAAGGTTGAAGCGAGGAAATTAACAGCTAGACAGTTTACTTGGCCCGTTGAGAGTAATATTTTAACTGAAGAAAACCCAAAAGAATTTCTAATTGTAGAAGTTTTACCATAAATTATACATGAATATCCGACGGAAGAAGCTACACCAAAAACTAATCTAGAAATCCTAACGGAATAAGCTCCACAAGAGATTATTCAAGAACTTCCAAATGAAGCAATTCCTCAAGAAATCATCCAATAACAGGCTATAGAAGAAATTGCATGTGTTGACACGGTTGAAGAAAGCTTGCAACCTCAAGTAAATAATTCGGAACCAGGCGACATAAAAGAATGCAATTTTGAGTGCCCAAAAGAATCTGACCAAGTTGCCTATGATAAACTCATTTTTGGCGTGGAGTTCGTGATTGTGCCGCCAGAGTATGCAAAAGATCATGCTAATAATCCACACGTTCTATTATCCAAATCATTAGGGATTTTGTCTACAAACTCTTGTCTTTCATTCAAGATGAACTCGAGGGCGAGTTCTTTTCAAGCAGAGGAGATTGATGTAGGACGAGATTCTAGCTGAAATCAACAAAGAATCTCGAAAAGAAAGAAACGGCGTCACATTAAGAAGAATGATTTGGATATCGAAAATTGGTATTCAAATAGGCTTCTTAATGATGAAATTAATCATAAGTTACTCTTTTGGATATATAGGGATTCTCGAGCAAAAAGACACATTCTTTGTCATTTTAGGATTTCTAGTTCAGTTAGGTTTTATTATTTTAGTTCTATTCTAAATAGGTTTTAGTCATGTGTTAGAGCCTATATAAAGACACCTCTATGTTGTAATTCAGGTATTCGATGAATCAATCATATTATTAATGATTAAGCGTACATCTTTCTCTTAATTTCTGGTTAATTCCAGACTTCTATCTAAGAGTTTAATGCTGGTTAGCCCCTGTACCGTCCAACTGTGTTAGTGTCACAGGCACTCATTAAACAAGGCACTGGCTCTGTCAGCACGGTTATGAGGAATAAGATACACATGTTGAGCAATCAGATCATCTGCCACTACACGCCACCACTACTGCCAATCTCAACGATATGTTGTGATTCTAAGATACATCGAATGGACATCCAATCAATGTTTTCGTTGATTGCGATTCGGTGATGAACTTTCTACATCCTGAAGTGGCAGCCAAAATTAGGTGTATTATTACCCCACCAGCTACTCTCAAGTTTAAAACGGTTACGGGTTAACCAGCGACAGCCTCCGGCACGGCAGAGAATGTTACCGTCAAAATTCAAAGATATCAACTTGTTCACTCTTTTTTGTTGCTCCCAGTTGCTGATTGCGACCTTCTCTTGGGTGCACAATGGTTGAATATCCTTCGCTTCATAGGCCTTCACTTTGCCGAAAAGGTAATGTCATGTACGGCTAATGGGCGTTGCCCTGTCTTGCACGACCTCACAACCAGAAATCAGCAAATAGATGAGAAGATGATATGTGCCATACTTTTTCCTAATCATATGTGTCACGCCCCCGGCCCAAGTTTACCTCTCTAAACCAGGGATAGGACGTGCGGGACTCATCCTAAGAGAGATTTACTCGAAATCCTCCTTGAGAAGGGATAACCTTTTTTCCCAAATATATTTTCAACAATCCAAACGATACCGGAATAGACCTCGCAACCGAAGGCTATCCCGATTTCCGCATTTAGATTTCATACTAATTATTTTAGAAATCCTAGGGTTCTAATAGTATTTGTGACTGCACCTGAATCCCTGTCAGGCTGCCTACGTACCCTGTATTCAGGGATCAAGCCACACGTAGCTCTTATTTTAATTAACGCTCTAACCGAGCAAAATACCGCTTTTCTACTTATCGGTCGATAAACTATTAAGAATAACATACACTTAATGCAAATCTGGGGTTTAACCTCTCCGTCGAGGTATCCACAAACCGACTAACTATCGGTAATAACACAAACATTCACCACACTTATATACAACATTCACACATACAAAATATAACATAAATGCATCTACGTAAATAACAAATCCTCTAGAGGTATAATTGTAATATCAATTGGAGGGTACCCTTGTAATTATCTTAAACTATCAAGGGTAGTATAGTCAATTCGACCTCAATGGCAGTTTGGTAAATATCTAAAATTGTCAAGGGCATTTATGAGATTTCAACCTCAATGACATCTTTGTAATTATCTAAACTACTGAGCGTAGTATCGTCTTTTTACCCTCAATGGCAGTCTTGTAATTATACAAAACTATCAGGGGCATTTTTGGGATTTCAGTCCCAAGGCAGTCCTGTGATTATCTCAAACTACCAGGGCAGTTCAGACAATTCACACCCGCGGTAAATGGTAAATTACCAAATCTACTGCGGTAAAACCTAGGGTTTTTACCCCTTTCTTACTTCGACCTAAACAGGACGGTCTACCGTCCAAAACCCAGCCATTTCCGGCTGTCTCTCTCTCCTCTCCGATCAACCACATAGAAACATAATAAAAATAAAACCAACAACACAACAGCAAGAACATTAGAGAGGATCGAGGTTACCTACTACTCGTCTAGGACTTCATTGTCGACACCACTTCTCCTCGGATTCCCCCTTGACAGAACACTAGGTCCCTTTTCTTATGCTCCAAAACAACATCGGCAGCAGCTCCCCTAGACCCTACACAGCTTCCAGGGCTCACCAAAATCCCAAGAACCGAGCGTCGAAGTAAGGAGGAGAACAACCCAGAAAAACAGTAAAGGAATAGAAAAAGAGGGGAGCTCGATTAGGGACCGAATCAATGATCAAGGGAAGGAAAAGGGAGCAGAAGAGGAGGGGAGAAGAACCATACCTCCCACGCGTCGTCACGCCGCCTGAATCGCCGGAGATGGGAAAACTCTGGTGAATTTTCTCCTCCTCTGATCTCCAAGAAGAATGGATCTTTGCTGGATTGGTTTGAGGAGTTTTGTAGAGCAGGAGGTGGTGGTCATTTTGGTGGTGGTGCAAATGGATATTATACTATTTACTTTTACCGAGCAGTAACTATACAATATCAAGTATAACTTTCGCATACGAACTCCGATTAATTCATAGGACATACCCACAAGTTCGTATTAACGTCCCTTACAACTTTCCCGAAGGAACTTCCCTAAATTCTCGACTTATCGTAAAGTCACCTTTTTACGATAAGGTAAATAACTTATATTACTTCCGTAAACTAAATAAATCCATGTTAAACAGCCCGTAGCTTCGGAAAATATTCTAAACATACCAGTAGACTCATATTAACATAATCTACCACCTCGGGACATTAATTCTATCTTCCCCCAGAATCGAGAATACCTCGATATTAAACTCAAATAGTAGTTTGGAGAAGACTAACAGCGTG
Source organism: Comarum palustre (assembly GCA_951800085.1). Taxonomy (NCBI): domain Eukaryota; kingdom Viridiplantae; phylum Streptophyta; class Magnoliopsida; order Rosales; family Rosaceae; genus Comarum; species Comarum palustre. The sequence goes on along the minus strand of OX637581.1, from coordinate 16,018,568 downwards.
GTTACAACCCTCTGTTACCCGCCTGATCCCGGAAAAAAAAGATAAATTTCAAGACGGGATGTTACAATACGGGTAACCTAGAGATGCCCCCGAAGCCCAAACTCATCCCACTCCATCCCACGATCCAAAAATCCAACAATTACTTCTCTCCTTTCAAGATTTGTTCACTTCACCCCACTACTTTACTGCCCAAATGACCAATTGATCATCGTATTCCACTACATTGATCATCGATGGTGCATATGTGTCCAATACATTGCCTCCATTTGATGACAATGGGGAGTAATTATGGACACCTGAGCAGGTACTTCACATGGTTGTGAACGCAGGTTGAAATGGAAGGTCACTTTGTGGCTTCACTTTGTGGCTTGTCAAATGGGTTGGTTTGCCGGCAGAAGATGCAACATGGGAAGTAACTTGTAACATTCGAGCAAAATTTCCAAATTTTGGCGCTTGATGACAAACTCCAACTTAAAGGGATGGGACTTGTTAGGATCAACCCCAATTATTTTCTCTTAATTTGTTGTTTACCTTCTTGACCACATGTACGGGAACTTCATCCTTTTCAATCTGCATTAACAATATTAGTTGCTATAGGATCAAGTCAGCTGGTCCTCTTTTTTATTTCTAGAGTTATGGACTATTAGTAGTGTTCACATGGTCATTGACTGACCAAAGATTTCATGGTCAGTCACCGTTGGATCTTAATTGAAGGGTTGAGACACTTACTTTTAAGTAAGATTTTTTTTTGTTTTCCACTCTTTGATTTAGATTTAACAGCGACTATCTATGAATTTTTTGGTCAGTCACTGACCATATGAACACCACTGTATAAACTATATTGTTGTATTAGGTCGCAGTAGTCCACAACCTTCTTTGTATTTGTATGTTCTGGTCAAAAGAAGGATATGAATGAATTATGAATTTCTAAACTCTTGTCTCTTTCCTTTTACCTCTGTAAATTGTTTCTTAACATGTGTGGCTCTATTAGAGCATCTGCAGCGGTGATCGATTTGGGCACGAGCAGAGGAGACGATCGGTGGGCCAGCCGGAAAGTAGCAGGAGCAAGGGAGAAAGGAGCGTGCAGCGGGGGAGGTGGAGGCCGGCGACCGCTCGTTGACTTGATTTGATTTTAGATCCAACGACCCAGATTTGAAGGCAACGGCCTTCGAATTTTTGGGGAAAAATGTTGCAAAAAAATCCGAAAAAATTATTAAAAAAATCCCAAAAATTGCAAATAACACCCTACAATTTTTCTATAAATACCACATCAACTTCATTCACATCTCACACCAATTTGTGCACAACAAATTTATCCACTCCTTCCATCTCCTCTCCCATTCCTTTCTATTTTTTGCTAGAAAAATGTCCAATTGGCTTGTTTCCGAAGATTTGCAATTGTGCATTTCTTATTGTCGTATTAGCGTTTGTCCTATCACCGGCAACATGCAAAAGTCCGATAAATTATGGGAAAAAATACATACCGATTTTCATGAAAATTGGGAGATTGCGCCTCATGAGTCAAGGCCGGAGCATAGGAGCCAAACCGCGGTTTCTTCTCGTTTTACTAAGTTGAAGCCGACTTTGAAAGTTTGGGGTGCCGCTCTTGCTTATGCACGAAGGAATTCACAGTGTCCGGCTCAAATTTGCAAGATGAGGTAAGAGTTTATAATATTATCATTTCCCTAAATTTATGTATGTTTATTTAAATAAATGTTGTCATCTCTATTTATTAGATATTATTGTGACATATAAATTTGTTATTGTTATTAGATAAGAAAAGCTCAATCATGTTATGTGGCACAAAAGAAGAAAGAGTTTACGCGGTTTGATTGTTGGGAAGTGGTGAAGAACCATCCTTATTTTAGAGAAGTCGAAACTAGTACTCCACCTTCTTCATATGCCAACTCCACCGCCTCTACTCCGCTCGTTAGCTCAATGCCTCCCACAATCGATGTGGCTGAGGATGAAGTCATTGCAACACCACAAGCAACCTTGAAGCTTCCTCAATTCCGGTTAGACCAATGAGAGTGAAGGCGGCCAAGGAAGCTAAAAGAAAGGGAAAAAAGATCGCCTCGACTTCTTCAAATGAGGAAAGGGATGAGGCTTTGAAAAACATTGTGGAAAATCAAAATTCTTGGCTAGCCGCGCAACAAACAAGTGATGCTATGGAGCTTGCTTTATACGAAAAACAACTTAGCCTTAAAGAGAAAGACTTCAAATTGAGGGCTTTAGCGGAAGAATCAAGGATTATGGCAATGGATACGGAGGCTATGACCCCAAAATCAAAGAGGTATTTTTCAAAGAGGAAAGCGGCAATTCTTAAGCAACTTGATGTCGATGAAGGAGATGCTAGCGAGGAAAATTTTTCAAATTGCTATCGCCCATTTTTCTATAGTTATGTATTTCTATTATGTACTTTCATTTCTAGTTATGTACTTTAAATTATGTATTTCTATTATGTAATTTCATTTCTAATCATGTACTTTAAATTATGTATTTTCATTATGTACGTTACATTTTCAAGTAATAAAATCACACCTTCTTTTTTCGAGCCATAATTTTTTTAAAAAAAAATTCAATGAATAGTAATAGGAGGTGCTATTTTTTCCTACCGCTGCACGAAAACACTGCACTGCACCTCCTATTACTCAAATAGTAATAGCACTTGCTCAAATAGTGCTTGCTCCTCCTCAAAATAGGAGGAGCAAGCCAAAAAACGGGTGCATATGCTCTTAGAGTCAGAGTGAGGTTTTATTTTTTTTCCTTTTTGAAAGTAGAGGTTTAAATTTTAATGTTTTCTGATTTGAAGCACAAAGGGTTTAAGGATTGAAAATTAAAAATAAAAATAGTTGAAGGATGATTTAATCGAAAACATTTTTTTAGAACTTAATCGAAAGCAAATTGGCTATCTGAATTGTGAAGAGAAATTTTATATACACACCCCTAATACACCACTCTTCTAGATTTTCTTTTTAATATTTGACTAGATACACATCCCAAACTGGCTAAAACCCTCTTAATATCTGAATTATTTTATAATTTTATATAATTATTATAAATTTAGTATTTTGTAACTATTTTAACGTATCATCTTCTATTTTCTGTTAAAAATTTTCTTCATCATTATCCAATTTATAATTGAAGAGTATTGTTATAACATAACCAAATCTCCTGTAACCACTATAGAAACTTGCAGGTTGTAGTTTCACAGGTTGAACATATATTAATATTTAAATACATACATTTTTATTAAATTCATAATAAAATAATATTTTTTAGACAATTTTACTTTTGTTCTTTATATACGGAGAAAAAAAATGAGAGAGAATATTTTATCGGAGTCTCGTAGGTCGTCGGACTCCGGTCACCGATCGTCGGACTCCGGTCACCGATCGTCGGATTATGGTCACCACCGTCAGACTCCGATCACCGGACGCAGAAAAATTATTTATTATTAGTAGCTGTAATTTTACCAGATTTTTTTTCTACTAAGACAATAAACTTTTACAAAAAATTTATTAGGTTACCTCTATAAAATCCAAGTTCCAGATCTGATCTTTCCCTTCTACACACAGCACCCACACAGCACCCACCACCTCCTAGTTCGCGTTCGTCATCGGCTTCCACGGTGTTGTCAAAAGTAGCATCTGTAAGTGCTCTTAATTTCTATAATCAACGTCGTTATCTAATATCTTCTTTGTTACCAATCCATCCTCAAGGGAAGCATTAATTAAGCCTTGTTTCGTTTGTCTACGTTAAGATACTAAGATACTTATGTGAAGTTATAATGTTCTATACAATAGCCGCAATTAGTGGGTTACTCTACTTGGTTGCTTAAGGACCATAACTTCATTCTAGATTAATTGAGTTCTTAATTATACTCTTCTTTTGGGATCGAGGTGCATCTGGAATCTTGCAATAACCCACCGACAAACAATGGCTCTTGCTTTGCTACTGGGTATGCAATAGAGAAGGAACCTCTATCTCATTTTCTTTGTCTCTATGTTTTAATATATGAAAGTCATCGTTAATATTGTTTGAAAGCTTGAAATCATGACATTTTGAGACTTGACCATCTGCAAGGAATGTAAGAAACGTGGCTGGGTGCAACTAAATTAGTTTGACAGTTTTTTAGAATGATAGGAATACAAATAGAAATGTAAGACGAAAATTATGTGTTGAGTTCATTTAGATATTTACTAGGTACATTTAACAGTACCTAAAAACATCTTCAAATCAAGTTAAATATTCGTATCCTTTTTTGCCCTAATGTGATAGAGTAAAGACATTATTTAGTACCTTGATTTTGTGATATGTGTGGCAGACTTCCACTCCTATCATCTTTTTCAAGTAAAAGTACTCAATTGATATAACTAAAATGAATTAGTACCCAATGTTCACCATACAAGAAATGCAATGATTATAGTAGTTGGATCCTCTAACGTTAGTCTCATAAGCGACTTTATATATTGATCTGTATATCGTTTATTCTTACAAAATACTAAACGAAATAGAATGATAATTCTTTAATTGGTTCATTCGAGAATAATGGTTCGTTTTAGTTATTTACACAAATATTAATTAAATGAATAAGGGAACCGAGAAGGTTAGACAAGTTTGGTCCGACCTCACTACATTAACCTTTGTTCCCACAATTTATTATGATTGAAAATCAAAATTATACAACCACGATTCAAAGTGATCAAAGTTGCTAGAAACAATGACTTCCACGAAGGTTCTTCAGTTCATCAGATAAAAATTTCAGCTGGCTGATGTGATAACATCATAGCCACTCGTTTCAATCAAACTCAAAAATAGCCACTCGTTTCAATCAAACTCAAAAATCAAACTAAAATAAGTAATGTTGCCACATCAGTCAAGAAAGTGGTTATAATGGTGAAATTTCATTTGATGGACTGAAGAATTTCCATAACTTTCATTTGATTACGTTCATACAATGACGGATAAATGTAATGACACATGATCAATGAATACTGAGTTACTGATGGCGTGTTTACTTATCAGTAAAGGAAATGATTCCCTCTGGTTTCACTCTCATTCTCCTTTCATATATCGTTTACTAACCATGAGGAGGAATCAAACTGGTGTGAGTCCTACAACTAATTCAGGAATGACTCTTATATTCTGTAAGAGAGGGTAGGTAACCCTCTTCATTCTTTGGAATGAACTTTCAATTTCAAAACTGTCCTTCGTAATTTTATGAAAATTTCAAAACTGTTCATACAAAGATTGAAGTTTTTTACAAAATTATACTTTATATCACGATAGTTTTTTAATTAAATTACTTTTATTAATACATTAATAAACATCAATTATATTTTTATTTTTCAATCCCGACCACCCCACATGTGAACAAATAAATGGTGATGATCTCACGTTCCCAATTTCTCATATTCTCGTTCCCAATTTCTCATATTCCCGTTCAAGTGGTAAATGCCCCATCACTTCGTTGCGCCGCCTGAGAATCATTACACTTCCCTAAAACGGCCAATTACTATATTTAGCAGGTCAATTACTTTGCACCACGTAGCTGAAACTTGATGTCGAATACTAGCCACGTGCCACTTTCTCAATGCTTAGTACACGAATTTGGTTTCGTGTCCAAAATACCGCCACGCGTACGGTCAGAACACAGCATTGGCCCATTTGTTCTAAATAAACAAATATATACCCGCCTAATCATGAAAGGAAATTCTTTTTTATTGGTGTTTGTTTTTCCCGAAAAGAAAAAATAGGAAAAGCGATAACACATGTATTGCCGTTCAATTCAAGTAACACTGATCTTTCAGAACCGACTGTCATTGACTTGATGCTTGTGATTTTGGTGTCACACATTTACTAAAATATAAACTTCTAGATTTATCTTTCAAATTGTAACATATTAAAAAAAAAATTAAAAATATAATATCAAATTAAGAATGTAAAAATGATGTATCCATTTATTCTTTACATTTTTATTTTTACATATCTATTAACAAATTTACAATAATATATATATTTATGAATTTAAAATTTTCAATTGTCAAATTTCAATTTCAATAATATAATATCAAATTAAAATGTTTAACTAATAATTTTAAAATTATAAATTTCAATCATTATATATAATACGGGAGTTATTAATAAAATATTATAAAAATATGTATTTAAAAAAATTGACAGCTGCCGGTAATTATTAATCAAGCCACGTGACTAATCTATGGATAAGTATCACACCTCACTTACAACTCTACCCGAGCAAATAAAAAGACAAATTTACCAATTTATAGGAAGCAGTGAAACAAAAAGCTCAAAATCACACAACCTTTTAAACAAAAAAACACAAACCTTAAAACCAAAAATCATCTGAGCCAGAAAAACCCCACTTCAGAAAACCCTCTCTTCTACTTTTGTGGCTTTCACAAACCTCAAATCTTCAACCCCCTTTGAGATTAGAACAGCTCAGTAGTAGCTTATGGTGTCTGTAAAGCCAAACCCTTCGCCTCAGGGTTTTTACCTATTCGATCCCACCAATATGGGCCTCCCTGGCCTCAATTCCATGCCACCGCCGACGACTACTCCTTCTACAACCACCCCGTCGTCGGCGGCACAAAACGCCGCGTCGTTGGAGGATCAGAGCAATAAGATCCGGAAGCCGTATACTATTACCAAGTCCAGGGAGAGCTGGACTGACCAGGAACATGACAAGTTTCTAGAAGCTCTCCAGCTGTAAGCTCTTCATTTTTTGTGGGTTTTTGGTTTTGTATCTGGGAATTGGAAGTCTGATTGATTCTGGTGAAAATATATGAGAAAGTTTCAATCTTTAGTGTAAAACTTGAAAAGCTCTGTTTTTTTGTTTTTTTCTTATAATTTACAAAGAATTGAAGTTCATATATGTTACTTGTAATTATAGATAATTTAGAGGGTTGTTTGGATTTAAAAGGTTGAGTCTTTTTCGGGTTTGGGATGTGTGAGATAAGAGAGTTTAAGTTTCTAGTAGGGGGTAAGTGAGACATTGTGATGTTGTTTTGTATTTGTGGAAGTATAGTGCTTTGGATGTGTTTTTGATGAGGTGCTGTGGCTGTAAGCTTTGTGGATTACGATTTTTGTGAATTAATTGGTTTTTTTGTGACTCAGTTTCGACCGTGACTGGAAGAAGATTGAAGCGTTTGTTGGCTCAAAAACGGTTATCCAGGTGATTATTCTATGATTGAAAGGTTTCAGAGCGTTAAATGTTTATTTGAAGCATGAACTTGAATGGTTTACGTGTCCTATGTAATAAAAGTAAAGTTAGGTGTTTTGTTAGGTTTGCTATTATCTTTGTATTGTCATGTCAGGTTTTCATTCTTAAGCTAATGGTCTACTACCTATATGTTCTACATCAAAAGATAAATTCTGTTTATAAAGGTAGGTACCACAAGAGTGTCAAAATTTTTGTTGTAGGGCCCTGCAAGGTTGCCTCTTGAAATTTTGTGGTAGCTTCTTTTGTTGATTGAAGATAGTAGTGGCAGAAACTGATTGTCCTGTGTATGAACTCACTAGTAAAATCAACTGTTCAGTGGAATTTCAAAGCTAGCAGACCACATACAAAATATCACATTTTATTGGATACTATACATTAGATTATGTCTTCATAAAATCTTGCAATTTTGAACCATACCAACAATTTTTTCCATAGGTTCTATAAAATTGTTATAGCCTCATCGTTTGAGTAGAATTGGCATTGTTTATAGTTAAAATTTTAGGGGCATCAGTTCAGGCAAGTTATCTCATGGACAGAGAAAATAGTAACAAGAAACAAAATGTCTTGCAAGTGGTGATGCTTTTCTATGTATAGAAATTGGATATGGTTAGAGCATTTCTTTAAATCTTTGCTTCCTTCATACTGTCTAACTTTCATTTGTCTGTGAATTGCACATGTCTTCAATGTACTAAAGCTATGTGTTATCCTTGTTAGATACGTAGCCATGCACAAAAGTACTTTTTGAAGGTTCAGAAAAAAGGGACAAGCGAGCATGTACCTCCTCCTCGGCCAAAGAGGAAAGCAACTCATCCATATCCACAAAAAGCACCTAAAAGTGGTAAGCAACTCATCATAGTCAACCATAGCTTTCGTGGTAATTCTACTTATATTTTTACAGAATCATTGCTTATAAGTTAATTTCTGGCAGCTCCAGCAGTGTCTCAAGTTGTTGGACCATTTGGATCCTCATCTGCTTTGCTTGAACATGGATATACGTACCAGCCAGATTCTTCATTTGTGCATAGCACTCCTGTTACTAGTGCAACTTTATCATCCTGGAGTCATAGTTATGTGGCTCCAGTCAATGCGTCACAAATAACTAAAGGTTTCAGTTTTTCCCACCTATCTTTGTCTTGACTTTTATTTTTATTTTTTATTCTAATAAGAAGTTCAAAGTTTGCTCCATGGTATATAATTACTCGGAAAAGAAAATGTTAAATTATAATCTTTATGATGTTATTTCTTAGATGATGGAAGGCTAGCGGGTTCAGCAGATGCGCAGAACTCTTGCTACAGTAGTAGTACCGAAAGCAAACCTACAACTTGGCTAATGGGTGAGACATATGGTTGCGCGTGTCATCACCAGCCACAGAGAGGTTAAAATTATCTCTCTCTCTCTTTCTCTGTTTTTTGGCACATCAAATAATTCTTAGTCTTATTGGTTGTTAAACGAAATAGCTACTTAAGGAGGTTATTTTAGAGTACAGAATTTCGGCTCTGCAATATTCCTTAACCCACCACATACTGTTTTACACAATTTTCTATTGTCTTGGTTTGTTCACTACAATACTAATGCCATGCACTTGTTTATACTCTTCTTCTTAGGAGTTTATATGCTGCTTACATGAAACTCCCAAACATGCATTGATTATTTACTCTAGTATTGCATTGATATCATGTTCATGACAGTCATTGCAGTTCTTCTAGTATTAAATGTAGTTCCTGCATGTGCAGTTCTGCCGGATTTCGCTCAGGTGTATAAATTCATCGGCAGTGTATTTGACCCCAATTCGTCTAGTCATTTGGAGAGACTGAAACAAATGGATCCCATAAATTTGGAAACAGTATGTTATTTTAGAATTTTGCTAATATTTATTAATTTTAATAAATATTTTTTTTAATTTGGCAATTCAGGTTGTCATAAGAGCTAACATTTAAGACAGTCCTGTCTGCTCTTTCTCTAACCCTATTTGACTCTTGTGCAGGCACTTTTGTTGATGCGAAATCTATCCATTAATTTAAGGAGTCCCGAGTTTGAGGATCATGTAAGTACTTTACTTCATCTTTGTGATGACAGTATTTCTTTCTCGACAGTTGGATATGTTCTTGGGTGTTTTTAAGTGTTGTTTGAAGTATTAAAGTGAATGAGATGCATGATTTTCACACCCAACAGTGTGATGTACGTACACCGAGCTTTGCATAAGAACAGTCTACTTTAAGAAATTAAAACACCCTTGCACGACAACTGTGCTCACAGATAGGCCAAGTTTATGCCAACTCTATCCAGTGATAGTTATGAGGAAAAAATGTCCGAGGCAGACACTGTCACTAATGCTTGTTATTATTTCATATTCCAGAATGCAGTAGTTGGCATGTGATGCTTGTTAGTTGTTAGTATCCTTTATTCAAGATTGCAAATCGCACATGATGCTTGTTCCCAATACAGCTGTTGCCTATAGTTTCCACCTTCATATTATGAACAGAATGGATGTAGTATTTTAGTATGTAAAATGACCATTATCCATTTTGTTTTAGATTGTTAAACTCAGAACCCATGTGAAACATGCGTTCATTTCGAGATGGGACAAACTGATTTAGTATTGGCTGTCTTTTTTAGTTTTCTTGTACTACATAGTTAGCTTAACTAAATGATATTTTTTGACCAGACCTAGCAATTCTGTTGATTGTTACAGAGAAAGTTACTTTTATCATATGACGCGGACTGTGAGAAAGCTAAACCTGATAATTGCGGCTTTTCTTGCTATGGTAAATCAGAGAATGCCATCCTATCTACTTGAAAAACGGAAGGTAATGAAGCTTCCAACTCATTATATGCACATTTTGTGTACACATTACCTTCCAACTCATTATATGCACATTTTGTGTACACTGTTCACTATTGACTGGTTTTCAGGGGAATGGCGAGGAACGATGAAGTTCACTAACAGTCATAGCGTGGAGTCTTTGTAAATATGCGGAATAGGCGGGGCTATCATGGGTAGATTGTTTACCATACTGCTTGTCGAAGAATCAATGCCAGTTTTATGTGCATACCGTACTTTTAACCAGGTCGTCTAGAAATGAAGGATGATAGTCAATTTAGTGTTTGGTTCGGCTGTATTGTATAGAGTTCATGAGTTTATATTGTACATTATAGTGTTTAGTGTTTGGTTCGGCTGTATTGTATAGAGTTCATGAGTTTATATTGTACATTATCATCTGTGAGCTGTATATGGTTGTTTAGACATGTTTTGTTTTTGACATGCTCTAGTGAATAAAGGTGTTGACGATAGTGAATCCGACTCCAGTAGATACTACCTTTGTTGTACCTCGCAACTCGCAAGTGAGTAAAGGAAGAAGCATAATGAGGGGATTCCCATATTTGTTTCTTTGGTGTTTTGAAGTACATATTTATATTCATATGGTTTCCTTCTGAAAGTGGACACTAGATCACATCCATGGTTTATTAAAACATTTGAGATTGCAGGGTTTCAATTTTCAACCATGGTTGTCCTATTGAACTATCTCTTTTTTGGAAATTGTAGTGATTATCACAGTGGCATCCCGTATAAATGGGGAGCAATAGTAATCCAACTTTGATTCTCACTGGTTACTGGTATTACCCTAAATCTGAAAACTACTAATCATGCAAAATATACAAGACACAAGGAATGGCTTGTATCCAAGTGGAGCCATTCAGTGGTGGAACTCAAGTTGGTATCATAAATGCCTTCTAAGAACAGGGCAGTGTCACAAACAGTTGGCCGATTTCATGACTCCGGTGCGGAGAAGAGAATTCCACAGCCCTGCTCTTTTAATTTCTCGTTGTATATCGTTTGTTAAGAACTGGAACTGGTGTTGGGATTAGTAGTGATTCCTTCTAAATAAATGTTGCATGGCTTCCAAAATCAAGAAAGTACGAGCACGAAGAATCCAATAAGATGGCCAATGGCATGAAAATCCATTACTTACAATAGTCTCCAACTCTCCATACATCCGATATGAAAGAAACATCATTGAGCACATAGCCATTCGTTGAATTGCACATCTGAGCATGCGACAGTCAATACAGTGATATACACAAGCACAAACATCTGAGTAACTATCTATACCCAAAACCCATGTCCAGTTCATGTCCGTACATCCCTTGACTATGCGCGCCACCAGAAGCAGATGGGTGAGTTTGTTTCGGATTTGACCTCATTTCCATTTCCATCTCAAGGAGCCTTTGCAATGCCTCCGGATGGTTGCTTCCACCAGCAACATCAAGAGCTGAAATTTAAAGAAAGTCAGTTTATGACGGTCAAACCTCAGTTACAAAAACAGATAACATACTAAAGAAAGTCCCAAGAAGTTCAACAAGTTGAAACTCAATGGGCTTAAAAAAATGTGGGAAACTTTGGCATTGTTCTAACAATTTAAGCAGTTTCTAGCAGGCAGAGTAGAGGTGGCAACCTCTTCCAAGACATAAAATAGACACATTCCTCAAATAAAGCAGGAATATCAGGGAGATTATTGATCTAGCTACAAGTACCACTAGCAATGCAAAAAGAAGTGATTTACCTGGCGATGGCATGCCATGACCACCTAAGTTGACTGGCCGAGGACCAAAAGGAAAGCCAGCCATGGGGTTCAGTTCTTCCATAAAGCCAGAAACCTGACTGTTTGGATGAGCAGGCATAGGTGCGCCCCTGTTCGTATGAGGAGGCATGGCTGGAGCACTGGATAATCCTTGTAGCAAGTGAGGTGGAGGAAAACTGCCTGCCATATGCATCTGTTGCAGCATAGGGTGATGGCGAGCACCAAACCCAGATTGTGCAGTGTTCGAATGATGGAAAGGTGGACGAAGCATATTTGCAGGAAACTGATGACTTTGTGGAGGATCGTTTCGGATTATACCCTCTGGTGTCATAAAACCCTCTGGCGTCATAAAATTCATCTGAGAGTTGACATTGCCAGGAGGAGAATCTGATGGATGAAAAAACGTTCCCCTAAGATTCATTTGAGGATGATGATGCTGTTGTGAAGAAGGTTGGACATTAAGGTTCTGATAAGAAATATCAGGCTGTCTCATATCACAAGGGCCACGAAGAAAAGGTGGACCACCTTCTTGGCTTCCCATAATAGAAGTCCTTGGATCCTTGAACTCCTTGATAGAAGTCCTTCGATCCTTGAACTTTAAGGCAGAGTCCAAAGCTGCCAATTTCTCAACAATGTCAACTTCTGTGTTCGAGGAGAATACTTTGCTTTTCACTAGATTCCCAGTAGACATAAAATTTTGGATGTTTAGAGGTTCACTGACGGCAAGTAAGCTATCCTCTTCAGGAAGTCGAATATCAGCAGGCTCATCAAAGACGCCCATCTTAGGCCCCAAGTCAGAACTAACCTGTAATAAATCTAGAGGATTATTAAAACCGAGCAACTGCTCATCGATCTTATCCGATTTGGTTTGCTTCCTTCTATTCGCTGTCATGTCACTGTTACTATGAGTACTTGTGTTAGGTCCCACATCAAATGCAGAAGGAACAAAACTAATTTCTGATACCGGAAATGGCAACCCATGAGTCTCCGGAGTTTCTACTCTTGCAGACCCAACAATGCCTCTTTTAGTAGAAACTGGTGCTCCAACTGATTGCAACTCCTTCATAAAAGCAGTTCCAAAAAGTGTTTCCAGTGTCAGACTCTTCCCTGAATCGGAAACATTTTCAGCAGCTTTCTCTTTTGAAATGTGAAGCGCAGTGCCAATAGCCGTCCTGTCAATGTTGTGAATTTTATCAGGAGATGCTGTCTCTTGATTTGAAGGTTCAATATCTCTTAAGCCTGTGCCCTTCTGTAATAGTGAGAGTAGGTGCTGCGATGCATGATCTACTTTGGCGTTTGGCTGCCCAGCCTTTCTATCAGGTACAACTGATCTTTGAACAAGGGGCTGCACGGCCGGACCACTTTCACTAATTTCAGATAGAATGGACTGCTCAAGGTCTTCACATGTAAGGACTGCTGAAGCTGCCTCTGGTTTAGTACTTTTGTACAAATGCTCAGAGTCACCAACCGAAGGAGGTATTATGTTTGATGTCCAAAGCCTCTCTGCAGGTTCAGCATTTTGGGTGGGAAAACTCGGAAAACCATGATCACCTGGCTTCTCATCAATAATGTGAGATCCGGCTTTTTCACTACCAACGATCATGGAAAGCAAGTCATTTGGCCTTCCAGATAAGATTTCATTAGCAGGTTTCTTGTCTGCAACACGTTAAAACTGATTAAAGAATAAACAAACATTTCCATTACAAGTTTAATTGACCAAATTCGGAAACAAAAATAAAAGAGAAACTCCAAGAATTGAGGGCAACATACCTTCTTCATGAAACCACTGAGCAAACTTTGAAGTGTTGACAGTGTGAGAGCCCACTGCCTCATCTACTTTGCTGTTAAGAGGCTGCAGAAGCACAAAAGATATGAATGAGACTACTGTTTCAAACTAATATGTTTCAGATTTATATACAAAAAATACACAAACTTGCTTACCCGGAATCTAACAATGAACCATAAGATGGAATATGAAAATTAAAATGAAAATTCTAGAAAACCTAATGCTAATGATCCCTATCAAACGCAATAACTTCATACTATATAATGCAAGAATTTTCTTTTCCATAAAATTCAGACTGAATCAAGAACGTGGGCAGTTGAAGTTCGTCCTGAGTAATAGAAATATTTAAAGAAGGCTCTAAAAAGGGAAAAAGAAGAAACACCTCAATGATATTAGAGGAGCTAACACCATTTAATGGTACTGCACCGCTGAAAAGCTTTTCCAGTAATGAAGTAGAATTAGTCAACTTTTCAGCGTCGATCTCGATCGCTTCACTATTTCTGGAAGCTTCTAAAGCTTGTGGTGTATTAGCTTTATTATAAAATCGACTATCCATGCCAATGACATTATTAGCACCTTGAGGTGGTACGGAATTTATACTCTTTTCACTCAAACTTTCAAATGAGGCATGAGTACTTGCACTTGCATGATGCTGCTTGCCCAAAATCATTTGCTCAACTGGTTGTTTTTCCACTCGATTATCAGAACTACCATTTACAACACGGTTACCTTTGCCATGTAGAATGTTACCCTCAAGTCCGGAATTCCCAACCTATCAGACAAAAACAATATTTAGATTCAATTTATGATTGAATGCAAATAGGATAAAAAATAGGAAACCCTCATATGAGCTTGGCTTGCTAGATGTATTTTAGCAGGAATTCAAAATTAGTTGATACAATGGCCAGCAAAATAACAGAATCACAAGATAGACATGATTTCCTATATTCAGTATTAGATACAAGTTTATAAGTTCTTCATTTGGAATCAATATAAAAGCAATACCCATGCAAAGATTAAGAAAAAAGATAATGATCTTGGAAAATTCTTCATCAGTTGAAAAAAGTACATAATGGTTACCTCCACTTGATGGGGAAGGTTCAAGGATTTTGTTCCAATGTTTCTTTCCAAAACTGTGCTAGCAAAACCAGGGGGCACAAGAGGTCTAGGAGCAGGAGTCTGCAAAGGTAAAGTAGACTTTTCCCCATCATTATTTGATGCTGGTGGTACGCGAGGGTCAGCTGTTTCACTGCTTCTTGGTAAAAGTCTCTTCTCCTCTTTGGAATTATCATCTAACAGCGAAGAAAAATCAAAGCCACCTTTATTCTTCTCCGGCTTCAGCTTCTGCTTTTCTTGAAATGCTTTCTGCTGCTCTTTCCTCATTAGTTCAAAGGAATCTAGGAGAAAAACCATCAAATTTCAAACTTGCATATATAACTGACAGCAAAAATATACTGCCCAGGCTAAAGAGATACAAAAGGCACAAAACAGCAGAAAACTTGCAATCACTTCTACCAACCACCTAAAGATAAGAACAAGTACCTCTTCTCTTTCTTTCCTCTTCTGCTCTGTCTTCACTTGCATTATCAGAGGAACCAAAAGTTTCATCATTAAGTGAGTCTGTAATCTCTTTTCGTGTGAGAGGTGCCGCCTACAAATTATAGGGCAAAGGAAAAGAAATAGTTTGAAATACTTTTCTCTGCATTATACTATTTTTAAAGACATAAAATTATACTGCAGAAACTGGTGGATAAGAAGTTCAATAGTGCAGGGATTATGCTTTCTCAGAATTTTTTTAGAAGACATGTAGGGCTACAAATAAGTCAAAAGCTTACTTTATAAGGACGTGGAGGCTGATACGGTTCGTTGGTTCTACTTAGCTGATAGGTATCATTTGGTCGACCTTTGGCTGCCGCTATCCCTCCAGCAAACCCAGCTGGTCTTGGAAAGGAACCACTTCCGAGAAGTCCATCATGCTCAGGGACCTGCCAAGGCCGCTGAGACTGGTTCCCATAGTGCCTTCCAGAATCTGTATATTCAACAGATGGGTAAATACAAATTCAGATATCTATTTTTGTGGAGTAAACAGACAGCAATACATGTATGCAAAATGAATAGCCACAGTATGAGCCTCACACTCAAGAATCATGATTCTTGATTGATACAAGGAAATGAAGAGTAGGATTTCAACAGTTAACTTGGGCACCAAAGGACACCACTAGTCGATATATCCTAATCAATATGTCTAACAACTAATCCTTACACTTTCTCGCCATAAATATCAGTTGTTCTGAACATTTGTCTCAACTCTCAACTCTCAACTCCAAAGGATATCCAATAACAACTTAATGTGGATACATTTAAGCACTATCCTTGAAGTATTAGTAATTACTCATAAAGGAACTTAATAATGCAAGCTTGACAGGGTAAGTATTATTTTACCCTTATAAACAAAAAAAATCGCCTAGTAGATTGGACTTAATTCCCCATAAGAAGAGTTCCCAAGTTTCTTGATAAGATATTCTTCTGCCAAATGACTTAAGTTCAAGTTCTAAGCACTGACTTTACAGGCCAGCCCTACTTGGTATTTAAAAACTCCTGTAATTACTCCAGTCTACCATTGTACCATGCAATTAACAAACATATGAAACCATCCTCTGAAATGTACATATCTAGATACATTTGGAACCATCATAGAAGACCATACACAGAAATTCAATTTCAAAGTCAATAATGATAATTAACCCACCAGAGTCCTTGTCAGATTGCGTGTTATCTATATCACTGCGACCAGAAGAACGACTTTCCCACCTACCATGAAGAGGCCGTGAATAGCCGACCGCATCACCCCTAGTAGGAGGGGATGAACCATAATCATTTCGCCTGAGACTATTTGCTGACAAAGCACTAGATGTCCTTTGCCTATCTCTGAAAGCATCCTCTAATTCACTGATGTGAAAGGGGAAGGAATGGAAACAAAAAACATACACTATCAGCAAGACTTGACACAAGAGCAGGGCAATATCAATAACCAAATTAAGTATATGTAAACCCCTAGTTTATGAAATGCAGACTACAGATACAAGTGAACTACTTGACAGATGCGATTCACCTTAGGAATGACTGGTCAAAACCATCAGGTAATTTCTTGCAGGATTCTAACTCTCTCAATGACAGCAGAAACTCCCTCGTATACGATATTTTCACGTTCCTGGATCATTAATGTTTGTTATCTCACCATCATCAAGGGAACATATAAACATCTATAACTCATATCACATCCTAGCAATCACAAAAACTAAAAACGCCAACGAAAAATGCATTACTTTTGAACTTCATGATTCGTTTCGGCAGGCTGATCCGGCAAGCGTTGCTCTTCGTTCTCTACGCTCATTGTGCAAACACTCACTGCAAGCAGTATACCCCCAACTACAAACCGCAACTCCTAATCAACCTTGTGCACTCAAAAGTCACTACTCCAAGCTCAAACCATAAAACCCATAAACCATATTGAATTCACTACTTTCACACAAAAAAAAGCTTCAATCTTTCCACTAATTGCTACACTTAGCTCCCAACCCAGAAACCCCAACCTCAATTCCACGCCGAAAAGTTTCGAAAAACTCCAATCAACCACAACATCCCTAATCAAATTCACCAAGATCCTAATTCATTTTCTACCGATCCAGCAAAAACCAAACACTAACAGATATACAAAAAAGCAACTATCTTTCAGCAAAAACCAAACGTGGATTTCAAGAAATCGCAAGAAAACAAAGAAGCCTCATAATCTGAGCCGCCTAGGGTTTTCTGTTCAAAATGTTAACAAAGATTTTTAAGGGTCTTCGCAGAGACGGACGGCCGGGATTGAAATGAGGATTGGGTTCAGTCAAAGATTAGGGTTTTGGATTGAGACGGATTCAATTTCATATTTCGATCGAAGGCGATGGAGTTGTTTTTTAGAGAGAGAAAGTTTTAGAGAGAAAGCAATAGAGAGCGAAGATGGTCTGGATTTGGTCTGTGTTAGCCTGAAATGACGTTCTTCACCTTCTTCACAGCGCAGCGAGAAAAACAAATATTACTATTTTTAACGGATCTCACGCGTTGATGTAATTTGTGACCCGCACGCTCGCAAATTGGTCATCTACTCTCGTGTGCATTTTGAAAAATGTTTTAACAATTTTTTTTGGAAAATTTGATCTAATAATTGCATATAATGAAGGACATCAATCAATTCTCTTCTTATTGATAGAATTAAATATTTTATATAGAAAAATGTATGAGACTTTTGAGTTATTATATAATTATGTTTAAAACCTATTATAGCATGGATTGTTACATAAAACCTGTATATAAGGTATGAACCAAGACACACATATATATATATTAAATATTCTAATACATGACAAATATTGCATATAATGAAGGACATGAGTATGAACTGTTGTTATTCATGAGTTGTTGTCATTGTGAATTACTACTTCACAATGCAAAGTGATGGTGTAGTTCAATACGAAAAATTAATCGGGTACATAAGTGATTTAGAGTAAAATGTGTGGTTGTTTAGATTGTTCAAAATATTTACTAACATGTTATGTAAGCATTGTTTTTCCATTATACTAATATTGTCAGCTAGCCTTCTGAGCCAAAACACCACCACTAATTAGGCATGTCGATGAGTCTATATCATTCACCTATTATTGATTTATGATGCAAAGCTTGCAATTTTCACAAGGCTGAATTCCATGATGTTGTTACTCCTTGTTAGAAGGCGATCTGGTCCAATACAGCAGTACTAGTCAATTGTGTGGTTGATTCCACACTTGTAATTTATTGTCGTTTAGATTATTCATTCGTTTAAAAAAGAATCACGATGGGTAAATTTTAATTTTTCCTAATTTGTTAATTTGTATTTTTAAAAGTGTAAAATATTGTCTAGATGATATATTTATAAATTATAATTTGACTGATAACTAAAATACAGTTTGATAAACTTTTTTTAAAAAAGAAAAGAATAATATTGATCTCATCTTTTTCTTAAATGAATTATGTCATCACATGTCATGTTTTACGATGGATTCTCAGCTAGTCTACCATCACCTTATCCTATCTCATTCACAAAACACCACACACATCAATCACCCCCAACCTTCTCCAATTTTACAATAGAAACCACACCTAGTCATTGGTCATTTTCGTAAATAACTCCAAAACCCTCTTTCCCTCCCACCCCATCAAAACCTTACCTCACTCACCTCAAAACCACACGACCCAGACTGAAACAGAGACTTCTACCAAAACCCCCAAATGGCGTGCCCTATCCTACGCTCGTCGACGTCGACGTTTCACGGCCAGTTCCCAATTGCGGCTTCCCCGCCGCGGCTCTCGTTCGGAAGCCCTAGAAATGTGAGCGTGGTGAAGGCCGCGGATGTTGTGCTGGTGGAGAAGACCGAGTCGGAGAAGGTCAGTCGGCTCAAGACGGCTTACCTTGAGAGAATCATCCCTAAGCTCAAAGAAGAGTTCTCATATCATAACATCCATGAGGTGAATAAAGCTTAAACTTTTTGTAATTTTAGTCCAATTTTAAATATAATTAGTTGTTTTTTCAATTTAATTTCATGAATTAGGGTTTACTTTGGGTTTGATAGAGTAAATCAAGTAACTTTTTTGTTTAAAGAGTTCATTTTTGACAATGTGGTTAGGTTTTAATTTGATTTGTTGTTTTTTATACTTGTTTGTGTTATTGGGGAGTGAGGTTGAGTGTTTTATTGAAGTTTTGTTATGTTGGTGATTTGGTGCAATGGGGGACTTGTTTGTAGGTTCCGAAGGTTGAGAAGATTGTGGTGAACTGTGGTATTGGAGATGCGCAGCAGAATTCTAAGGGGTTGGAAGCGGCAATGCGTGACTTGGCACTCATTACAGGGCAGAGACCTGTGAAGACACGAGCGAAGGCTTCCCTTGCACAGTTTAAGATCAGGGAGGGTCAGCCTCTTGGGATTGCTGTGACGCTCAGAGGAAATGTGAGCATTCTTTTCCTTTTCTTCGTATTGTGAATCATATTGTCAGCTTGATTTCCTCTAGATATTAAGAAGACCAAATTTTTTATTGCTTTGTGAGATATTCTTTCAATCATGTTTTTTAATCAATTCTGGTACAATATTCATAGTTTTGTTAATCAAGATTCAGAATAGTGGCTTATGCCGAGGCCCGTGTGGTACTGTTTTACATGAAAATGGTAGCACAACACTTAGATTCTTTTCTTATGCCCTTGGTAGTAGATTGAACTAATGCTCAGTTACAAGTTAGTCTGGTAATGATGGCGCCCCAAAAAGAGTTAAAGTTTAGCTTATTCTTTTCTATAAGGTTCTACCATGGCCAACGGTGCTTCCTCTCTTTCTATCTTGCGGATGGAAGAAATGACCTGATGCGAAATGGTATGGTTGATATGGATACGATTATATGTATGGTTGTTAGAAAGGAGGATAGGGGCACCAGGGACTCTATTTCAGTTGTGTGGTACTAGGTACTCACATTGATGTTACAATGATGAGGGGGTTTATCACCAAGTCAACATCAAAGTTTATTAAATGTGACTAGTGAGTTGTAACCCTACATTGATGATAGTGATGGTGATGATATTGATACAAGGAATCAGTACTTAGAGCATCTCCAACCCTTAGTCTAAAACCTATAATAGTTTTAGGATTTATAAAATCTTATCCCCAACCCTTTAGTCAAGTTGAGCTAAAATAGGATTTACCTAAAATGTGTTATATTTTGACTCAACCAAATAGGACCAAAACCTATAATTTATGAGGATGAGTGTGTGTAGGCCATTGTCATATTTTATTAATGTAATGATATAATATAATTAAACAATTAGGTTTCACTCTATATGTGATTAAATAATGATATAAAATAATCAAATAGGTTTAGGTTTTGGCTCCATAGGTTGAAGATGCAAAACCTATACGAATAATTATAGGTTGTGTGGCCTAAAATTTGAATATAGATTTAGGTTTTAGACCAATTGTTGGAGATGCCCTTAGTTGCACAAAATTAACTAGTACTTGAGAACCTTTACTTGTGTTCATGAATCTCTCTCTTTCAATCTTATTTCCTTTGTGCGTGGATCTGGTCTCTTGAAAGTTTATCTATCATTCATAATTCCCATTCAAATGCATGAAATCTCATGCACCAACTGTTGACTTTACAGGTGATGTATGCCTTCCTTGATCGCCTCATTAACTTGGGTTTTCCCAGGACAAGGGATTTCCAAGGTCTCAACCCGAACAGCTTTGATGGAAACGGAAATTACGGCGTTGGAATCAAGGAACAGAGTGTGTTCCCAGAGATCAAGTTTGATCTTGGCAAGGGCAGGGGAATGGATGTCTGCATCAAAACAACAGCCAAAACAGATAAAGAAGCTCAAACCCTTTTGGCTCTAATGGGAATGCCATTCAGAGAGACCGGCCCTGTAACTGAAGTGCGAAAGAAGAAGCTGAGGTCTCACCATTTCAGTCGAAAGGGAACTGGAAGAAAATGAGTTCTCACCTCCCTGAGATAGGAAACATTTTGCTGTTGTATTTTGCAAAGTTCAGTCACCAAAAAACCATCCTTATATGTTAAAAATGTTCAATGAAAATGTTCTTGTTGTGTAAGTGTAAATCATCCAGCAATTAACTAAAACATTTGGTATTTTCTGTTCATTCTAGAGGACCATGAATGTGGTACAGTGACTTCTCTGGTCGTACGTATGAATATGATCTTTTCCTTTGTTGTGTACAATGAAAACCGTCATATGGACCTGACGTTGAATCCCAGCAGAATCATATGCCACGTGTATATTATCATTGCCAACCCAACAAAATATAGCAAAATAACGAAAGAATCTTAAATAACGTAGGCGGCCTCTGTTTGACAGTGATGATCATTTGAACCCTGTAATTAGTCTCCTTTTTTTTGAACAGGTGTAATTAGTCTCCCTCAAACCTTTGATTTTCTTTGCAAAGCTCAAAGCTTTAGAGAAGAAAACCCAAAAAGACTAAAGCTTTATAAAGAAAAAAGAGATGGGTAGCATTAATCAGATAGCATTGGGTTGCGGAATAGCTACACTCAGAGTTTCAATGGCGAAACCATCGTGGGCTGTGAGAGCTGAGCTTCCCGGAGCCCCTAATCTCTTTGCCGAGAGGTCCACTCTCCGAAGTGGATCTTCCTCTTCTCGCCGGCGTGACCTTGTTTTCGTCGTCAATCCTGCAGGTCTTTTTTTCTCTGTTTTTGTTTTTTGGGTTGTTATTGTTGTTGTTGTTATTGTTATTTTGAGGATTGGTGATTAGTGAAAGTGGGGGAATTGGAGCAGGTGCTAATGGGAGGACTGGTAAGGAGTGGAAGAAGCTGCTTCCTTTTTTGAGGTCACGTCTTGGTGCTGATTGCAATGTGAGTTTTTCTTTTTCTTTGTTTGGTTTGTTGTTAGTTTGTTACCAAGTTTTGAGCTTTACCCTGATATAGAATTATGGTTGATTAGTTCATGTGAGGTTGGAATATGGAGGCATTGGTTTTTGTGTCATTGTTGGTGATAGATGAATTGTTTGTAGATGTTGTTTTAGATTGGTTTGTGTTGCTTGGTAATTGATATGATCAGTAGGGGTTTGTTTATTCAATGAAAAATGTCTATATGTCGAAAAGGGGCGGTTAGAGGAGTGCTCTAACAGTGTTGAATCATGTATATTTATGAAATCGAAGTTTATTTCCAAGTGACTTCCTGATTTGAGGGTTAAAGTTATCACTCTGTAATGGAAATCAAGGTTGATTGCTGTCCTCAGTGTTCTGTGGTTTGAAGTACCTGTATATGGTGGATGTAGCAAATGGCTTAGTGTATATTTACTATTCACCACACTTTTATGAATATAGATCCAGCTCAATTAGGCTAAGTATGGTGACATGGACCATATTGTGCTATCCTACTATCAGTCTGCAGCCTAAGCTGTATTTGTTTTGGTTTTCCTCTGGGACGCAGCTATGAACTTAAATATTTGCTTGTCTATCTTATGGGCAGATATGTGAGTCTTTAACATCAGGTCCTTCTCATGCAATTGACATAACGCGGGAGGTGAGCTTTTGTACTGTTATTGTTTGCGCTCGAACTAAATCTAGTTTGTTTGCGGGAAGATTGGTTTAACATGGGAGCTATGATTCTAATGATATGCAGGCTATACGGGAGGGTGCAGATGCTGTGATCGTGGTGGGGGGAGATGGAACTTTGCATGAGGTATTGAGATTTGGAAGTCCATGGAAGGGTTGCGATGACTAGTCAATTGTATTTTCTCCTCTGCCCTGGGTCTGGGTCTTTCATATTCTGCAAATGACTGGTTAAGAGTAAATATACTCTTTACCATCTTTTGATCTGACATTTTGGTGTACTGATGTGGCTTTAAAAATAAGGAATGAATCGAACTCTCAAATTCTTAACAAGTGATAAATTTTTTGATGTAGGATTTGGCTTCAGTTACGGGCATAAACAGTTTTACCATAAGCAATGGTTTAATTTTATAAAAACTTTTGGTACATGTAACTTTCAACATTGCAAGGTTCTATTGGTATGTGCTACTAATGTATACACATTTGATCTATACCATTTCTCATCTACATTGGCTTCTGATAATCAGGTTGTGAATGGATTCTTTTGGGCTGGAAAACCTGTTACTAATTATGATAAAGAGGCCACCCATTCAACTGCCCTCGGTGTAAGTGACCTTAGGAGTCTAGTGATTGTAATTTAAATTCTTCTTATCATTGTAGTTATTGTCAAATACAGTCATTAGTAAAATGCTCTATTGATCCATAAACCGCCTGCTTTGGATTTCTGAAGTTAATATATGTTTATTTTGTGATTTCTACAGCTCATTCCCTTGGGAACTGGGTCCGATTTTGCCAGATCATTTGGCTGGTTAGTTCATGCATTTCAATCTGGTTTCATATGAATCGTTGTAAGTTCACTTGGTCAAGATTGTTGAATATCTACTATTTTATCAGGAAAAATAATCCTTATGAAGCCATCGAACGCATAGCCAAAGGTTCTCTCTCTCTCTCTCAATCTTTATATTTTATGTTTCTGTTTTTAACATCTCTTTTATGTAATACATCTTCGGTTGATAGTCAAGGAGCTTTCACTTATTGAATTGCATTCACTTTGTGAATTATATACGCTGAAGGCAGAGATGTATGATTGTCTTCTGCAGGACAGAGATCACGAATAGATGTTGGAGTTATTTGTGGAGAGACTGATGAACCTCATTACTTTGTTAATGTTGCTGACATTCACTTGTAAGTTCAACTTGGAAAGTTTTCACTAGACACATGCTGATCTTAAACATTCTTTCTGACATTTTGTTGGGGTCGATATTTTGTAGGAGTGCAAAAGCAGGATACCATGCTTCTAAATACAAGAGATTCGGAAAATTGTGCTATGTTATCGGTGCTTTGAAAGGCTTTATCGGGCACCGTAATCAAGACCTTAAGATCAAGGTCTGTATTGTATTGCTTCCGTATTCTTGACCTGAAAAACATGTATCATCCACAGTTCCAGACCACTTAATAGAATGTTGTTGATCTAGGTCAATGAAGGGGAGTGGGAAGTATATCCTCAAGTAACTGCCCTTTGCATTGGAAATGCTAAGTACTTTGGTGGTGGCATGAAAATTACACCAAATGCTGATCCTCAGAATGGAAAATTTGAGGTGGATTAGTTTTCCTATACCTATGCTTCCTAATTGATAGAAAAGTATATAATGCAGCATGCAGGGTTCTTGTCTAATATGTCTGAACTGCGTTCTGAACTTTCTTGGCAGGTTGTGATTCTTCAGGACTTCAAGTGGTATGACTTCCTGTTAATGCTGCATAAGCTGTACAATGGAACTCATCTATCAGTGGAAAATGTATCTTCAAGAAGGTCGGTCATGTTTGCTGAAGCTGTCTCAGGCTAATATAGATATCATGTTTTTTTCCTGCTCCTGCCCTCCTCTCTTTATATATTTACATAGGAAACTGATAACTGAAAGCCAAAGCCAAAAAGGTGTCCAAATGAGCTCGTAGATCTAATTTATCCACTGCTACTAGATGAGGTTTTCCTAGTGTGCTTTTCTTTTATTCAATTTGTTCTTCTTGCAGCGTGCATTCTATTGAAGTGGAGGAGATTTCAGGAAGTGGCAGCATATATGTTCAATCAGATGGCGAACATTTAGGATGTCTGCCTAGAAAATTTTGTATATTACCTTCTGCAGTTGAGATGATATGTTGACATTCTACAGAACTTGTGCTTGGTGGTAATTCAATAGTAGTGTTCGTGGAGGTGTCTGAGCATCACAACCGATGCTGCAGAGAAAATAGACTGGAAAATTCTTTCCCATGGAATAATCAATCAGATCAACAAGCTATAATATGGGTGCCTTCATAACTGAAGCCAAAGAAACTATGAGAGTTACAGGTCGACATAACTTTTCATCTAACTTCTACAACTTGCACTCTCCAAACAATCATGTTGGAGCTACTGATGCGTCGTCCATGCTGGCTCTTCAATACTATTGACCTGATACATTTTGGTGTGACCAAATGTTAAACTGAAGTACTCTCCTTTACTGGGGATTTGCATATTTTTCTTTGTAGTCCATGGTTCATCATTCTTCCTCACTTTTAGGCAAAGGATTTTTAGAACTCATGAGTCGAAGTTGTGTTGGTAGCTGCAACACAAACTAGAAATCTTAGTAATAGGAAACTGTGGTTCAAAGATAAGAACAGTACAATATGGTTGCTGATTTGAGGGTTAAGAACAGTACTCTTAATGCTCAAGGCATTTGCTATTTCATGAGCCTCTTGCCATTGCCACTGAAACTATCCTTGAAGAAATTCTTGGAATTCCTAGAAGTAGGAGTTTTAGAACCCGTAGTATTGGTTAGTTTTCTTCTGTAGTTTTTGTTTTGAGCTCTTTGGCCTCGTTCTTACAAAAAAAGAGATAACAACAGTACAAGTGCAGTAAATTTTGGTCACATGGACGAGGTTTACTTCTGTACTTTGACATCACTGAATGTTGAATAAAGGGTCAAACTTTTCACTACAGCTTTGTTCTTAAAAACCTTCTGCCTTTTGATTCAATGGTTCATAAAAACTTGACAATTCTTTGTGAAGTTGACATTTGGAGACTTCTTTTCCTCTGAGGTATATCTATGGTTTATATTCATTCAGGTGCTAGATATTTAACTCCAACCTTAGGCTCTGCTTCTCTCTTTTCAAATGGCAAACATTATCTCCTATGCTTCCATTACACCACGCCTCACTGCTCAGCACCACTTCCTCAATTTCCAGCCAAACCAGCGTTACAGTATCTGCAGAATTCATTGCAGTGGAGAAAATTCAACAAGCAAATCGCCTTCCAATAAAGAATCTCAACCTGAAAATGCAAATGTAGTGCTTAAGGTTGCTTGGTATGCCTCTGAGTTTTTGGGCATTGCCACTTCATTTTTCAACCCACCGTCCAAAGTTGAATCTCCTGAAACTGCTGTTGAGCTTGCAAGAGATGGGTCTGGAGCCGTTGATCGTGCCGGAGTAGTAAAATCAATCAAGGATGACTTTGAAAGATCTTACTTTGTCACAGGTTAGAGAAAACAATTCAATGCTACATTTTATTGAACTCTTAGGTTTCATATGAGTAATGATTTTCATGCTGATTACTAGGTAACCTTACACTTGATGCTTATGAAGAAGATTGTGAATTTGCTGATCCTGCAAGCTCATTTAAAGGGCTTCAACGTTTCAAAAGGAACTGTACTAATTTTGGCTCCCTTTTAATCAAGTCAAATATGAAGCTTCTGAAGTGGGAAAATTTTGAGGTAATATATCACCAATTCCCCATTTCCATGAATTCTCTGATTATAATTTTTTGCTGCCACCTTGACTGAAGAAGTTTAATCACCTCATATCATTTCAGTTTTCTTTCACTGTACTTTCTGCAAATATGGCATCACACTTTTTGTTTGGTTACAGGATAAAGGAATTGGTCACTGGAGATTCAGCTGTATCTTGTCATTCCCTTGGAGGCCAATTCTATCTGGTATGTTTTTGTACAATCACTACATGATGTATCAAATACAGCAATTCACGCTGTGACGATTGGAACATAGGACATTTCCATGGAATAATATCTTTTGATCACCTGTAATAGCACTAGAAATAAAAAAAACTTGTCAATCCAGTCCATGTTTAAACTTTATTATCAAACCGTTTGTTAGCTACCTCATTTGCTGCATGGGGAAAACACCCAATATTCCAAAAATCTAAGGGGCACCTCAAGAAAGACTGTCACTTTCATTAGCTAGTTTACTAAGGTAAATGCTTATTCTGAACCATTATGATTTTTTTGTTGGCTTGTTGCAGCAAGTGGATACACTGAATACTACTTTGATAAACAGTCAGGGAAAGTGTCCAGGTAACTTGTTGTTACTTGTTCCCTCTATTCCAATCTTTTCATATATAACTCTAAGTAGCTATGTAAATTATCAGGCATGTAGAGCACTGGAATGTTCCCAAAATGGTTTTGCTGAAGCAGATTTTGAAGCCAAGCAGGGGATTCTGGCTTAAGAAAACAGGTGGTTGAAGAATTGCTGTTTGTGGAAAAGGTGGATCAGAATAACAAGCTATGGTCAACTTCTTCAGACTGATCACAATTTTGATGGTTTTTGTACTGGAAAAGGAAGTTGTAATTGATTAAGGGGTGACCTAGTGGTAGTATATAGTAATGTTGATGTATTATCATTTATAAGTTATCTATGAGAATTGTACATCAATGACCAAAATGAAGGTGAACTGGGCTGATTTCAAAGCACCAGATTTGCTACTGTCCCCTTACAGAAATCCTACATTAATCACTGCACATAGCAAAATTTGGAAAACTGAGTCTGCTTGATAGTATTTGTAATGGGAGTAGCCGGTAGGATAGAGTTTGAAAATGATGTAAAGGTGTTAATAAGAGCCACCAACCTACTATACATATTATTTTGGTTAGTCCAGTCTACTATATTTGTTTTTTTTTTTTGCATAGTCAAGTCTCTTATAATGCATATTCTTTCTACGAGGACTCAGGTCTACTACTACTACTACTGCTCCTATATATGACACCAAAGATTGTTTGTTTTGGACAAAACCTTTCTCTCTGCACATTCAGACTGAGCCATGGCGTTCCCTTTCTTGGATGTAGTTGTCGGTACGAATCAATTTCTATCTCTTACTTTATCTAGTCTTTTCCTCTGCTCACTTTCAAGTTCCATAGCTTGTAACTGCTTTTAACTTGTAAGCTTGTAACTGCTTTTAATTTACATGCTTTTTACAGGTTATATGATATTGATGTACATCTTTGAAACTTACTTGGATTTGAGGCAGCATTCAGCTCTTAAACTTCCAACCCTTCCTACAACTTTGGACGGAGTGATAAGCCAAGAAAAGTTTGAGAAGTCGCGAGCCTACTGTCTTGAAAGAAGGTATATCTGATTTTTTTGTCTCCATCTGTCTCCTTGGTAATCTTAAATGATGCTTTTTCCTTTTCTTGATTTTCAGTCGCTTCCATTTTGTTCATGAGTTGGTTAGAATACTTGTGGACTCGGCAATATTGTTCTTTAAGGTTTTGCCTTGGTTTTGGAAGGTATGTACTATGTAATTTAGAAAGGAATTCTGTTTGTGATAATCTGCTTGATGCTCTACTGTTGTTGTTTGATTAGTTCTGTTTTCCTTTTTGACAATCTCAGAAATCAGGAAATTTTGTAGCTCTAGTTGGCCTCAATGAAGAAAATGAGATACTGCATACCCTTGCATTTTTAGCTGGTGTTCTGATTTGGCTGGAGGTTAGCATATTATTGCTAATAGCTTATAATTAAGTTACTGAGAATTAATGATCAATTAAATTAGTATCAGAATTACAATTTTCTAGATACTGATTGCTTATAAAGGTATTGATACTCTACATTTCTGGATCAGATCACAAGTTTACCATTTTCTCTCTACTCCATATTTGTGATCGAAGCCCGTCATGGTTTTAATAAGGTTTGTATTGCTACTCAGACCTCATCATGTTTCATTCCATTTTTTATCTCTATCATTTCTTGTTGCTTTAACTTCTAACATGAATTTGTATCTGTTTTACAGCGAACAATATGGTTATTCTTAAGTGACAGGTTGAAAGGAATTTGTCTTTTTGTTATACTTGTCCCACCTATAGTGTCTGCAGCAATTTTAATTATAAAGGTAAACTCAAGTACTGTATTTTGAGCATATCAGCTTTCTATTTGCATTGCTTGGTTTCTAATCACTGTTTCTTCAAACCTCATAAATTTATTGTTTGATTTCCTTTTCATGTTCAACTATGTGGTTACAGAAAGGAGGTGCTTACTCGGTCATTTATCTGTGGCTGCTCACGTTTGTTCTTTCTCTTGTGATGATGACAATCTACCCTATTCTAATAGCCCCACTCTTTCACCAGTTCACCCCTGTGAGTTTCCAAAATACTAAATGATGACTACTGAATTCGATTCTATTCGTTCGTCTTGTTATTATGTTTGGTCATGTTGTCATAATTTCCTTGTTACATGTGACATTAGCTTCCAGAGGGCCAGCTAAGAGAGAAAATTGAGACGCTTGCTTCGTCCCTCAAGTTTCCATTGAAGAAGCTGTTTGTGGTTGATGGATCTACAAGATCAAGTCACAGCAATGCGAGGATTCAACTTTTTCATCATCTTTATTTTGTTCTAAATAATGGTTGTACTTGTGGACTTACTGATCTCTCCTGTTTGTCATCTTACAGGCATATATGTATGGATTTTTTAACAACAAGAGGATTGTTCTCTATGATACACTGATTCAGCAGGTATTTAACACCTTTGCATTTTCATGGTTAGTTAATTTGTTGCACCAAGTCATTTATCTGAGAAATTGATGATTGCAGTGCGAAAATGATGATGAAATTGTAGCTGTTATAGCTCATGAGCTAGGCCATTGGAAGCGTAATCACATAGTCTACTTTCTAATTGCCAACCAGGTATTTATGCTGTCATCTTGTATTGCAAATTTATGTCAGTGAAGCATCTGGTTGATTTTGAATTCCTGATCAGTTATCTTTAATCTTGCTTTATGATTTCTCTACTTTGACGCAGATCTGTGCACTATTATACATTGGGGGTTACACTCTTGTGAGGAACTGGAGCAGTCTGTTTCAAAGTTTTGGGTTTCATACAAGACCACTAATCATTGCTCTTATCATATTTCAGGTATCAATACATAGCCTTTTTGCTATTGCCACTTTCTTTATTCCAGTTTTTCTTTATGCTAATCTTGTGGTTCTGATCTTTATGTCATAAGTAGAAAAGAATGGTTTGATAATGGTTTCAATAATATTATTATTCTCCAATGGAGGTATATATACAGATACAATTATGGATTTAATAGGAAAACAATATCTCCTATATCTATACAGAATATTTAACCTCTATCTACAAGGAAAGTATATATTTGAGAATATTCTACACTCTCCCTCAAGTTGGTGCATAGATATCGATCATGCCCAACTTGTCTACCGAATTGTCAAATACTTTCCTTAACACTCTTTTCGTAAGAACATCTGCTAATTGATCTTCTGTATACTGATAAAGGCATTTTCACACACCAATTAAGGTGCATAAAAACAACTTATGAATTACCCTACAAGGTATATATGGTCGAAGATAGTATATGAAAGTAGGGATCGAACCCGCAAGGGATTGGGATAAAGCTGCAACTACAATGACTCAAAACAAATAAAAACGACAGAACTGACCAGTCAGGAAAACCTGACTAGTTGACGACTCTAGACTACTCCAAATGACCTGAAATTTGGAGACAACTAACTAGACACGTAAAACTAAGTACTGACAAAGTTTTAGATTTTTCTGAATTGATTTGATATTTTTAACACTAAATAGAAAACAGACAATGAAAACTGACGAAAATGATAAAAACTAGAATTGGCACAGTTTTGTAAATCAATGAGATGGAGAAGCTAGGGTTTCGAAATCCACCACCAAACAATCATACATCAACATCATGAACTCAGATTAACAAGTATTGAATTCCCATGGATGACTATGCTCACGAAAGGTCCTTGGTATATGGATGCACTCTCGTATCCATTCTCTCTTACTTAGTATGTTAAGCATTTGGTATGAATGTCATAACCTATTCTCTAACATGCAGTCATGCTTGGTATATGCTCAGATTTAACACATCAGAGATCATTAAGTTCTAAGAGAATATGAACATAGCAAGAATCCTAGAACATGGTATGTATCCTAAGTATCCTTGAAACAATTTCATACAAGCACCGCAGCTCTTGTCGCGCCACAAATAAAACACACAATGATACTGGTCGTCACGCATGTGTTTATGGCTGGTCGATCCTAAAACATGCTCCTAAGGTCGCGAATCAAAGAAACACATAAGAGAATAACAGTTTACGAACAATGAAATTGTTATCATCCGAGAAACAAAACTTATATAAATCCGAATATCAAAACATCAAAGTAATCATGTCTAGGGCTTCAATCTAGCCCTAACCACAAGAAGTTTAGCTACTCATGACTGTAAACGAAAACCCAAAAGAATACATGAAGATGGAAGAAGAACCGGTGCACAGCCCTGCTGGTGCACGTCTGGGTGCACAGCGACTGGGCGCTGGTGCTCTGCTGGTGCGCGCGAGGTGCACGTCTGGGTGCACAGCGACTGCCCTTTTCTTTTCCTTCTCTCGGCTGTCACAAGTCTTCTTCCGCAAAAAGTCCCCTTCTCAGCTGCTATTAGGGTTCTTTATATATGATTCCTCAACCCTAGACTCTTCCTTAATGGTCGTGGACTTCTTAACTTCCAAGGAAAAGCCCAATGGATTAAAATGTGAACGCTTCGGTCTTCCTTGTCCATCAAGGTTTCCTCAAGTGATTGGAACTCCTTCCTTTGACACGGATTAAGCCAACTTCTCCATATTTGCTCCCGAAACCTACGAAATACGAGAAATCAAATAAATAACTAAGATAAATAAGAAATATGGCCAAAACACTATAATACTAAACACTATAAAACGTCACATAAATGCTCCTATCATATACACAAAAGGAAAACGAATTATTCTCCTGTCCAAGTTCTCTTTAATGAAATGACGGTCTACTTCCACATGTTTCGTTCGATCATGTTGAACAGGATTATGAGCAATCTCAATAGCAGACGTGTTATCACAATGCAAGTCCATAAGATTCTTGAGCTTGAAACCAAACTCCTTCAACACATTACGTATCCATAGCATCTCACACACTCCATGCGCCATACCTCGAAATTCTGCTTCAGCACTTGACCTGGCAACAACCTTTTGCTTCTTACTTCGCCAAGTCACAAGGTTTCCTCCAACATATATAAAATACCCAGATGTAGACCGCATGTTAGTCTTATCACCAGCCCAATCTGCATCAGTGAATCCAACAACATCAAATTCTCCTTTTTTCTCAAACAATAATCCTTTGTCTGGTGTCATCTTCAAGTACTTCAAGATACGATATACCACATCCATATGCTCTTTACTGGGACAATGCATAAACTGACTGACAACACTTACAACATAAACAATATCAGGTCTAGTATGAGAAAGATAAATAAGTCTCCCCACTAGACGTTGGTACCTCTCTTTGTCAGTTGGAACTTGATTCGGGTAGATGACGAGGTTGTGATTCATTTCAATTGTGTTTCAACAGGCTTGCAGTCAAGCATTCCAGTTTTAGCTAGCAAATCAAGTACATATTTGCGTTGGGATAAAGAAATCCCCTTCTTTGATCTTGCAACTTCAATCCCAAGAAAATATTTTAACTGTTCAAGATCTTTCATCTCAAATTCCTTCGAAAGATACTTTTGTAGAGCTTCCATCACTTTCAGGTCATCTTCTGTAACAATCATGTCATCAACATACATAATTAGAGTAGTGACCTTACCCTGACTACGCTTGATGAACAAAGTGTGATATGAGTTACTTTGTCTGTAACCAAACATCATCATTGATTTGGAAAATCTTCCAAACCATGCTCTCGACGATTGCTTAAGTCCATACAAAGACTTTTTCAACTTACAAACTTTTCCTAAATCACAAGATCTGCATTTAACTCCTGGCGGCATGTCCATGTATACCTCCTCCTCCAAATTTCCATTGAGAAAAGCATTCTTCACATCAAATTGTCGTAGGGGCCAATCTTTAGTTGTTGCAAGGGAAATTAAGATTCGGACAGTGTTAATCTTCGCTACAGGTGTAAATGTTTCTTCGTAGTCAATTCCATAGCGCTGGGACTCCCATCAGCTTTAAGTTTTACAGTGAATACCCAATGACATCCAACAGTCTTCTTCCCAACAGGCATAGTCACAATATCCCAAGTCGAGTTTTTCTGCAATGTCTCTAGTTCTTCATTCATTGCTTGAGTCCACTTGGGATCTACCATTGTGTCCTGTAATTGATTAATGACAAGAGCATGTGACCCAGACAACCTATGATTAGACATGTAATTTGCTATAGGATATTTAGCATTGGCTTTGATGTCTGGTTCATATTGTTTTTTAGAACACCCTTAGTAACCCTATGTGATTTTCTAAGTTCAACACTATCTACCCGAGATGAATTTAAAGGTAGCTGAGGAGGGACATTCGCGGCGGATTCTTCAATTCTTGGTGCAGAAAAAGGAAAAGTATTAGACCGTGGAGGACCTTGTACTGTAGGAATATTCTCTGTCGATGGAGCTGACATTGTAATATCGTGTGACCCACCTACGGAAGTTGTCCCTTCTGCCTCGACAACATTTGCATCACCATCTTCCTGCCTGCCACGTGACGCGCTTTCAGCCTCTCTCTCAGATTCATACGGCTCAACTTGTGGTTGACTTGACACATCTGTGTGGCATTCACCAGTTTGCTGGTGGGTCAGCCCCATGTGCGTCAGCAGCTGTTGATCCCACATTCTGATCACATGTACTAGCGGGTCTTTCATCATTCTGTTCAACATTATTTACTCAATTTGTTTCGTGATTTTCAACTCCAAATCTGGATTCCAACGCTTCTAATTCATCGAATTAGTCGAATTCAAATAAATTCTGAGTATTACCTTCACAACTTCTCTCCTCCTGAAGGGAAGACTTTGAGACTCCCCCTAAGTAGTAAGGTTCAGATTCACGAAAAGAAACATCAAGGGATACATGAATGGTGTCTGTGAGTGGATCATAACATCTGTAGCCTTTTTGAAAATCAGCATACCCAATAAAGATACACCGTCTTGCACGAGGATCAAGTTTACTTCGTTGTGGCTTGGGAATATGAACGTAAACTACGCATCCGAACACTCGGGGCTCCAAATTAGGTAATGATGGAACGAAAAAAAATGTTGAAGCTGCTGCAGAGGGTTTTAAAATTCAATTACCTGAGAAGGAGTACGATTAATGAGATATGCAGCAGACCTCACAGCTTCTCTCTAATATTCAAGAGATACATTCATGCCAAATAAAGAGGCACGAACAACTTCAAGCAATTGTCGATTTTTCCGTTCAGCTAATCTATTTTGCTGAGGAGTGTAAGAATTTGAAGTCTGATGTCGAATTCCATAGGGCTGCATAAACTCGTGCATACGACCATTAACATACTCTCCACCATTGTCAGACTGGAAGACTCGAATAGCTTGTTGATATTGTGTAGACATCATCTTGTGAAATTGTGTGAACCGAGAATTGACATCGCTCTTATTCATCAGTAGAGACACCCAAGTCATACGAGTACAATCATCAATAAATGTTACAAAATATCGATAGTCACTGTGAGTAGGAATTTTTGCAGGCCCCCAAACATCAGAATGAATTTTCATGAATGGAATATGGCTTTTATGCAGACTTGGGGAATATGAAATATGATGGCTCTTGGCCAGCTCACATATGTCGTATCGAAAATTTGAATGGTCGACACCTAAAAATAATTGCGGTTGCAGTTTCTTTAGATAATTGAAGTTTAAGTGTCTCAATCTATAGTGTCAAAGCCACACATCTTTCTTGGCACTCTCAGCTCCATTGACTTGATTAGCTTGACCTAAAAAATGCTTGTGTTTTTCTCCAATCTCGTAGTACAATTTTTCCTTCCTAACACCATAACCTAAAATCCGCCGAGTCAGAATGTCCTGAAATACACAAAAAACGGATAAAAGGTGACAATACATGAAAGAGCGAGAATAATTTGACTGACAGATAGAAGATTATATGCTAATGAAGGAACAACCGACACAAAATCAAGGGTTAAAGTATCAAATATGACAACAGAACCTTCTCCGGTAATTGGAGTTGGGGTACCATCAGCGGTAGAAACAACATTTTGAGAGGAGGATTTTAATTTTTCCAAGAGGCTAGGATCATTAGTCATGTGATCAGATGCTCCTAAATCAATAATCTAGGAACTATTCATAGATACCTTACCGTTTATACCTGACTGTGCGACATAGGCATTAGACTGTTGTACTTCCTTTATAGTGGCTATAACAGCTTTTTCTTGACTTTTACGGGGTCTCTTAGTGAAATCTCACCAATCCGGATATCCAATTACTTCGTAGCACGGTCGCGTGCTATGCCCAAACACTCCACAAAGAGGACTATGTGTGTTTGCATATGAATTTGGTTTGCTGCAAGGATGAGGTGACGTGGTGGTATGATAATGATTGATGATGGGAGACATGCTCTTGAGTTTGAAGGGGTTACATCTGGGTTTAAGGTCTTCGAATTGGTCTGCCATATGATTAATAAACTAAATTCACTGAATGATGATGTGATGTGGGGTTGTTGTTGCAAGTTTGCTGTGGTGAGTGCTCGAGCCGAGCCGGCAAGCCAAGCTAGTTGCTTGCTAGAGAATGAGCAGACGACAAGAATCTTCGTGGCAGACAAGGTCTGCTATGGTGATGTGATGTGGGATTTGTTTGGATTTAGGATTTTGGTGGTGATCATGGTGGTACGCAGCGGAATACGAAATTTAGGGGTTTTTGGCTCTGATACCAAGTAGAAAAGAATGGTTTGATAATGGTTTTCAATAATATTATTATTCTCCAATGGAGGTATATATACAGATACAAATAGATTTAATAAGAAAAAAATATTTCATATATCTATACAGAATATTTAACCTCTATCTACAAGAAAAGTATATATTTAAAAATATTCTACATTATAAAAGTTTGACATACATTTTGTACTTCACATTTTTTTACAGTACGCCATAACACCTATTCAGAATCTAGTATACTTTGCTGGAAACCTTGTGAGCCGAGCTTTTGAATATCAGGTGAATCTGCACTTCAAGGTTGGCTTTTCATTTCTTTCTCTTCCCCGGAATTTGTTTCTTATCAATTTTTCATTTGCAGGCTGATGCTTTTGCTAAGAAACTTGGTTACGCCTCTTGGATTCGAGCAAGTCTTGTTAGACTACAGGTAATTTATCTTGGTCTGTCAACTCATGTTGGAGGATATGTGGCTTTTGGTCTTTGCATTAACTCATTGTGTGTTAACTCTTACTGAGCTTGCTGCTAAAACCGATTGTTATGTTGTTTATCTTTTTAGGAAGAGAACTTATCAGCTATGAATATTGATCCTTGGTACTCAACATATCACTACACTCACCCCACACTTGTTGAAAGGTTGGCTGCAATTGGTGAAACGGACAAGGAGGAATGTAGTACGTCATAATTGATGAGCCAAAATATAATTATGTAACTGTAACTCTGTAAGTGTGGGTAAACTTGATTGATGATACTATGGTGTTGTCAATGCCTATTTTCCAATTAGTTAATTATATCCTTCAAGAATGAGTTCACAATTTCATACTCTATTTCTTCAAGTAGAGATCATTAATAGGATTAGCATGAATCTATCCATCCAAATCTTGAAGATAATAGGCACATTTGCCAATAATCCGATCAATAACCAACGGATCTTCCCAATTAAGGGACCATTTTCCCAACTGTGAACGTGTTCGTTAAAAGGCAGAATAACTTTTCACACTAGGTCCCTAATACCAACATTTTGTCCTCTTGTGTGCTTGTCATAAGCCCTAGCTATTCTTTTTTTCTCAATAATGATATTGTCCAGAGCTTTCATTCGCTATGAGTCCAAGTCTTCGTGCTCTTGATACATTGCTTGTACATAATCTTCACCTATCAATTGATGTTGTTCTCGGACACGAAGTGAATGGACATTGATTTCTATAGAAATCACTACATCATGGCCAAACATCAGAGCATAAGGGGCAGTATCAGTTAGGGTTCGCTTTGAAGTCTTGTATGCCCACAATGTGTTATCAAGTTCATTGTGCCAATCCCTAGAGTTATCCGCAAGCATTTTCTTGAGTACATATGTTCAAAATAATCTTGTTGCTTGTCTCTGCTTGACCATTTGATTGAGCATAGTAAGGAGTGGAATGTAGAAACTTGATACCATAATCTTCAAGAAACTCTTGAGTTTCTTTTGCCATAAAGCTGCCCTTGTCCGCCACCAAGCATTCTGGTATGCCATAATTACAAATGATGTTCTAAAACAAAAATTGACACACTGTAGTAGCAGAGGTGTCTTTGATAGTAATTACCTCAACCCACTTGGTAAAGAAATTTGTCCCCACCAAGATGAACTTGTGCTGCTTGAAAGAATTTAGGTAAATAACTCCCACAAAATCTAGTGTTTAGCATCTTCCAGGCCAATGCTTAATGATAGGTTGTAGTGAGACATCAAGAACATGCTAGATTAGTCCATGAGCTTGACAATCAAAACATCCCTTTGCAAAGCTGATATAATCTTTTAGTATAGATGGCCAGAAAAAACCATACCGGCGAATGAGCCACCTCATTTTAGGTCCAGCTTGGTGTGAACAACAAACTCCTAGATGCACCTCTCGCATTATCCTCTTAGCTTAATTCCCATAGATGCACCTCAAATCAACACTGTCTTCTCTTCTGCGTAGCAATTCTCCCCCTCTCAAGACATAATAAGTGGCAAAGTACTTAACTTTCTTGTACACTGGTGCAGAAGGGTTATGCAAATACTGGACAATGGACTTGTGCGAATCCTTATCAATAGGGTCCAAAGAAGCCACCAGTCATTCATTATTTATCTCTCTTCGAGCCATAAAAGAAGGTAGTGTTCGCCTTTCCACCTTTAAAATCTATTCGCGAACACCATCTACCAGACTAATGCTAGTAGCGAGTTGTGCTAATTCATTGGCTGTAAAGTTCTTCTCTCGAGGTATATAATCCAACATGACATCTGCAAATTGTTCCACCAGCTCCGTAGCTCTTTTCTAAAAAGGAATTAAAGTAAATGAGATACATTACATCGAAGCAGGTTAATAACCAAGAGAGAATCGCCTAATATCTCTACATCGTGGACCCCTAATTCCAGCAACATCTCCAAACCAATGATTACTGCCTCATACTCAGCCTAATTGTTGATGCACTTCCATTCCAATTGGAATGAATAAAAGAATCGAGTTCTTGATGGATTCATAAGTGAAATACTTGCCCTAGACAAACTATCAGTACTGCTCCCATCAAAATACAGGGTCCAAGGCTGTAAATAGACCATATGAAGATCCAAATCATTGAACTCCACTAGCTCGGTGGCAGGGTGGTACAATAGAAAATATGTGACCACCTGACCGGTCCGTGCTTGAAGTGGTGTATATTGTAAAGAGAATTCTGACAAGATCAAGATTCACTTGCCAATACGACCTCTTAAAATGAACCTTGTCAACATATATTTTACCAAGTTCGTCTATGTCATCACCATTGTTGTGAATGAAAGCATGTAGTGCCTCAGTTTGCAGCCAACGAAGAACAATGCCAGACACATCTTCTCAATTGGCGAATATCTTATTTTAGCATCTAGTAGCATCCTTCAAAGGTAGTATATCGCATGTTCGATGACCTTGCCATCTTCCTTTACCTCATCTTGTGCCAACAAACCTGCTATAGAGTATGCAGAAGCAAATGTATATAATTTCAAAGGGACCCTTGGTTGTGAAGGTCGCAAAACTGGAGGACTCGTCAAATATTCTTTGATTCTATCAAAAGCTTCTTGAAGCACTGGTTCCCAGACAAACTTGTTTGCCACTTGCAGCTTGAGTAAAAGGGAGAAAGGGGCTATCTTGCCTGCAGAATTAGAAATGAATCTCCACAAAAAATTAATCTTGTCAATCAAGATTTGAAGCTCCTTCTTGTTCCTTGGTGCTGGGGTGTCAATGCCTGCTTTGACTTTATCCCGTGGAACCACTATGCATCTCTGATGTACAACAAAACTTAAAAAATCTCCAGCTAGAACTCCAAAAACACACTTAGCAGGGTTCATTCTTAATCGATGTTTCCTCATTCTGGTGAACACCATTCGCAAGTCATTAATGTGATCCTCTCTTTTCTTTGACTTCACCACCACATCGTCTATGTAAACCTTAATATGGCTTCCTAAGATGTCATGGAAAATGAAGTTCATTGCTCGCTGATAGGTACCTCTAGCATTCTTGTGTCCAAAAGGCATACCAATGTACTCAAATGCCCTAGTAAAACCTAGACAACGAAAATCTGTCTTATGCCTATCATCTTCATCAACTGATATTTGGTAATAACCAAGTGTGAAGGATAACTATAACATCAACTAGCATATCTGCCATTGGCATAGGGCATTCATCTTTTGGAGTTGTTGTATTAAGGTTCCGGTAATCAACACAAACACGAATCTTGCCATTCTTCTTTATAACCAGAACAACATTAGATAGCCACTAAGTATACTTGGCAGGCTTGATAATACCTGCATTCAACATTTTTTGCACCTCCTTCTTGACGGCTTCAACTGTTTCAACGTTTATTCGACGCTGGTCTTGTTGAACTAGTCTATATCCTTCCATGATAGGAAACTTATGACAAACCAACTCAGGTGCTAAACCTGACATATCCTCATATTTTTCAGCAAAACAATCTCTAAACTCTTACAACAACTCAATCAGTTATTGTCTCAACTCAGATTCCAAAAACTTGCTTACACCAACCTCCAATGGTTCCTCTTGGGTCCCCAGGTTGATTTTTTCCACATGATCTTTCACTTTAGATGGAGTATTATCCAAGGCCACATGAGCTGGTTGAATAATCTCTTCCCCACTTTCTTTATCATCCAGAACGCCACCATTAATGCACTCTACTACTGCAACGTTACTCCAAGCCTCTTGTTCATCTCTAAACATTGCTACTCTCTGATGTAGGAACACATAGGCCTGTACCTCATCCTAAGTGAGGTGCATCATCATTAAATACTATTAGAAGGGTCCACGTTGAAGATAGGTCTATTAGTGTCAGCCTTGACCTGAGCTAAACCTTATCATGTAAGTTCTATAGAGATGACTCCAAATGGATTACCTTTGTTGTCAACACCAACAACCTAAGAAGTGTGCATATCTCCATAAAAATAGTTAGCATCCAGCATACAAGCAGCCACAGAATATAGTCTCTCATCTGTCTTAACTAACTTAGCTTGATCTGTTGCTAGATTACACATCAACAGCTCTTGATGCATTGAGGAATGTATGTAATATGAACGATGAATCCAATCCATTCCTAATATTATAGTGTATGGGGCCGTGCTGTTAGTAATGAAGAAAGACTAAAATAACTCTGATGACCCCAACTTCATCTTAAGAATTAAAACCTTAGAGGTTTTAGTAACATTCCTAGCAAAGCTCTTCACCTTCATGCTACTGCTAATGATTTTCTCCTTAGGGACCTTGAGAGCTTCCATTGTTCGCACCATGATAATGCTAACAGTTGCACCATTGTCAACCAAAATTTTGTTTACTCTCATCCTTTCCATCTCTGCTATGACATACAATGGCTTAAGATGTTGAGACATTAATACAGAAGGTCTACTGAACATCATGAACAATCTTTTGAAGTCAGTCTGTCTTTGTGATAGCTGTTTGCTGTCATTACTTGAAGTTCCCCTAACTTTGTGCTAGCTATTTCTATCAACTCTGTAGTAGGGACGATCTCCTCATTCTGACCATCTGTATTTAGAAAAATATGAGATGACATAGGCATTGGTAGTGTATATTTAGATGACAGAACGTAGGTCATATTGCAGTCTATCTAAAGTTCCCCTTCATTCTCTTCTGCAGTCATCTTATGATCATCAAGTTCTAACTCCAAATCTAGCCCAGCCTTGTCAAGTTCTTCAGAGTCTGTCACGATTGCTACAAGATCAACTGGTTTGTTGGAAAGTTCCTTCGTAGATTCTTGTTTAAAATAAACCTCAGGTGTCGGTTCATGAGCGAGCTTGCTGCTCCTCTCATCTTGTGTCTTTTGGGAGACCATTTTTGGTCTCCATTCAAACATTCACCTTGGCATCTCTCAGGCAGATGCCTTCTCCATTCTAAGTCTTTTTCCTTATGGTACTTCAGGACTCTCGTTATCTCTGGTCGGTGAAATAACCATCTTGTCTTTCTGTTCAACACTTAGCCTACTAAATGCATATCTCCTAACCTTATGATCAAGACTGTTATGTCTCTCAGAAACCCTAGTGAAGACACTTTATCAGTAGGGCTTTGGTTTCTGGCGTTGATCTTCTCGGTGAATGTGCACATAAGGTCTGGTTGTTAACTTATCTAAAGTTTTTTTTACAACTGTTATGGTGTTCACCTTATCTGTTCAGGAGTTATGTCACCTCTCTCCAACGCTTCTAGAGTTCTCTTTGCTTGACCATATCTTTTTTGCACATTCTTGGCTTGTGTAAGTGTGGCTTCAACAATCTTACCTCTTTCGTGAACATACCACTTATCTTCCTTAATGAAAGTTCTCGGAGCTGGTGACATATAAGGCTTAGTTAATATTCTTTCATGAGCCTTACCTTCATCACTGACTCCCTGAGTTTTTTCGCCCCTAGTGTCCTGAAAAAATCACAGTTTTGAAGCATGCTCACCACCTCCCTCTGAGTCCTAACCTATTTAAAGCTCATAGGCTGGTACTTTTTTGGTGGCGAGTGGATAGTCTTGGCTTCATCTGCCTTTGCTGTCCTTTCAAATTCTTCATATGACATGGCAATCCCATACTCCATCTTTCACTGCGAACATAACACCACTGCGGATGCTACTGGTGGTGGTTCCACACCTTTGACTACCATATAGGGTTTGTGGACTTCCTTCTCTGACAAGTCTAATGTTAACTTTGTTCCACCACTATTATTAAATGCAACACTGATTGTTGTAATTTCCAACTCTGGTTGATCCTCGATGACAACCTTCCCTTCATTAATTCATTGTTAGATCTGATCCTTAAGCTGCACGCGAGTAGTGGTGTGATGAGTCCATACATTATGGAATTTATAGTAAGGTTTACTTGCAACTTCTGTCTGTAAAGGCACTGCCCCCCATGGAATCTCCAATGCTCCCCCTCCTATCAAATTATCTGGAATGGTATGTGTCATCCCTGCATTGTAAGTATACTATGTGAGCTTGGACTTGACACGCTTCTTGACCACTGGGCTTGAAGGATTAATATCCATCATTGACACAGTTGGAAAAGATCAATGTCGACCCATGTTGCTGTCTTCTCATCCTCAACATCCTACATGTCTTTGCTTATCTATGTCTGTATCTGATCTTTGAGTTTTACACAATCTACAATAGTATGATTCCAAAGATTGTGGAACTTGTAATATTTCTTCTCTTTAATCTGCTCAGGCTTAGGACAAATTCCAAAGTCATCCCTAACTCTTCACTGGGCAAACAATTCTTCCAAGATCTCAGGAGCCTTATAGACATTGCAGGTATAAGGGTTGTATTCTGGCTTAGTGAGTGTTGTTGATGATATCTTCATTGGTTCTTTGGACATCCTCAAAGTCTGAGATTTCACTACCTGTCTCCCAGCTAACTCTACTGCAGCTACATCATTTTCTTCATCATTCTAGTAACACTCATGTTGACCAACAGAGTAAGGAGCATAATATGGATCCACATAAGAATAAATAGTGGACACCATTTTATTCTTGTTTGGTCCATAACATGCTTTTAAGTTCCATGAATATAAGAAGCAAGTGGACCCTTGGTGTGTTTGCATCCTTTTCTAGTTCATTCAAGAAGTTCTGATAACTACCCACTTTGTTCATCAAATCTGCCATATTGGCGAAGTGTACATCATGATTTTTGGCCCGCTGTCTACGTTCCAAACCCTTAATGGCAATGCTGATCAGTGATTGAAGTCTTGCACTTAGCCTGATGGATTTTAAACCTCTTCAAGTATTCCACAGGTGACTCCATAGGTTGTTGGTACATAAAAATTAGAGAAGACAAGTCTACCTCTGGCTCCAAAGTCACAACTTTTGTTCTAAACATAGTTTTCATGGTCTGTCAATTAAGAACTGACCTTGGAGCCAACTTAGTGTACTAAGTTAGGGTTTATCCTACTAGTGAAGACCCGAAAACTCTTAGTTTGATGACGATGTCGCGTAACCGGGGTTAAACAACTTCAATTTATTTACCCTGTAAATCGTTAGTAGTATGAACAAGTACAGATCGTTCTAGCCGGGGAAACCAAAGGGTGATCGAAACAAAGATTATTAACATATAAACATATTCACATCGAATTATGGGGGGTTTGAAATATATTTATAAAAATATAAATATCAAAAATAAATCCTAAAACTAACATATATACATGTGAGCATCATCCACACATATAACCAAGCATGAAAATCATCAAGAATATGTAACAAAATTGTAAACAACAAGGGGCAGCAAGCAAGACTCGACATATTCATATACTTATCTCAATTCCAATTCTAATTAGAGATCACCAGCAATTCAACTAATCGTTAAGACTTCTAATATATTTAGAATCAACTCCAGCGTATAATCCTAAATTATGCGAATTGGTTTAAAGACACACCAGCGTAGAAATTAAACACAAAGAAGCACATAAGCATAGTAAGCCGAATTGGAAACATGCAAACATGTAATGGCGTCACTCATCATATTTGAATCATGCATATTTTCATAACTATGATAACCCTATTTAGACAATTTAGAATGAAAAAACTTAGTGTATGATGTAATCTATATTCTCTTGGCAAGTGAAACCGATATAAAAGGAGAAGCCATGGCCTTAGGCAGCCCTCATGCATCGATTTGTTATGTGCAAGCTCATGAAAATAAATCAAGAAAAACATATAAAAATATTCGAACCTACGACCCTAAATCATTCATCAAAT
The DNA here is from genome assembly GCA_951800085.1 of Comarum palustre. Taxonomy (NCBI): domain Eukaryota; kingdom Viridiplantae; phylum Streptophyta; class Magnoliopsida; order Rosales; family Rosaceae; genus Comarum; species Comarum palustre. The sequence continues at coordinate 15,974,612 of OX637581.1, read as the reverse complement.
TGAAAACATGTACAAGATCATACAATCACAACATAAACAATATCATTGAATTTGAAACATGTTGATTGCATAAAACCAAAACAAAACCAATAGTTCATTACAAAATCATAAACTAAATGAACAGTACAAAGCCATGATAGAGTCACACTTTAAAAACCTTGGAAGAGGTTTGGCAAAGGTGGTGAAATAGGATGAAAGACGGAGGAAGATTTTTAGGGTTTCGGTGGTGGTGCGGCTATGTATTTCTTGGAAGTATTTTGGTAGGGTTTCGGCAAGGCTTCTATAGTGGTGAGATGATGTTCTTCTGCCCTCTATGTCGTACTATATATAAGAGAAAAACTATAGGGGTCGGCCAAATAGAATCCTAAACCAAAAAGGTTTAGGTTTCCCTAGTTTTTCTCAATTCGGTGGAATGATATCTGTCTGATGATTACCTTATAACTTCCTCTAGAAAATAGCTATTTAGGTGATTCTAATTGATTTGGAAACTAGACTCTCGTAGCTTTCTATCCATATATGACACGTTTTCTGAGTCTTTGTGAGCTGTCCTAGAGAGTCCGTTGAAGTTGAGATACGTGCATAGGAATTTTTCTGAAATTAATCAGGGTTTTCAAGACTTGGATATTCCTTGGATATTCTGTCGAATTTTGATCTTCTTCTCCTTATTGGACTTGGTTTGGACCTCTAAAAAGGTAACGAGTCGAATTGAAGGAATGACACCAAGGATAGGAACACGACTAGTGAATGACTTTAAGTTGTCGCTAAAATTTAAAAATATTAAATGAAAATTTCTAAGAGAGAATTTTCAAAACCCTTTTTATGTCAACTCACGAAACTCTACTAGCTCCGAAATTTCTCAAAGACCACTTTTAGAAAAATTTTGACGTGCTAGCACAGACTTCAAGGCATCAGAGGTTTTAAAACATTTTAAAAACAAAAGTCCGAGGAACGATTGCTCTGATATCACTGCTATAGCACCCCGGGAGGGGAAACTACAATGTCCACGAATTTAAGCCAATAAGAAGCCAACACGTCCGAAGGACGTGCCAACAACTTATTAACCTAAAATCGTAGGCTTTTTAGTAAGTAAAAATAAAATTAAACTTTAACTAGAGGGCACCAAATAATTTTTTAAAACATTCATCAGAGTTTTTCTAATTTCGCGGAAGGTGGACAAATTAAATAGTCAATTAAAAACTTTAGCGACAACAATAAAAATATAAAACATGGTTAACAATTCAGGGTGACACCTTTACTGTATATGTCAAATGCTCTGGTAAATGACTCGAAGGGTAAAACAGGAAAAGTGAGTACAACTTGGACCAAACATCGAGGAAGGAAAGAGGCTCCACACACAGCTCTCTCTCTCTCTATCCCGTCACAGTACACAGTACCTGCAAACAATCTGTTGTAGGGGTGAGCGTCGTCCTCGCGTGCTCACATATAGGCCCACCAATGATAGGTTTGAAAACCATAAAACCATATATATGTACGTATAGATTTGAGCTCGTAATAAAGCCATTTCAAAAATCCTTGGCACACAAAAACATCATTTTATATCTTTCGGGAAACTGTGCAGTATGCTAAAACAGGGGTCAGAGCGCTCAATGAACAATACAGCATGTAGAGCTTAACCAATCTCTGTGACCGAATCCCGGGTTTGTCTATACAGCAAATCGGGACCAACTACCTATATGTCTAAAGACGAATAGTAGCGAGAGTGTCCATTTACTGTTAATGCCTAACAAATCTCTCGTAACAGCACAACGCACTTACGTATCGCTTAACTCTGTACGAGACGAGCGTAAGTGAGATAATTAAAATAAACAGGGCATTGCCCTCCGGTGGTTCACGGTCATCGACATTGTGGGAGTGCTATGTACTAGGTCCCGTCACTCTGAAGTCACGCACCGGAAATCAGGACAACGGTGCTCAACATATCACATCATCATATAAAAATCATTTACGTCTAGTCTCGGGTTTTCTTGGCTCAATCATAAATCATTTATCTTTTAATATAAAGAAAACTTTCCCGAGACATCGACCATGAGCATACAAAATCATGCACTTTCACATATATACAAAACCACTACCAAAGAGGGTTCAGATTCCCTACATGGAATAGCCATTCCATACGTAAGCTCCAAGCTTCCAGGAACCGCCTCAGTAATCTGAGGTCACCTTGTAAGCTACCTCATCCAAAGATTCACTGCAGAATAGAGTAGCTTAGCAATCAAGAAACAATAACAATGAACAGACCTCATCATTCCTAGTTTGACCAGGAATGACCACATTGACCAAGTTGACCAACCAATTTCATTTTTAACTCTTTAACCTTTTTAACTTGCTTTTCCGGTTATCGACTTTTTACTAATTTACCGGAAGTCCGACTTAACTTCCGAACTTCCCTTTACCATTTTAATAACGTTAGGGTGTCACATAATAATTCGTTGAATTACTATAGACACCCAACGTGTCACATTAACCAATTTATTTACCAAGAGTCGACCTAGAATTTCAGTTATCATTTCCCGATAACAATTCAACACTTTACCAATTTAACTAAACTGTGTCAAACTTCGTTGAACTTCAATTCTGTATTAAACCGTTTTTCTGAAAATGGAACTTTCCCAAAATGGAAACTTTCTATTAATGGAAACTTTCCCAAAATGGAAAGTTTCCCAACTTAGTAGGTTTCCAAAAATAGAAAGTTTCCTAAAATGGAAGGTTCCCAAATTACGGTTAGTTTCCGTTTTTAGTAAGTTTCCTTAAAATATAACTTTCCGATTACAACTCTTAGCTCGACTAAACGGAAATAATACACTTTAAACAGGAGTCGAAGACTACCTCTTCGGCGTTTCTGCCGATGTCATTGCCTCGTCAGAACTTTTGTCGGATTCCGGTCAACATGCTGGAATTTTGACAAAGTTTCCCTTGTTTCTTCGTCACCAAGTTACGACAAACAAGAAATCAAACAACAATAACAACATCAGATTTAGCACCCATTCAATAAAAACAGAAATCACAGTTGTGGAGGGAGAAAACCTACTCTCTGCCTCTGCTCTAAATGGAGATTCCAGCAGCTCCAATCCACTGCTTCTAGCCTCACCATCGAGCTCCACCATGCTGCCCTGCCTTCTCCTTAAATAATAGAAGTCTCTCTCTCCTTCTCCCTCACCGAAACCTGGCCTCGGCTTGCCCTGTTGCCTCGAGTCCGAGCAGCTGCCCCTAGCTCCAAGTCCTCTTCCAGAAGTCACACAAAGCTTCCAAGACTAGCCAATACGTTGAGAAGCTCCTTGAAATCTCTAAAACGCACTCGCCGGAGTGAGAACCCAGACGCCAAAGAAACAGTAAAAGAGGGGAAACTGTTCAGAGCTCAATTTCAGACATCCAAGGAAAAGAAGATGAAGAAGAAGGTGAGAGGAGAAGAACCTTACCCTCTAGAAGCCGTGTCGTCGCCGGGTTTGCCAGAAATCGGAGAACTCAGGCGAGTTCTCTCCTCCTCCGATCTCCACCAAGAGTGGATGCTTCACGGATTGAAGGGCTGAGTTAGATAGAGGAGGAGGGAAAGCTTCTGGAGGTGGTCTGCCGGCCTGTGGTGGCCGGAGTCGCCGGCGCCGGGCGGAAAACAGCGGCGGCAGAGAGAGAACTCGAGAGAAGAGAGAGGGAGAAGAGTTGACCGATTTGGGAGGTTTGGCCGAGTCAAACCTCTCACATTTTTTATAGAAAAATGGACGGTCCAGATTCAATCTATAATCGATCCAACGGTCAAGATTTAAAGAAGGGTAAAAGTAAAAGGTAAAAACGGTAAAACTGTTTTACCGAAATAGTATTTAAAAGTTACCAGAAACTTCGAAAATTCGTAGAAAATTAACGGAAGCTCTGAAAAATATTCCGAAAATACCGGGAGACTCGTGTCGACACGTACTATGACATCAAGTCATTAATTGAGGAATTTGAAGAACTTTGAAAAACTCGAAAATGAACACGGCGTTCACTCGCGAAGTTACCGAATGCGACATAAACCTCAGTAACTCGTCATTAACCACGGTTAAAACGTGCGAGGTCTCACGAGCGTATAAATTTCTGAAAATGAAGGCCTCTGAAATCTTAAGGTCTGAAAGTCTGAACTTGTAAGTCTTTGTTTTAGTCTAGTCCAGTAATTTTGTTCTCTTCCTAAATCGGAATAAGATAGATGTGAACCGTGCTACTTGTAAGGAATAGGTGGAGAAATTAGTAGTCTTATTCTTATTGGAGTAGTTTAAAAGTGCATAAAAACTTTTTCTCAAAGAAGAGGTGTATTGTATGAATAAACACAAAGGTGTTACTAGAATTACGTGAGCAATGAATAAAATTAACAGTGTTGCTAGATTTTTTCTATCTGGTTAGTTGAGTCTGCCACTATATATAAATTATTTGGTCAAGTGCACAGTATGCAGGGATTGCAGGCTTTTTTTTTGGCCAGTCAACTCGTGTCTACTACTATGTATCATTGTATTGCTATAACTTGGTACCAAAGATTGTTTTGGACAAAACCTTCCTGTCTGCACGACTGCACCTTCAGACTACGCCATGGCGTTCCCATTCTTGGAAGCTGTCATTGGTACTAGTTGATTTCTATTGCTCCCTGACTATAACTTCTATGTTTCTCTAACTGTTATAGCTCGGAAATTAGCAAGTACCTTTAATTTATTCATAGTATTTTTACAGGTTTTATGATATTGATGTACAACTTTGAAACTTATTTGGATCTGCGCCAACATGCTGCTCTTAAACTTCCAACACTTCCTAAAACCTTGGAAGGAGTAATAAGCCAAGAAAAATTTGAGAAGTCACGAGCCTATTGTCTTGAAAGAAGGTATATGTCATCCTTACTGACCATCTTGCATTGGTAATAACTTTAACTGAAGTTTCTTTCTTGACTTTCAGCGACTTCGATTTTGTTCATGATTTTGTGACATTACTTATGGACACAGCAATTTTGTTCTATCGGATCTTGCCTTGGTTTTGGAAGGTAAGTAACACTAATAAGGATTCTGTCTGTGGAAACCTGGAAATCTTCTTGATGCTGTTCTCTCACTATTTAACAAGTTTTGTATTACAGAAATCAGGAGATTTTGTGGTCTTAGCTGGCATAAATGCTGAAAATGAAATACTACATACCCTTGCTTTTTTAGCTGGTGTGATGATTTGGGAACAAGTACAGACATGAGTTCTAAAATACTAACCAGAATGTATAAGCAATCCCGTTGGTACTTTCATTGCACTTATTGCCTAAATAGATCACACATACCTATACAATATCGGCATGCGAAGGTAATGACAGTTTGCATATTTGGACCAGATCACAGATTTACCATTTTCTCTCTACTCGACATTTGTGATTGAGGCTCGTCATGGTTTCAATAAGGTATGCATTCCTACTCAGACCTTATAATGTCCCGTCCCATCTTTTCTGTTACATCTCTATGATTTTAACTTCTAACTAATTAAATTGCTTTCTGTTCCACAGCAAACAATATGGTTGTTCTTGGAAGACATGTTAAACGAAATGTGTCTTTCTGTTTTTCTTGCCCCACCTATTGTGTCTGCAATCATTGTAATTGTACAGGTAAGTAAGATCATGTACTAGCTTAACTTTTGAATTATCAGCAAACCATAGTGAAACTTTTTCAATCTTCAGAATGATATTGTTAGTTTCTTTTCACGTTCAACTGTGATTACAGAAAGCAGGTGCTTACTTGGTTATTTATATTTGGGCATTCATGCTTGTCCTCTCTTTCGTGATGATGACGATCTACCCAACTCTAATTGCCCCCCTCTTTAACAAGTTCACCCCTGTAAGTGTTCCGAATATTTACTGATCAGTCTGATCATTAACTGAAATTACTTCATTCGCCTTTCATCAATAAAGTTTGGTTTTGTTGTCTATTTTTTCTTGTTACTTGTGACAATAGCTTCCGGAGGGTCAGTTGAGGGAGAAAATTGAGAAGCTCGCTTCTTCCCTCAAGTTTCCATTGAAGAAGTTGTTTGTTGTTGATGGATCTATAAGGTCAAGTCACAGCAATGTGAGGACTTACATTAGGTTTATATTGTTCTAAATTATGGTATTGTAAGTGGACTTTCTTATCTTACCTATTTATTATGGTACAGGCCTATATGTATGGAATTTTCAAGAACAAGAGGATTGTTCTTTATGATACACTGATCCAGCAGGTATTAAAAGGCTACGACTTATTGCATTCTTTTGGTTAGTTTTTCGCTGTGTATCTCCATCGATCTGCAAAAAGTTATTTAATTGAGTAATTGATTGTTTGCAGTGCGAAAATGATGAGGAAATTGTAGCTGTTCTAGCTCATGAGCTAGGCCATTGGAAGCTTAATCACAATGTGTACTTGTTCATTTCTATGCAGGTATTTATACTATAATTCTCTTGCAAATGTATGTCATTTTAGAAACTAGTGACATTTATGGTTGGACTCTGAGTAAAAATTTCTGTGCGACTTTTCTACATTGGTGCAGATTGGTACACTTTTTCACTTCGGGGGATATGCTTTCCTGAGAAACTCCAACAGTCTGTTTCAAAGTTTTGGGTTTGACACTCAACCAGTAATCATTGGTCTGATAATATTTCAGTTATGTAACTGCTCTGTTTATGCTAATGTCAATTAATTTGACACATAGTATGACTAGACTACACTGTCTGTTTGCACTTTGCAGCATACTATAACACCTATCCAGGACCTAGTGAACTTTGCTGGTAACCTTGTTAGCCGAGCTTTTGAGTTTCAGGTGAATCTATATTCATAGTTGGCTTTTGATTTCATTTCCATCGCTGGATCTTTTTCTTATTGTATTTGATTTTTCGTAGGCTGATGCTTTAGCTAAGAAACTTGGTTATGCCTCTTCGCTTCGAGCCAGTCTTGTTAGGCTACAGGTAACTTATCTAATTCGTTATTTCATTTTGGGAGCGAGGATACATAACTCTGTTAATTTTAACTGTGTTTGCTCTAATCCTATCTTCTTGTGAAACAATTTCATTGTTACTAACCGGAAATTTGATGGTACTTTCCAGGAAGAGAACTTGTCAGCAATGAACACTGATCCTTGGTACTCAGCATATCACTATTCTCATCCCCCGCTTGTCGAAAGGTTGGCTGCAATTGGTGAAACAGACAAGAAAGCAAACTGATATGTGAAACCTACGGATGTTCCAGCAGCACGAAGACGATTTCTTATCAATCATAATTGATAAATGGTACTTTGCTCATGATCATCAATTACTAGTATCTGTCTTAATATTTGTAGTAAATCAATGACATTGGATCCACACATCACCTTGCCATGTTACCCAAATAACCATCAATTTGGAAGGAAACGTTTCTGATAGACTACATTGTGTGAGATTGGATGGTCCAAGGAGTAATATGTCCAAATTGTAATCAGTAAATTGTCCTTTAACTGTTATGAAGATTCAGTGACAACTATAGACCAGTTGGACCAGAGTGCAAATGGAGTTGTCTTTTTAGGTGATGCCAAGTTTTCGTTGGGAGTGATTGAGCTCAACCCAGGCACTTCGACGTTGGACATGCTACGTATGGAGATAGTGGCATTGGTGACCCCGGTGGCCAATCTAGTATTTCTTCCATTACTTACCAAGTTGACTTGCGAAAAATTCTCCCTGAAAAGGTCACAGTTGGTTTTTCTGCTTCTTCCGGATTATACCTTGGCCGGCATTTTTTATGTTCATGGTCTCTTAACTCGACTTTGTTGGATAACAACATTATAAGAGCCGAAAGCAAGAGAAACAAGAAGAAGATACTCTTAATACTGGACTTGCAGTACCTGCTGGCTTAATTTTGACGCTTGGTGCAGTGATCATATGTTGTTTGATGGTACTAAGGAATCGAAGAAAGAACTACTCCGGGGAAGTCTCTGATCTTGAGAAGCAGTTAGCCTTTCCGAAACGATTTTCGTACCAAGAATTGGTTGCTGCCACCAACGGGTTTGCAGACGATAGGAGAGGGTCAGGACAAGTATACAAAGGACTAATGAAGGGCTTTGGAGGCTGCACAGTTGTGGTGAAGAGAATCTTTGCAAGACGTGATCAGAAATATGAGAAAGTCTTCATCAATGAGGTCAAAATCATAAGCCGCTTGATCCATCGGAACCTGGTGCAGTTCATTGGATGGTGTCATGAGCAAGGGGAGTGCTTACTTGTTTATGCATACATGCCAAACACCAGCCTCGACACGCATCTATTTTGCAACAGACCAACCCTGCAATGGCACAATAGGTACAAGATAGCTCTCGGCTTGGCCTCAGCGCTTCACTATCTACACGAAGATGCAGAGTAGTGTGTACTTAATAGGGATGTCAAGTCAGCTAATGTACTGTTGGATGATGACTTTGTTGGTGTGAGTCATACTTTCCTTTTGTATATATTTGTAATTACTATTATTATTAGGATTATCACTTACCTTAGGAAGATATACTTACCTACTTTGGCTCGGTTGTAATTTGTATATAATTCCTCCTTTGTGAGGTGAATCAATATCAATCTATATTCAGCCACAATTGTCTCTTGTGTTCATTATTTTGACTTGGTATCAGAGCAGAGATCTGATCTTGGACTCTGACTCTTTGTTCTTTGATTCTTCACCCTTTGTCCTTTTGTTCCTTGTCCTTTGATCCTTGCATCATTGTTGCCCTTGATCTTTGTTATTGAATCTTTCCGCTGCATATTTACCATGACTAAGGATTCCGAAATCTCACCTGTGCTCACAAAAGTTGATAGTGGTGAGAGCTCTTATGACTCCAACAAAATCTCTGTCTCTGTTAAAGATGATTCAACTGGCAGCTATGGTGGTGTCAAGCTTAATGGCACCAATTATCGAACTTGGAAGAAGATGATGGAAGCTCACCTTTGGGGGATTGATAAGATGGGCTATGTTGATGGTTCGATTCCTGAACCACCAATTGAAGCCAACAACTATTCAAAGTGGAAGACTGCTAATGGTTCGGTAACTTCTATTCTTTACAAATCTATGACGGAAGATGTTTTACAAATGATTATGGGATGTAATACAGCTGAAGAAATTTGGGAAAGTCTCAAAGAAATCTACTTCAATGGAACGGATTTTTTCGAGGTTTATGAATTAAGTACTCAAGCAGCTCGTATGACTCAAGATGGGAGACAGGTTGCTATGTATTTTGCAAAATTGAAGGGGATTTGGCAAGATATTGATCAGATGCGTCCATGTCGCATGAAGTGCCCAGATGATATCAAGATTTATAAGGAAGAGCAAGACCTTATCCGGGTTCATGTCTTCTTAGCTGGCCTAGATCCTATATTTGAGAATGCAAGGAGTGAATTGCTTCGTCAGACTACTACACCTAGTTTGCAGCAAGCTTTTTCTTATATCCGCAAAGATGAAACTCAAAGGGCGGGTACTAGAGGAGTTACCTCTGAAGTTGCAGGTCTTACCATTCATTCAAAGCCTTTCAATTCGTCCAACAATCGGCCATTATCAGGCAATCGGCCTCCTACTTTGCGTCCTTCTCCTCAAGGTCCTCATCCCGGGTTCTCTCCTAATGTTATCTGTAATTACTGCAAAAATCCAGGTCACATCAAGGCAAATTGTCATAGGTTGGTTGGCTTTCCAACTAATTATTTTAATAAGCCTCGACCTCAGGACAAATCCAAGGGAAAGGCTGCTGTCCATCTTGTTCAAGATCAAGAGTACTATGCTATGACAGACCCAGACCACACCGACGTTGATGGTAATGGTACCATGTTAGTAAGTCATGGTGGTAATGGTAAGATTGGAGTGGCTTTACAAATTTCTAACTTTACTGGTAGCAATACATGGATTATTGATTCTGGAGCATCTGACCATATGACCTATGATCGTAGTTACTTCCTTTTTCTTAACCCACCTACTATTTCCTCTGTTGTTAATGCCAATGGTGATTCTTTTCCAGTTTTAGGCATAGGGTCTGTTCGTCTCACCCCTTCTCTAACACTATGTGATGTTCTTTATGTCCCTGATTTGTCTCATCATCTCATATCTGTGCCTCAGCTCAATACTCAATCTCGATGTTCTGTAACCTTTTTTCCATTGTATGTGATCTTTCAGAACCTCCTCACCAGGGAAATAATCGGCAGGGGTTATCTAAGGGGTCGTCTGTTTCATCTGGATTGCATGTTCGCCGGAATGAAGCCGGAGAAGGCAGTCCAAGCAGCTTTGATTTCGACTGGGGTTACTAATCAAATTGAAGAATTGTGGTTATGGCATCGTAGATTGGGACATCCTTCCTTTGGCGTCATGAAGAAATTGATGCCCTCCTTGTTTTTGAGCGTTGATGAGTCTAAGTTGCATTGTGAGTCTTGTGTCTTAGCTAAAAGTCATCGTGCTAGTTATCCTTTGAGTACTACCAGAAGTTCTGTTCCTTTTGAGCTTATTCATTCCGATGTATGGGGACCTTCCCGCGAGTCAACTTTTTCTGGCAAACGTTGGTTCGTTTTGTTTATTGATGATTATACCCGTCTTACTTGGGTATCTTTGTTAAAACATAAACATGACGTCTTCTCTGCTTTTCAAGAATTTGCTGCTCTTGTTCGAACTCAATTTGGAGCCAATATTAAAGTCTTTCGTTCTGATAATGGGGGGGAGTTCATTAATTGTCAGTTTACTCAATTCTTCCAAACTTGTGGTATTGTTCATCAAACTACTTGCCCTCAAACTCCTGAACAAAATGGGGTGTCAGAAAGAAAGAATCGTCATGTTCTTGATATTGCTCGTTCTCTTTTGTTTAGTGCTCACATGCCCAAGTATCTTTGGGGAGATGCAGTTCTTACTGCCTGTCATCTCATCAATAGACTTCCTTCTTCCGTTCTCAATAATCAAACTCCTTATGATGTCCTTTCCAATCATGTGTCAGTTCCTTCGTTTTCTAATCTTCCTGCTCGTGTCTTTGGGTGTGTGGTATTTGTTCATGTTCCTAAGAATCAACGTTCCAAACTTGATGCAAGGGCGCTCAAATGTGTTTTTGTGGGCTATGGTGTCAATCAGAAGGGCTACAAGTGCTTTCATCCCCCTACACAGAAAGTTTATGTTACCATGGATGTCACTTTCTATGAAGATGCTTGTTATTTTTCTCCTCCCAATCCTTCTCTTCATGGGGAGAAACATACTTTTTTGGAAGAAAAGTCTTGTGTGATTCAGCCACTTGGGGATGAAAATGTTGCTCGTGTAATCTCTGATCCCACGATCGATCGTCAGGACAACGACGAGGCAGAGGCTTCCAGCGGTGCACCAACGATCGATCGCATTGGTCCTAGCGATCGATCGCCCGAAGAGACAGAAGCTCCCAGTAGCTTACCATCCAATAGCGCACCAACGAGCGATCACGTCCTTCCTAGCGATCACGACAAGGCAGAACATGCAATCGATCAAGGCCCTTCACCCCTCTCAAATATAGATAACTCTTGCCAGACAATCCCGAAGGAGAGTCCTAATCTTGAGGTTAGTAATGTTTCTTCTAGTTTTGGTAATGGTGATAGTATATGTGTCTTGCCTCTTAGGTCCACTCGTGGTAAACCACCTCGCCAATATGAACCAAGTTTAAATGTCAAGTCCAAATATGCTATAGCTAACTTTGTGTCCACCCATCGGTTGTCTGAATCCCATGCTTCTTTTGTGAATCAAATATCCTCTGTATGTGTTCCCAGTAAAGTGCAAGATGCTCTCAAGGATCCCAAATGGACTCAAGCAATGAATGAGGAGATGGAAGCTTTGGAGAAGAATAATACTTGGGAGTTGGTGCCACCCCCACAGGGAAAGAAAGTTGTTGGGTGTAGATGGGTGTTCACTGTCAAACACAATGCAGATGGTTCGGTGAACAGGTATAAAGCAAGACTTGTTGCAAAAGGATTTACTCAAACTTATGGCGTGGATTATGAGGAAACCTTTGCTCCAGTGGCCAAGATTAATACAGTTCGAGTATTGATGTCTCTAGCATCCAATTTAGATTGGCCTTTGCAACAGTTTGATGTGAAGAATGCCTTTTTACATGGAGAGTTATCTGAAGAAGTTTATATGGATCTACCACCAGGATATGAAGCAAACGCAGAAGGAAGATTTGTATGTAAGTTGAACAAGTCCTTGTATGGACTTAAGCAATCACCACGAGCTTGGTTTGGAAGGTTCTCTCAAGCTATGCGTCGTTTTGGGTACAAACAAAGCAACTCTGATCATACGTTGTTTCTGAAACGTCGGTTAGGTAAGGTGACTGCCTTGATTATTTATGTTGATGATATGATAATTACTGGTGATGATTCTGAGGAGATTGAGAGACTAAAGGGTCTACTTGCATCAGAATTTGAGATGAAAGACCTTGGTTCACTTAAATATTTTTTGGGAATTGAGGTTGCAAGGGGGAGTTCAGGAATTTTCTTGTGCCAGAGAAAATATGTGCTTGATTTGTTGACAGAAACAGGGATGCTAGATTGTAAACCTGCTGATACTCCTATTGAGCAAAATCACAAGTTAGCTGAGTACCCTAACCAAATTCCTACAGAGAGGGCTCGTTATCAGAGGTTAGTTGGCAGGTTAATCTATCTCTCACATACTCGGCCAGATATTGCATATGCAGTGAGTGTTGTGAGTCAATTTATGCATAATCCCAGTGAAACCCATATGGAAGGTGTGATTCGCATTCTGAGGTATTTGAAGTCTGCACCCGGCAAAGGCTTAATGTTTTCAAAGAATAAACATCTGGGTATTAGTGGTTATACAGATGCAGATTGGGCAGGTTGCATTACAGATAGAAAGTCTACTTCTGGTTATTTCACTTTTGTGGGCGGTAGTCTTGTTACTTGGAGGAGTAAGAAGCAAAAAGTTGTGGCTCGATCGAGTGCTGAAGCAGAGTATAGAGGTATGGCCCATGGAGTTTGTGAATTACTTTGGTTGAGAAATGTACTTCGTGATTTGGGATTTAAACCAAAGAAATCCATGAATTTATATTGTGATAATAAGGCAGCTGTTGATATTGCTCATAATCCAGTACAACATGATAGAACCAAGCATGTTGAGGTTGACAGACATTTCATCAAGGAGAAGCTTGATTCTAAGCTTATTTCCTTTCCTTTTGTTCGCTCTGAAGAACAGTTAGCTGATGTTTTGACTAAAGCAGTTTCGAGTAAGGCTTTTTATGACTCACTTGATAAGTTGGGCATTCGTGATTTATATGCGCCAACTTAAGGGGGAGTGTTGGTGTGAGTCATACTTTCCTTTTGTATATATTTGTAATTACTATTATTATTAGGATTATCACTTACCTTAGGAAGATATACTTACCTACTTTGGCTCGGTTGTAATTTGTATATAATTCCTCCTTTGTGAGGTGAATCAATATCAATCTATATTCAGCCACAATTGTCTCTTGTGTTCATTATTTTGACTGTTCATTATTTTGACTGACTTCAGCACTAAGCTTGGTGATTTCCGTATCGCTAAGCTTGTGGATCCTCGCTTGAGGTCTCAGACAAGAGGGGTGGTAGGGACTTATGGATACATGGCGCCGGAATATGCTAGTGAAGGGAGGGCTAGTAAGGAATCTAAAATGTTTAGTTTTGGAGTTGTAGCCTTGGAAATTGCTTGTGGAAGGAGGACTTACCAAGACGGCGAATATCACTTGCCACTCTTTGGTGGGTCTGGGAGTTGTTCGTTGAAGGAAATATTCTAAACGCAGCTGATGAAAGATTAGAAATGAAGTACGATCCAAATGAAATGAAATACTTATTGATTGTTGGACTATGGTGTACTCACCCTAATCACAAGGGAAGACCAAAAGCAGGACAGGTGATGAAAGTTATTCAGAATCATCCAGAACTGCCTCGATACCAGTCTGAAATGCATATTCTCGATCAGACGTACCTCCTCAACTACTTCTACCTATATTTACTGCCTGAGCAGTAGAAACTGCATAAGGGATAAATTATTTTGTCATTGCATTTTATTTTGATTGCAGTGTAATTAATAACCTCTTTGTGTAATCTATTTTTTTTCCTTTTTGTTTTTGATCGGTTGAAAGTTGAAACGACACTAAAATTTCTAACGTGGAGTGAAGAGTAGCGCAAATCACTTATAAATGATGTCTCAACATCTCATATTATAGGGTCCTCAAACACAATATAACATTGTGTAATTATAACATTATAACTAATTTAGTATAGTGTGTCATTTCCTCATCAAAAAAAAGAAGAAAATGACATATATCTCAAAAGTGAGTTTTAAAGGGGTTCAAATGGTTTGGTGTGATGTGTTGGAAAATTGGCAATGAATAAATGATAGCGTTCAGTCGTTCACAGTAAAAAGATAGGAGGAGTGGAAGATGTTTGGAGGCTGCTGGGAATTGGTGGGAGGTGTGGCATGGGTGTAGGGAGGTGAAGCGACAATTAGAAAATTCAAGAGAGCGGGGTAGCACCCCTGACAGTGGGGAGGGATGGAAAACCCAGATACAATGAGGATTAAACTGAATGTGGACAGTGGATTAGACTAGAAGAAAAAACGTTATGATAAAAGAGCTATATGTAGAGATGATCAAGGACAGTCAAGAAATAATAGGGGTTATTACCAGCGTAAAGAATGGTCTTAGTATCAATGGCGCAGTGGTCGAGGAAATAAAATTGTTAAGTAGTCTTTTTCAGTTTTTTAGTTTGGGCTACGTCTTTAAAAGTTGTAATAAAGCAGCTTATAATATTGCTAAGTTTGTTATTTTTGTTTTGTATCTAATGTTTTGGTGGACGACCTAGCTCTATTATTGTAGCGGACTTATATATTCATGATTAGTATGAGAGTGTGATACACTTCCTCCCGAATTATAAGTTCATATTTTGAAATGGAATGAAGAAATCCATTTGATAAAAAAGGGTTCTATATGATCCGGGTCGGGTAGAGAAAGAGACCAGCGACTATATAGTCCTGGCAAAAACTTCTTTCTTTCACAAAAAAACCTCACCTCCCTCCAGTCTCAGCCATGGAGTCCACCTTCCCTTTTCTCGAAGCCGTGATTGGTACCACTCTCTTTCAATTTTCCGATGACTTTTCCGATTAAAAGTCTTCATCTTTTTCCGTTTAAAAGTCTTCATCTTTTTCCGTCTATCTTTGCATTAGATTATAAAGCTTTTCTGGGTTTTCTTTGTTCACCTTAGCATTAGGGCATGTTGGGATGTGTGTAAAAATCTTGACTTGGTATCCAAATCTTGATTTTGAAGATGTTGTAGGGTTTTTCCGGGATTAAAGTTCGATTCTTTAGCTGCGATTCTTGAATTTTACAGCTTTCATGGGTCCAAAGAGAGGTTAGAATAGTCTTTACAAAGTTAGGACTTTGAATATTTTGGGTTTTGTAGAATTGTGACATCACTGATTCAAATGGGTTGTATTATTTCCCATAATAGTAGGAACAGTTGGGTTTGATGGAGTTGAGCTTTTGGCTAGTTAAGAACTTAAGATTTGGATAACATGTTCTTGGATTTGATATATGTTTTGTTAACTTTCGAGTTTTGATTTCATTGTTTTCTAGTCATATTCTGTTGAAATCTTTTTGTGCTCATTCGGTTCTTGTTCGGTATATTCTTCTATTTTCTTGGCCTTCTGTTCTGTAAGGTTTTAATAGCTTTTTGATTCTTTATAGGTTTCATGATACTAATGTACTTCTTTGAGACTTATTTGGATACTCGGCAACACTCTGCTCTCAAACTTCCAACCCTTCCCAAAACTCTGGAAGGAGTAATTAGCCAAGAGAAGTTTGAGAAGTCACGAGCCTACAGTCTTGAAAAGAGGTATATATCAGTTGCACTTCTCATTGATACTTTTAATTTTGAACATATTCATGGTTTTTGAGTGGCTGATGTATCTTTCTTCACTTGCAGTCATTTCCATTTTGTTCATGAGTTTGTGACAATACTGATGGATTCAGCAATTTTGTACTTTCGGGTTTTGCCTTGGTTTTGGAAGGTGATCAATTGGTTTCAAGCGAACTTTCCTTGTGGCTATACTACAAACTGTTTGATATTCATCTGTTCTTTTGCTTTAACAATGCAGAAATCTGGAGACTTTGTGGTTTTAGTTGGCCTCAATGCCGAAAATGAAATACTGCATACACTTGCTTTTTTAGCTGGTGTAACAATTTGGTCACAGGTGCGCACCTGATGTCCTCCCTGCATATGCAAGGACACTTTTTTTTCAGTTTTATTGTGGATGAAGAAATTTTCTCAAGTGTGTTATAACTTAACTGAATCATTATTTAGATCTACTGGTTTTATGAATGTCTTCGCACAGTATTGAAGTTTTAGTGCAGTGTGGAATGTCTATGTGTTAAACTGTTCCAAGTTCATTATGATGTCTAGTAAATATACTGGAAAAATATAAAAAGGATCTACTGATTTTTTTCAAATATATAAAAAGGGGAGCACAGCTTTTTCTCTATTTTGGGTTTTGAGAGAACCCTCCCCCTTATTTAGAAGCTGGTATTTTGTTGTGCAAAGGTTTTCCTCTAATTCTCTTTATCGAGCACCCTGTGCGCAGCTGTCGAGCACTGATAAAATGACCACTCTCGTTCAATTAGTCTATAACCATCAAGATCTCCATACCTTTTTCACTCATGTGACCCAGTCACCGGAAATTCATCATGTTCTATCACCATTTGTGCACAATCAGCTATCAGAGCTGATGGGCCTGTAGCTTTCATCAGCAAAATGGTTCTTTAATCATTTTAAAGTGCATATAATTTGTATTTCCACACAGAAGTTTGGAAAGGTTTTTCCATAAGAAACAATCATGCTGGACTTTCTCATCATGTCTGAAATGCTCAATGTCTTCTGGTGGCATTGGTTTGAAATTTCTGAATGTTTATGAGCAATCTCATTTAGTATTGACATTGCATTGATTTTGTAGTCTATTTCTGTACAGCTTACAAGGCTATTTGTTTTTCTTCTACCAGATCACTGATTTACCATTTTCTCTCTACTCCACATTTGTGGTTGAGGCACGTCATGGTTTCAACAAGGTTTGTGTCAGATCTCTCTCACCAGTTCCATGTCTTATCAGTTTCATATTATTTCACTATTTCATGAGCTAGTAGCATTAATCTTATTATCTTTCAATTTATTATTCATTATTGCTATAATATGAATATATGATAACTAATGTTTGTTCCATCACTTCCACAGCAAACAATATGGTTATTCTTTAGAGACATGTTGAAAGGAATTTGCCTTATGGCGATCCTCGGTCCACCGATTGTCGCCGCAATCATTGTGATTGTACAGGTTAGATTTTGAGAGGAAACCTTTTTAAGATGCAGTAATATCCATTGCCATCATTGATAATTGTTTCTTGACTCTCCATGTTAGATGTTTTGTTTTGGTAAATGTTACAACTTTATTTTATCTGCACTCTAGTTCTTTGATATTGTACAAAACAGTTCTCATGGTTAGTGATTCTTATATTCTACTTTGTGGTTGCAGAAAGGAGGTGCTTACTTGGCCATTTATCTTTGGGGATTCATGTTCGTGCTCTCTCTTGTTATGATGACAATCTACCCTGTTCTAATAGCTCCACTTTTTAACAAGTTTACCCCTGTGAGTGTTCAGTTTAAGTGTCACCAAACTGGAATTCAGTACTTCTGTCATTGTATTGGGGTTTAGTGGTCTAATTTTAGATGTTATGTGCAACAATAGCTTCCGGAGGGTCCGCTCAGGGAGAAAATTGAGAAGCTCGCTTCTTCCCTTAATTTTCCATTGAAGAAGCTGTTTGTTGTTGATGGATCTACAAGATCAAGCCATAGCAATGTGAGAACACAATCCTTGTTTCAACCGCTTTCTGTGAAACTTGTGATTTTGTATTATAGATGTTCATTTGCATTTTTGTAAATTAGTGAGAAGGGGAACCCTTCTTCCAGTTATTACCATACTTAACCTTCTGTACGTGAATGAAACTGCAGTCAGGGGATTAGTAAGCTAGAAAGGTTCTGCACTTCTGCTCAGAAGTGTGAACTGATCTCATTTGCATTTTTGTTGTTTAGTAGAAGGCCTACTTATTACCATAGTTGACCTGTGAATTAGTGAAACTGCAATCAGGCTTTGAGGGTGTTCATTGATATGCATTGATTATTAAAATAGCTAATACGGTCTTAGCTATTGTCATACATTGTGACATAGCTAATACAGTCCTCATAGGGACGGGGAATACAATTTTCCTTTTTCCTTTTCTTCTCTGGTTGTTTTTTCTGAATTATGTTAATATTTGTTAAGTTTCTCATCTTTCCTACCATGATACAGGCCTATATGTATGGATTTTTTAAGAACAAGAGAATTGTCCTCTATGATACATTGATTCAGCAGGTCAGGAGCAGCAACTTTTTAAAACTTTTCCTCTTTCGTCTATTTTTGCGTTCTGATGGTTAGTTTATGGTTATATACTCTTATTCAAAAGTTGATGGTTTGCAGTGCAAAAATGATGAAGAAATTGTAGCTGTTATTGCTCATGAGCTAGGCCATTGGAAGCTTAATCACACAATGTATTCATTTATTGCGGTGCAGGTATGCTTAAATATTTCTTGCTTTCTCATTACCTTTTGATCTTTCTGTTGATCATCTAGAATGCTGAATTCCTATAGCTACTTTGTGAATATACTCTGTTAGGTGCTCAAGGCAGATGGATAAGTCTGATAAATAACCTTGGGCAGTCCTTCAGGCTATTGATCACAGACCTTATTGCTCTAACATAGGGTATCATAGAGATGATTGGTCATGTTTTGTCTACCTAAAGAATTTTGTCTTAGAAGATTACTATTTTATTTTTAACTGACTTCTTTTTCTTCTTTTGTTTGACTTTGAGTGAGTTCTATATATTATTTGTCTTGATGCTTATGGTCTATACACTTGGCACAGATCCTTACACTTTTGCAATTTGGGGGATATACTCTAGTACGAAATTCGAGCAGTCTGTTCCAAAGTTTTGGGTTTGATACCCAGCCGGTCATCATTGGACTCATCATATTTCAGGTACCAATTTTTTTTGCTAGTGCCACTTCCCATAGAACATATTCAGACCACGTGTCATGTGTATAGTCCGTGTGATAGGCTTGTGGGAACCATTTGGAGAAGAAGGCCAGGCTTCTTGGTTGACTCACTATGTATCCTGGATTCAGTTATTAATTTACCTCACTTTTGTTGTTTGCAGCACACTATAATACCTGTTCAACACTTAGTTAACTTTGCTCTTAACCTTGTGAGCCGAGCTTTTGAATTTCAGGTGAATCTTTACTTCATCAGTTGATCCTTGCCCAAACACTGCTGTATTTTTTTCTCATCTGATCTATGGTTTTGTAGGCTGATGCTTTTGGTAAGGCGCTTGGCTATGCTGCTTCACTTCGAGCTGGTCTTGTTAGGTTACAGGTAATTTATCCAATTTTGGCCCTCCTTTGGACATGAATTGTTTTTTCTGTTTACAAACTAGAAAACGTGAATGCAACTAAAGTATCTATATGTCAGGACCTTTGTTAATCTATTTTTTCATTACATTCCGACTCCTTGTGACTCTTTATCATGATATCATGATTAGATGAACTGTCCAAATAAATCTGGCTGCTCTTATCCATTTAAGATTCTGTTATGACATTAGATCAACAAATGTGTGCCATATAATTAGGATGCCTAGATTCATTTATGATTCGGTTAACATAAATAGGGTTTAGGCCTATATATAACACCAAACAGGTGGGATTGTACGGGCAATTATGTGGTCTCTGAATTGATTGATTTGTTTAAGCTTGTTGCAAATACAATTTGCACTACTAAATGGTGTTTAATGATTTTCCAGGAAGAGAATTTGTCTGCCATGAACACTGATCCTTGGTACTCGGCGTATCACTATTCTCACCCACCGCTTGTCGAAAGATTGGCTGCAATTGATGAAGATACCAAGAAAACAGAATGATATGGTAAACCCATGGTTGATCAAATAAAATTCATCAATCTCAATTGACAGAGTATAGTGCTCTGTCAATGGCTGCTTTGTTTCCATTAGTTTTAAATTCAGTGAGGATTCATATCCATAGGTGAAAAGTAGTACACTAGTTTTAATAGGATATGAAGGGGCTATCAGTGAGGGGATTCAGAGGCTGAATGAATAGAAGTGCACAAACAAAAAACAATTAGTTTCAGCTGTGTATACTGTTTCAATGGGCTAACAACTAGTAAGAACAGCTTTCATATCTGTTCTTTTTCAGATTTGTACCATCTTTATTTTACTTGAATTAGTACGACAGTATCGGATAATCACATGCTTGTGCTAACCACAGTATCTGCTAATTGTTAGTTAATCGGATGTTAGAATTCCTGCAGGCATAGTTGAATTCTTGTCTCTGGTGCTTATTGTATTCTATATAGCAACTTGCTCAAGTGCCGAAAATAATTAGGTGATGGAATCTGCCTTCTATCACATAAGCCCTTCCCGTAGTTCATGATGCTGAGACAAAGCAGATTATTATGCATCTGTATTGCCTGCTGGTTCTATTATTTATTTCACATGTATCCCAAACTATCCTCTTTCTTATTTAATGCTTAGTTTTAAGAATGATTTAGAAACTCGGGTTAATCATCAAGATTACTTGAAGACTTGCAGATTAAGGATTTCCTATGTTAATTATTAACCCAAATCCTAAATCACACTCTTCAGAATCACCACTAAGGCCAAAAAAGAGGATGCTTTTCCTTTTCATGTCCAATGATGCAGCTTGATTCATTTATCCAAATGTGAAGGAACCCCAACTGTCACAACTCACAAGTCACAACACTGGAAAATGCAGAGAGATGAAATCATTTTCAAGTTCCATCATGGGTGATTTATATGCTGTCCACACAAGTCCTTGAGGGATTTCCACTATTTAGCTTTTGCTTCATTTTGTCTGGATACATTAGTAATAGACTAAAATTCAACACGGTACATAAATTATTGTGTCACGGTCAATTTGATTCCTAAACTCTAAAAAGTATTAATATAATACCTGAACATTTATTTTGTCATCAATGAGATACCTCTGTCCAATTTTTCTGACGGAACCGTCTGTTTACTGATGTGGCAAGCACATGGATCCTTAACAATTACCAAATGACCTATTAATCCTTTTCTTTATTAATTAGAGAAAATGATCTAAACAGTATCTCACATTTTTTAAGAAGCAAAGCTTTGGTATTTCACGTTTAGAAAACTTCAATACAGTATCTCAAGTTCTTATCTCGACTCAACTTTGGTATCTAAAACAGTTAGCTCCGTTAAAACATCCATTAAGTAAATGCTACATTTGTCTTTTCATATTTTATTTTGTTTGAAAATATTTTTTTCTTTCATCTCATTGAACACTAACATACCAATAAACAACCAACTATGATTAATCTCTACAGTTATAAAGAACAAAAAATCATCTCAACTATTGCTGATTTGGCCAGGTTCTGACTTTTCTTATTATCACCACGCCCAACCTTCCTCAAATTGCAATTGGCCAAGCTCATCCTCACCATCGACTGCTCCTTGCCGTCCCGGGTTCGCTGAAACTAAAAAGAATTTACAAGTAATAGATTTTTTTTATTATTTGAATAAACAAAGAAACTAGAAATTTAAGGGTAAATTAGTAATTTAATGAATAAAAATGGTCACCGTTAGCGTTTTTAACGAAGTTACGGTTCTAGATACTAAAGTTGGGTCAAGATAAAAACGTGAGGTACTGTTTTGAAATTTTTCAAACATGAGATATCAAGACTTTGCTTCTTAAAAAGGTAGGACACTATTTGAATCATTTTTCTTTATTCCTAACATTTAGTGAAATGACAGATTTGCCCCTTATCTCAGTCCCGCGTAGCTGACTTGATGTTTACTTTCCAAATGGAGGAAGATGGTTAAAGCTAATCAGCCAGCTTAGACGTGTTTAACATTTTACATTGAAATATTTTCTCTACATTTTTTTGCAAAAGTGAAATTATTACATCTGATCCTACTATGAAGCAACCTATTATTAATCATGGGATACAGAAAATCCGAGCCTTATGATTTGTGATCCTTACTGGCATAAAAATGGAAGAAAAAAGCAAATCCGATCACCAACAATTAATCCCTTACATTTCCAACCTTTTTAATGAGAAAGACAGACTAATTCAATGGTTTTGGTTGATGCTTAACGTATACCCAATTCGTAACAATGAGATCTCTAAATTAGTATCATTTCTACACAAAGGGAAGAAACGGGTCTCAACGAAATTTGAAAGGGAAGTATCTCTTAAATTTTCCGAATAAAGGAATAAACAAAAATCGACAACTAATAGCCATTAAGTGAGAAGGTGAAAATTAGCACACACAACATAAGTGTAATAGAAGTGTAATTATTACCTAAACCGTTATTATGGGGGATCATTACAGTTCCAAGTCGCAATCAGACAAAGAATTTGCATTCCGTGAACACTATTGTGCAAGAAGTCCATATGAAAGCACTGTCTTACCTAATTTTGTTTGAAAGGGTAGGGAGAAACATGATTGAAGCAATCGGGGACCTACTAATCCACTTCTAAACAAGCTTAACGAAGCCAAAATGTGACCGTTATCACATACGTGTCCATTAGATATTTGGATTAAGCTACACACGATGATTGGTGTCACAATCAATTTGGTATCCAAACTTTAAAAAGTATCAATATGATGCCTGAATATAGATTTTGTCATCAATAAGATACCTCCGTCTAATTTTTCTGATAGAGCCGTCTGTTTACTGATGTGGCAAACATGTTGATGAAAAAATAGGTCTGTAAACTATTTTTTTATTGACTTAGAAACCAAATTTCAATCAAAATTTTTTTATCTCTTTCATATTTCCCACTTTCAATCCAACAAAAAGCCACTGTGAATCTCTTCCTCCCAAAACCTAGAGCTCCCCCCTCTCTTCCAATCTCGCCGCCTCCGTCGAGCTCAAACTAGCAATGGATCCTGAATGGCAAGTTCTCAAGGGCATTATGAGGTCTCATCTACAACTTCGAGATGATCATCTCTGCCTCCGACTAGTTAGGAGACGGTGCAGAAGTAGATCAAAGTCGCGGAGTTCAAGGTGATGAATTCGATCTACACTAGATTGGAGGCTTATTACGCTTCTCCGCCTCCGAGCTCTGCCCCGCAACTGGATTTTTTGGCAAAGAACGGTGCGGTGATCAGCGATTTGCACCGTCTGCTGCGTCTCGATTTGGTGTGAACGCTTTTGCTTTCGGTTATGATCAGATGATGACCGGAATGGTGATCTTGCTTGAATGTTTGATGGGACAGTGGGGATGCAGAATTTAGAAGGTTAAAATCAGTAGCTGATGAATGTTTGATTGAATGTGATTGATTTGCCTCAGTTGCTTCCTTTATTTTTATTTTTGGCAATTCGAGTGTGAACAAAAGGTTATGGTAATAGCAGGTGGGATCCATGTGCATGTCATATCAGTAATCAGATGGTTGGATATGTAATAGGAAAAAATATTTTCAAACAAAATATGAAAAGATAAATGTAGCTTTCAATTAATAGTTGTTTTAACATAACTAACGGTTTTAGATATCAAAATTGAGTGAAGATAAGAACTTATTATTTTAAAATTTTCTAACATAGATGCCAAACCTTTATTTCTCACAAAACTGGAATATTGTTTGTATAAGTAATAATATACAGACAGACACAAAAACCACCAACTCACAGATCATTTACACACCTCCCACTTCCTTCCCGACTTTCTTCTTTCAAACACTGATTTTCTCCGTTGGCCGGAAAATTTATCACGAGCGAGGAGCCTAATGCCACCAGATCCACATCTCTAAACTCCATCCCTCCATCTGGGTCGATACCAGATTTCGATTCGGAGCAATGTCGATTTACGACGCGGCGTTCGTGAACTCGGAGCTTTCAAAACCCACTTCAATCTTCGGCCTCCATCTCTGGGTCGTCATCGGAATCCTCGTCGGCTCATTAATAGTCGTCACTCTCTTCCTCCTCTCCCTCTGCCTCACCGCCCGCCACCGCCACAGAGCCAAGCTCGTCACCGCCGCAAAGCCCAGCCCAATAATCCCCAAACATATTCAAGAAATCGTCCACCATCCTCAGCCGGAGGTCCACGTGGAGATCGGGAAGCCAGAGCACCGTGTCGTGGTGTTCTCCGACCAACGCGGCGCGTCCAGCGGCGAGAGCAGGGGGACGCTGAACAGTGAAACGGCGTCGTTTGCGAGCGGGAATGTGGTGGGGCCCGAGGTGTCGCATCTGGGGTGGGGGAGGTGGTACACTTTGAGAGAGCTGGAGGCTGCTACCAATGGGTTGTGTGAGGAGAATGTGATTGGAGAAGGTGGGTATGGGATTGTGTATAGTGGGGTTCTTAGTGATGGGACTAAAGTTGCTGTTAAGAACTTGTTGAATAACAGGTACTCTTTTTATTTAGTTTAATATATGTTTTTTCTTTATGAAGATGAGAACTTGATGTGGGTTTGTGGCGGTTTTTGTTTTTAGTTCTGGGTGTGTGGATGATGGAAGGGAAGAACTTTGCGAAAGTAGGAGCTTACTGAAGCAGAGAATAATTTGTTTTCATTTCTTTTCTGTTTTTTTTTCTAAAATGGCGGTTGAATGTTTCATGATTTGGTAGAATTTTCATTTGGAGTGATAGGAGGATCAGTCAGTCATATGAGTTGACTGTGTTTGCGATTTTTTTAGCTGTGATTTCTTCTGTTCGTGGATTTTCTGGGAAACCAAAGAGGGTATTTGATTCATCGAGTTCATGGTTGGTTTGTATGTTTTAAGTTTTATTCACTTTGGTTTGTTATTCTTATCGTGCGTTTGTTACAATTTGTGCTGTAAAGTTGGCTGCTTTCTGAAAGAAAGCACCATCATTTATTTTAGGTTCCTTGTGCTCACAGTCAAGCTTTGATGATGTTGGCATCAGAATCTCCCTCTTTCTCTTACACACAAACTTTTGACTTCTCTCATTTTTCTTTATGTTATTTGTTTGCATTTTGCCTCAGTTCTTAGTGTGTAGCGAATAGTGGCAGTGATTAACTAATGATGCTGCTTTGGATTTTGGATATTCAGGGGTCAAGCTGAGAAGGAATTTAAAGTGGAGGTGGAAGTAATTGGGCGTGTGAGACACAAAAATCTTGTGAGGTTGCTTGGATACTGTGTTGAAGGTGCATACAGGTATATATGTTTTATCATAATAGCATTGATGTTTCAGTTTGTTATCAACTGTGGAGCATCTGGAGGTGTCATTCAACTTTTGGTTTTGTTTTTTAGGATGCTTGTGTATGAGTACGTCGACAATGGAAATCTAGATCAATGGCTTCATGGGGATGTTGGTGAAGTCAGCCCTCTAACATGGGATATTCGAATGAATATTATATTAGGAACTGCAAAAGGGTACAGTTCATATACTAATTTGACTCTTTTTCTGTAACATAAGAAAGAAAATGCACGACTGATGTATTCAAGTTTTCGCTCATTTGATGTTTCCTCTTTATGCAGGTTGGCCTATCTTCATGAGGGTCTTGAACCAAAGGTTGTTCATCGTGATGTAAAATCTAGCAACATATTGGTTGATCGCCAATGGCATCCCAAGGTGTCCGATTTTGGGCTTGCCAAGCTCTTGTGCTCTGAGAATAGTTATGTGACGACTCGAGTAATGGGAACATTTGGGTTAGTTCATATTTTTCTCTCACTTCTTTTGTATCAACTTGTTTGTTGGCGATTCACCTAAACATATGCATCACAATTAGTTATGCTCTTTAAGTGTGAATCTGATTGGTGGTTTCTTTAGGTATGTTGCACCAGAATATGCTTGCACTGGAATGTTGAATGAGAAGAGTGATGTTTATAGCTTTGGAATACTTATTATGGAGATTATATCTGGGCGAAGCCCTGTTGATTATGGTCGGCCACAAGGAGAGGTTAGTTTTGGAATGTTTGTTTTCTTATCATCATGTATTGGATTTTCTTTTTGGTTCTAACTGTAAGTTGGCATTTAATTTTAACTTCTTTTTTCAGGTTAATTTAGTTGAATGGTTAAAAAACATGGTTGGAAACCGAAAAGCTGAGGAAGTAATTGATCCTAAGTTGCCTGAGATGCCTGCTTCGAAAGCACTGAAACGTGCTCTGCTGGTTGCTCTTCGATGTGTTGATCCGGATGCCACAAAAAGACCAAAAATAGGACATGTGATCCACATGTTGGAGGCTGATGACTTGCTATTCCGTGATGTATGTGTGACAAAAATTCTATACGAAAATTTTTGGCAACCTTGTTTTCATGATCAATTCCTAACTCTATCATTTTTTTTCATTATATGCAGGAAAGGCGACCAGGGAGAGATAATTCCCGTTCAGATCTAAATTATCGACGGGAGAATCATGTTGGCATGAAGATGGGGGATAAAGATAAACACTTGAGTGAAGGGTCTTGAGTGAACCACAATCAACCAACAAGGTGGACATAATGCCATTGGGAAGGTTTAGGTGACTAACAGTTTATCTCCGGAGTTTTTGAATCTCATTTTGCCTGTATCTTTTTCAATAATTTGCATATGTTTTCATGCCTAGTTACATAATGTTATAGGATATGCATCAAATTATGATGCACTTGTACAATAGTGAATCAGATCTCATCTGTCCATCATTCTTATAGGTGTTCTGTTGTAAAACAATATATCATTAGTGTTACATCAATATAAATATTCTTTTCTGTGGTCACATTCTTTTCTTCTTCCTCATCTGCACTCCCTTTCAATTTCATTGTCCTTATTCTGGTTACTTCCAGAGACCAGAGTTTGGGTAATATAGCTATCATGTTCATGAAACTATGATTCTGTTGCCAACTTTGTGTCACCAACTCACCATCATTGCCAGCCTTGGAATCAGACAGTGATGAAGGACAGTCAGGACCCACTTCCAGAGTTCCTGTGATAGAGGCATTTAGATGACATCAACATCAGTGCCTTGGATGGTTTCTGGGAATTGAACTCAGCAGCCAGCTGGAACAGCTGCTATAGCTAATAGCCTACAAAGCCTGCAGCGTCTCTCATTCATGTGGCTCTTCTTGTCCTTGTTGGCTAGGCAACTGAGGAAGTGAGGATTAGGGTTGGGGCTGGAACCGGGGTCAGCCGGTCAGGCTTGAGGTTTCAACATCAATGCCAGAGCATGCTAGCTCTTGCCCTCTCTGAGCTTCACGTTACTTGTCTTTGATTAATGATAACGGTAAGCTGGCCATGGATGTTTTTGGACAGAACCCTTCTGTCTTTTGCAGGAGCCTGCTTGGTTAGGTTGATTTCTGTAGTAGTGTGTACTTGGACTCTTCTGTTCTTGTGAATCCTTCTGCTTAACTAATATTAGTGTGACTTCAATTTGCCTACCCTGCTAATCTCATATAGAGACCCTTTCAGTTCATTTCTCTGCCGTTGCTTGGACGTTACATTGTTGACTTTCGCAAGAAATTTACGTCAAAAAGGCATGTCTAGTCCGGTCACGCTTGGCCTACCATTTCACAAGGTGAGCTTACTGAGTATGCACACATGAGCGATTGTTGATCGTTGATTTATGTACGTTTTTGGTAGATTATTTTACATTGATTTTTTGGTTTTTGTTAGGTTATTTTGGTTGGTTTTGGTGTCATTCCTCTTTGAGAGAGGGTGTTGGTCTCCTCTTTAAGGAGCGTTTAGGGTTGGTTCGTTGTTGTTAAGAATCGTGTCGTTAGGTGAGTCATGGTTATAGTGTCATTTATAGGAATTATTTTATGGTTAGTTAGTTCTTGTTGTCAATGTAATTAAGATGTTACACGTGCATATATGCTAATAGTTTTGACATGTAGTGTTTGAAAAGTTGTTTCTTCTCGAGGTTGATTGTAAGGATCTATTGAGACTTCTGGATTATGTAAGGTTACAGTTGAACCTCCATCGGTTCTTGTCCATTGTAATCGTCGGTGTTTCAGGTAGGTAGGGAATAGAGTGAGAACTTTATTTTTCTCTCATCGATATCCTTATTAATTGTAATATTGTATTCTCTTTTAATGAAATTTTTGATATTTTTCTAGAAAAATAAAATAAATCAACAATGTAAGGAATGAGCAAACTGATTTGTATGATAGCAATAGACTTACACAAAATATATTTGGAAATCCAATTTCATGATAAGGGTACGGAATTGAAACCTCTCATGAGTCTTATTTAACAAAAAATTCAAAACTCAAGTTTCGTATCTTTAAGAATTTATTGTCTCATGTTTTTGACATGATTTGATAAGTTTTATTTTCAATGGACAGTACTCATACATGCTTACACCAGCTGTACCTTCATACGCCCGCCAAAATTAGTTAGCGTAAATGCATGCCCATTTCATTCAATGTGTAGCAAATGACGTCTCAATTCAATTACTAACGCATTGGTGATTAAAATGCAAGTAAATCTCTACATGAAAAAGTAGATATCGAAATCTCATGGATACACAAAAATTTCATTCCCATATCTTCAACAATTTATTATCATTTAATTCATTTTTATACAAATGAATTGTCTTTCCTACTAACAATACCAAGAGGATTGTATTCTTCCCTTCATTTTTATACGCGTAGTCGCGTACATACTACTTCGTACTTTCCGCCACAAAGTGTACATTTATACGCGGCCGTCAAACACTGCCTACACAAACAACCCCACCCAACGACACTCCGCCACGTACGCATTCAAACTTCCAAACCCCAATCTCCTGCCTGCAACCCCACAGTAACAACCGAGGCTCCTCGAGCCAAACGGTAATATCCACCCCTCACCTACTAATCCAAAATCAGCCTCACATTTCTGAAAATCTCGAAGAGTCGTGGAAACCTCTCGAAGTTTCTTGACATCTGAATCTTCCTACAGGTTTGAAATTCTCTCCTTCAATCTCTATGTAGCTCTATTTCTCGTACCAATTACAATCTCATCTGTAAAAAAGAAAGTATAATCTAGTTAGTTTTGTGGTAAATCTAGCCTAGTGTTTGTGAATATTTGAATAATTTTCTTAGCGATCTAGCGGCTGATCTGATTGGGTAAGCGGATCCATGTATGAAATTGTTTGAATTGTGGATATTATGCTTGCTTATGAAAGATTTTAAGAACTTATGAGTAGTGGCCACAGTTGGATATGAATTAAGAATGTAAGAGACAAACTGTGGCCTATTTCTCAGTTCATTTAGGCATAGTTATTATTTGGTAATTTTCTAATAGCATTTGGGAATCAAGTTAAAGGTTGAGTATGTCATTATGTTGCTGTTGTATTCTTGATTGCTAGTGTTGTAAATGTTGTTTAGTCCTTGATTTTGTAGGTAATTTGCAATTTCATGTTTATTTCTGTTTGCAGTAATAACTAGTAATGAGTCGTCCACAGGCCCCGCACTTTCTTCCATTTTGGAAATCCTTTCCGGATGATTTCGCCAAAGGGTACTCTAATGACTCCAGAACTTTGTGCGCTGCTGAACACTTTTGAGGAAACATTGGCCGGAAGGTTGAGAAAGCTCAACCCAAAAGATAAGAATGATGTCCTTAGCTTGTCATGGATGAAATTAGCAATGGAGTCGCTTTGTGGAACTCATAATGACATAAAAACCCTTATAGCTGAGATTGAACTTCCTGTGAGTGCCTGGGATGAGAAGTGGATTGATGTGTACTTGGACATCAGTGTAAACTTGCTTGATATATGCATTGTCTTTAGCTCTGAGATCTCGCGCTTAAACCAGGGACATCTTTTCCTTCAGTTTGTGCTGCATAATAGTGCATAATTTGAATTCAGCCTCTTCACAGCAATTTAGTCGTGCCCGTTCATCAGTCGATGACTGGAAGAATCATATTGCTTCAAAGAACCCTAGGGTTGAGAACTGTAGCACCATTTTGGACAAGCTCAAGGAATCACTGGATTTACCGAAGGTTAAGAACTCTGCCAAAGGGAAAATTTTAATGCGTGCTATGTATGGAGTTAAGGTGTTGACAGTATCTGTTTGTAGTGTCTTTGCTGCAGCGTTTTCTGGTTCTGCAAGCAAATTGGTAGATACGAATGTCACCGAGACATATTTGTGGGCTGAAGCATTTAATGACTTACAGAGTAATGTAAATGGTGAAATCAGAAATGTATATTCTAGTGGTAGAGTTACAGTACTGAAAGAGCTGGAAGCAGTTGATGGTATTGTGAAGCGCTTGTATCCTATGATCCAAGATGGCGTGGCCCTCGCAGAAGAAGAAGAAGTGTTCAAGAACTCTATTTCAGATTTAGAAAGAAGGGCAAAGATTCTTTCTCAAGGACTTGATCTTCTGACCAAGGAAGTGGATGGGTTTTTCCAAATCCTTTTGAGTGGACGTGATGCCTTGCTTTCTAAGCTGAGATCAGGTGGATCAGTCTCTGACCGGATGCTGATGGGGAATGTAGAAGGGCAGGTTGTGAGGTGAATAGCAAAGCTAATCTCTATCCTTTATAATGACGGTTTTAGGTATGGGGCGTTATGTTTTCTTGTTTTACCAAGTATACCGCCTTGTATGGTCAAGTGTAATCAGTTTCTTGCTAGGTACAAGTTATGTTGTATTACTATGTTAGTGGTTTGTAAAAGTATGTTGCACTATGTGCTGACTTTTATATATGATGTGGTTTGGCTTGAAATTGTGTGACTTCTCTGCTTCCTTCTATTGCTTCCATTGGTTTTATATTGATAATGCTTCATTATTACCTCTATGTTAAGGTTGTCGCACAAATCATTACACGTGAACTGTGAAGTTTTGCTCTTGGTGTTAACCTAAAGCTAAAGAATCAGATGAATAGAGCAAGTTTCTGAAGTTGTAGGTAAAACTTCTTGCTTCATTGCCTCTGATTCATACAACTTCAATTCTTGCAACTTGATGCCATGCCAAAATTGGGGAAGACCATCACCAATCATTAGCATGAGAACATGTTGACAGCAAATGGCGCTGGTCTGAACTTGGGAGAATTTGGTGGTTTTATTTGACAGCGAGCAGAAATATATGACATTTGAATAGTTGTATGGCTCTGCTCAGTCTGCTAAGAAAGGCTGGGAGGTTCTTGATTTGGTGTGGATTTCCTGATCAATAGTTATTCCAACTTCATGATTTCTCAGATTGTCATCCGTATTTGACATGTTCACTGTGAACACTACAATGAACATGTTACCTACCACAGGATAATTCGCCCAAGTAAGCCAATCCATGAGGTGACATCATCAGCTCTAGTCATTCTAGTGGAATATGTATTCTTCTTCATACATGATCCTCGTTTTTGATTTACTTTATTTGGGTCAAGGTGTTCATACAATACTACCAGGAAGCTTAAAGGGTCTGAGTTATAACTTTAGACTTGTTGATTCTTGTGTGATTTGTGATCGAATGGACTATGAATAGTCATTTACACATTAGCAATCATACATTATGATACTAACTTGTATAGTGTATACTGTAATTGTATGAGATTTACGGTTTAATTAAGATTTTTCTATGACATTTGAATACCATATCTAGTTATTCGTTGTGTAAGATTTTATGAGCTCATATTCACCACATAAAATTACACATGAAAAAAAAACTATCTTCTTATTACTATTGATCCGACGATGAAAAACGTAAGCATAGAACAAAGTTTATACCTTTTACATTGATTAGTCTTTTTACCATTTAACATTCATTCGATCAGTTTTATTTTTTAGATGACTCTAAATCGAGTCCTATTTAGTAAGTCTTTGATTTTCGATTAATTAGCACTTCGATTAACTCTCAAATCTCTAATACCATGATACCTTTCAACCCCCGTCTCAATTTGTATTTAGAAGTTAAAAGCAGGATCATCTCAAACCCCACAGATCACAGACAACACACCAAACCCCACAAAAAGAAGAGTCAAAACTCAAAAAGCTTCAATTTTTCCTGCACGGGTTTTCCAGTTGGAAAAGCCTTTCTTCTATTTTCTTTGCCTTTCTTTCCCAAACGAACCAAAGCAGAGCTACCAATCAATACATAGAAATGTCAAAAGTCTTTACAGCTACCAACACCAATCTCACACTCCTCCATTAGCTCCTCTTCCAGCTTTGTAGCCACTAAATCCCATCTGGGTCTCGACCCATTTCGGATTCTGACCCGACCCAACTGCCATGGAGTCCAGCTCTGCTTCTGGAGCTGACCACAACATCAGAGGGGTACTCACCCACGGTGACCGGTACGTTCAGTACAATGTGTATGGGAATCTCTTTGAGGTTTCCAGGAAGTATGTGCCTCCTATAAGGCCAGTTGGGAGAGGCGCCTATGGTATTGTTTGGTATGATTCTTGCGTTTTACTTGCTTTTTGGTTTTCTTGGTTTTTTAAAGTTTGGGGATTTTCTGGTTTTGTGGTGATTCCTTGTTCTTGAAGTTGTTGGGTTTAGTTTGGTCGTAAGTTGTAAGTATTGGGTTTAGTTTATAATTGTGATCAAGATATTCATTTGATTATGCCAAATAGGTTGGAAAGGTTGGTTCTTTAGGAAGATCTCTATTTGGGAATTAGCTGGGTTTGCTAAAGATAGTGGCTTTCCTTTGTGTGTTGGTTTGTTTCTGTTTTTCTTTTATGGGGTTGAATTTGGTGTGTGCGGGAGTTTTTCTATATTTGGTTATA
Source organism: Comarum palustre (assembly GCA_951800085.1). NCBI lineage: Eukaryota > Viridiplantae > Streptophyta > Magnoliopsida > Rosales > Rosaceae > Comarum > Comarum palustre. Next base: position 15,941,888 of record OX637581.1, on the reverse strand, counting down.
ACGTTAGGGAGGTTGTGAGTTGGAGAGGGTCATGTTCTTTGTGTGCAATAATGAACTGTTAATTTGTTACAAATATTCCCTTGCATTTTGTTATGTGTTTCTTAAGGTTTTAGGTGTTATTTGTTCTAAACCAAGAGTTGTATATTCCTAAGAAATCAGTATGGACAATGTGAAGCAATTTCCCATGTTATATGAGGGTCGTCAGAATGAATTGTCTTTGTCACTTTTCATATCTAGATGTAATATTCAGTTGAACTCTAAGTGTGAGATCATTTCCGTCCTTGCCATATTGTTGGTCATATTGTACCATGTTTCATTAACAGGACTCGCTTTTCTGCATGGATGTCTGCCTAGGTTTTGTTTCTTTCAATTATGTAAAACATCACAACATATTGGGTTCTTGTGAAATCAGGGGTTGTATATTTGACCGCAGCCTTTGTTGGGTGAATGTGCTATTTCAAGGTTTCAACCATGAATGATCTTTCCATTTATTTGACTTATTTTCTGTGTTATCAAAGGAAGATAAACTTTTTTGGTTGCTATTAGTGCTGCTGTGAACGCTGCGACTTATGAGGAGGTTGCCATTAAGAAGATTGGTAATGCATTTGACAACAGAATAGACGCCAAAAGGACTTTACGAGAAATTAAACTTCTCCGGCACATGGATCATGAAAATGTAATGTTTTTGACCATCTTCCCTTCATGTTCTTACAAGGAATCTTTTCTGCCTCCTCCTGGAGCCCTCATTTTTCAAGATAGTCTTTTTTCTTATCATCTATTACAATGCAACTGCTGTGGATAATAATAATAATAATTATTATTATTAATTTTTTTTGGGTGGAGTCAACAGCTTATTAGTTTGTTCTTTCTCTTCTCAGGTTATTGTCATTAAAGACATCATAAGGCCTCCACAGAAGGAGAACTTCAATGATGTCTACATTGTTTATGAACTAATGGACACTGACCTTCATCAGATAGTACGATCCAACCAATCTTTGACTGATGACCATTGCCGGGTTGGTACTAAATTTTTTCTTGGTTTATATTTTAGATATGCCAATTGAATTTAAGCGCTCAGGTTTTGTAGTTAATATACTTGCATTGGAATGTTTCAAACTTTTGACAGTAATTTTTTTGGTGTTTTAATATTTGCTATACCATTTGGATATAGTGCTTTCATGCAGTTCATATGCAATTTTCATAAGTTTGGAATGTTCTACACTGTTTACAGTGGTTTTTCGTTTTGTTTTAAAGGCCAAGGTTTATAGTTGGACTCCAGATTTTCATTTTTAGGTTACTGGTGATAGCAATACATGCTTGTCACTGAAGTAGGTTGATTCAAACAACTGCTGAAGGTGGTATACATATTCCTTTTTACCCACTCAGCTTTATATAAGACTAAGTATTCCACCAGTCTTTTCATAGCTTTATAATAAACTGGTTAAGGTGATCCTCATTTCATCCCTTAAAAAAGGTTCTAGCCCTCTGTTTTGGTAGTGAGCTTTCCCATTTTGAGTGACAAATTTAGGGAACTTTCACTTTTGTCTCATCTGTAGGTACAAAAACAAGTGTAAACTATGACATAATTATTTGCATCTAGCAGTTTTCTCATGATCTTGATTTTGCTGTTACATGCCCGAGTTCTCACTAATGTTTACGTTCTATCTTTGCAGTACTTTCTCTATCAGTTGCTACGAGGGCTCAAATATGTACATTCAGCAGGTGTTTTGCATCGTGATTTGAAGCCCAGCAATTTGCTCATGAATGCAAATTGTGATCTCAAGATTGGTGATTTCGGGCTTGCAAGGACAACATCTGAAACTGATTTCATGACTGAGTATGTTGTTACTCGTTGGTACCGCGCTCCGGAGTTGCTCCTTAATTGTTCCGAGTACACTGCAGCAATTGATATATGGTCTGTCGGTTGCATTCTTGGTGAAATCATGACCAGACGCCCCCTATTCCCTGGCAAAGATTATGTGCATCAGCTGAGACTCATTACAGAGGTATTGTTTCTTTATCTTTTTTACTGAACTGAAATGGGTCTATATCACTGGTTTATTTATTTCAAGTCTCTGGGAATATCACTGGTCTAAATGATAATTCTCCAAAAACATTAATTTCCACTTATGGGGCAGCAGGTATTATGCAACTTAGTGTCAAATTTTATTGGTAATGCTGGTCATTCTAAACTTTTGGCCCTTCAACAACTTTATGCCCAGCTACATCCTAATTTCAAGTCAAAGAAAAATCAGTTTATTTTCATTTGGCTAGGTTTAGGTTTCTTGTTGCCCATAGCAGAAAGTGCAGAAACCTGATTGATTCTATGGAGGATAAAAAGTGAAAATGGACTGAAGAAAGATTAATGTATATAGTTGTGTATGAGACATAGTTGCCAATTAAATGAAGATGCTGTGTATCAAGATATTGAGGATGAGAATGCGTTTTCCTTCCACTTTGTTGTTACAAAGTAGTTTGTCTCTTGGCTCATATATACATTCTGATTGTAACAACTACTGCATTGATGTTTTCCATTTTTGTTGAGCAGCTAATAGGTTCACCAGATGACTCAAGCCTTGGATTTTTACGAAGTGATAATGCCCGAAGATATGTTCGACAACTACCTCAGTACGCAAAGAAACACTTCTCTGTTGCATTTCCTAACATGTCTGCTGGTGCTATTGATTTGCTAGAGAAAATGCTTGTCTTTGACCCGAACAGGCGCATTACAGGTATTCTTAGTTATTTGGTTCTGATAAAAGTGTAACAATGATTTAAGGTTCCTGCAGTGTTCAGAGTGAATTGAACCTGAAAAAACGTCAAACAATTCTGATATATGCTGCAGAACATGTGTTATCAGTCTGAGCCATATTTGGTTGTTGCATTTATTTTTCTTTGGCATGCTTTGCAGTTGATCAGGCTCTTTGCCACCCATACTTGGCACCTCTTCATGATATCAATGAGGAGCCTGTCTGCCCAAGTCCTTTCAGTTTTGATTTCGAGCAATCATCATTTACAGAAGAGAACATCAAAGAGCTTATCTGGAGAGAGTCAGTAAAGTTCAATCCAGATCCAATTCAGTGAAGATTATGCACTAGTTTGTTGTATGCACTTTGTGACCCAAAACTATTACAATAATGCTACATAGAACCCTTGCATCTTCCTGGAGAAACAGATTATAAAACTTTGTTGGAGATATTGGCATTTATTGAGAAATTGTGCGTCATTCATGACCACATCTTGGTTGTCTGTATTTTTCGAATTTGTAAAAGGGATGAAAATTGAATGTCAAGGCTCGCTATCCAGTGTATTCTGTAGAGCTTCAACCCCTCATTGGTGCCAATCATGATTATGGTTGTAGATGTTGGAGCCAAGGTTATATACCCATTGGCTTACTGCTTCAAACTGATCCTGGAGAATTACCAGAACTGTTTTAAGGCTTTGCTACTACTGTCTAGGATGGTGGGGTTTAATAGTCTGAAACTCTGAATAGGAACATTCGGTTTGCCATGCTGGAACTTCATCATCTCAGATTTTCGGTTCTGAGAAACTCTCTATTATGTATCTGTTTGCTTTCTAAGTCCTTCCGGCTTAGGATTCAGGAGACAACTTTCCGCTTAGCTTCATTAGAAATCTAATAAGAACTTCAGAATTTCATAGAAATTTACGCTGGGCAGAGTGCTGTTTCAGTCTTTGATTTCAGAAAAACATGTTTCAGATTTCCATTTAATTCTCTTTAATATCATCAACAGCAACAGTTCTACATAGAGGATTAAACTTTTGTCCTCAAATATGGCCCTTCCTTTTTGGTGTGACAAAGTAGCTCTGCCATTAAGCAGTAAAGAACAGTGATACCATGGTACATGATTTAGGGGATCTTACACATTACTCCTATAAGTACACTTTTTAATCTCAACCATGTCGATCGGTAGATCATCTGTAGGAAAATCACAACCACCAGGTTTAGCAGTTCCTTGATCGGGCAGGAGACCACAGGGCGTTGGCGTCACACCATTTGTGATCCCCTGAATATCAGTGCATGTCCATGGCTGCTTCTTTGCCTTCTTTGCCAATCCGATGGTCACATTGGACATGCAAATCCCGGTAAATGGATGGTCGGCAATGCCTTCCAACCTTGCAGCCATGGTTACATTTTCAGCCACCACATCTCTGTAGTTAATCCCAGTGATCTCAGGAAAGGCATTTTTGTCATAATTACCATCAGCATGTGATCCATAGTTACCAGTCATCCAAAATGCCCATTTCATTGTGTGCAGTGTTATTCTCCTTACGTATATGTCTTTAACATACGCTCCTCTCCCTACAGCTGTCTTGATCCTGACGGCCGATTCGGTATTGATGGCCACGATGTCCTCGGCTCTGACATCTTGGATGCCACCTGACATTTCGCTGCCCAATGCGATGGTTGCACTATAAGGTGAGATGCATGTTAGCCGTCTGATCACAAGCTGTTTTGTAGGCATACCAAATGATATGCCATACTCATCCCAGCCGCTCTTAACAGCTACACAGTCATCCCCAGATACTATGTAACAGTCTTCAATCTTAGTATTTGTGCAGGAATCTGCATTCAAAGTACGAAACACAAATGTTAAGTTGGTTTCCATTATCCCAAGATGGACCAAATTAGATTCTAGCTTAAAGTCTCAAAGTAGCTACAGGTTTATGTCAAACCTGGATTGATCCCATCAGTGTTTGGAGATGAAATTGGAGCAATGATAGTAATCCCTTGCACAATAATATTACTGAAACATCACAATTGGAGAGTGATCAGTAAATCTGGTACGAATAATTTTAGGATGCTTCTATTGACACCTTACAAAACACTGTTGATTTATTATAATGCAAAAATACTTTGATATAAAATTACAATAAGAGACAATAAATTGTTACAAATTACACAATCCTTTTATTTTGTAATCATTTTTGGATGAATTTATTCACCCGACACGTTGTTGATTTGATTTATTAAAATGCAAAAATACCCTGATATAAAATTACAACAAGAGACAATAAATTGTTACAAATTACGCAATCTTTTATTTTTATTTTGTAATCATTTTTTGGATGAATAGGTACTTCATAAACTCTAACATAAATTTATCATATTCGGTCGTTCTATGGAGTATAAAGACGCTAACATTCAACGTACCTGAAGATGATGTGAATTGTCTGTATTTTTTTCTTTCTTTGTTGATGTTTTGTCTATATTTTTATTTATTATTTCTCATGTAGATTTTGTATGTGAGTTCTCATGGACAACTGCATTGTATTTATGAACACGCATAGATCAATTTAAAAAATTCAGAAATATTGAGTACTGGAAAAGAGAAAGAATAGTGAACACAAGTATAATTGAGAAAAGTGTATTTTAGTTATTGTAAATGGACGAATAAAGTAGATTTGTAATTATAAATATAAATATATAAATTGAGTGTAAAGTGAATGTGAGGTGAGTAAAGTGGTTTGTGGGGGTGACAATAGACGCGCCCTAATTTTATTTTTGTATCATTTTTCAGATGTGAAGGGGTGTAGATTACCTGCTATACACGGGATGAACATTCCATGAAGGAGAATTTAGGAGAGTGAGATTTGAGATCTGAATATCACTTGAGAACATGATCTCAATCAGGTAAGGGCGGGTGTATTTAAGCTTCTTCTTGTGGAACTGTTGCCACCAGAATTCACCTTGACCATCAATTGTGCCATTTGCTCCTGAAAATTGATAACATCAGGTCCCAATGAGTTTAGTCACTTCATTATATTCAAGCTACATAACCATTTTGCAGTAGGTAGGTAAAGTCTAGTTGAATTGAACCTATTAAACAAATTATAAGTGATCTGATTATAGAGAAACTAAATAGGTACCTGTAACAATGACATCAGTGAGATTTGTTCCAAATATGAGACTGGAGTACCTTCCAGCTGCTGCGTCTCTTCCTCTACCATAAGATGGAAGGGCTTTGAGCACAGGCCACTCATTCACGTCCTGGAACCCAAGCAAAGCACATAGTAAACATAATCATATCTATCAAGCTTAAATAAGAACGTTAACATTCAGTCACTTCATTTTGGATTTAGAACTGATTTTCATGATGATTAATTCATTCTCACACCTTGATCCTACTGATACACATAACCCCTTTATCACAGAGTTAAAACTTAAAAGCAAACTTAAGCAGCATAAATGGCATGCATGTTTGGGGATCAATAATTAAGAAAAAGAATAAGAGACCTGAGAAGCAAGAAGAACAGCATCCCTGTGAAGATAAAGAGTGAAATGGCTGGTGAGGTTGAAGCTCCCTGTCAGCCATTTCCCAGCTGGAACAAAAAGCTGAGCACCTCCATCTGTTGCATACTGGCTCAGCTTACTGATTGCAGTCTGAAAAGCCTTTGTATTTGATGTTTTTCCATCTCCAACTCCTCCAAACTCAGTCAGTGAAGCACTGTGAGCTCTGCAGTTCATAGCAGAGTACTCAAAGGACTCAAATTTTTTAGGCGCCTTAGGCTTGGCCTTGGTTACTCTGCTCTCTCCCCCTCTTAGTATTAAGGCCATCACAACAACTATGAACACTGATTTCATCACCTGAAAAAGAAAAAAGAAGAAAAAAGGCTTGTCATTGGCATTTGTTTGATGAGAAAATGCAGGAAAAGGAACAAGAGAGAAAGTGAACGTGAGATTTTACTTGAGTTTTAATAGGATTTCTTTTAAACAATCCCATTGTGGAAAGAGAGCTTGGAGTTTGTTTATGGTGTTGCAGAGGGGAAGAGTGTGCTTATATATAGGGTGGGAAAGTTTAGCTGGGAATAGTACTATAGCATGATTAATATGATATTGGGTCTGTTGTCATTCTCGTAAGGAATTAAAGAACTGAAATTTCAGTTACTTTTTAAGCTAGTGTGTAATTTATTGCCAAGAAAGAAATGTTTGTTCTGTTTTCTTCTTGTTATATATACTCAACTCCAAACATGCCAGAATGACAGGAATAACATAATAAAGAGCTACGGTTATAACATTCTCTTTTTACATATAGGTAGAGAAGAAATAACCCCCTTTATAAAAGTTAACTTCCTGCATGAAGCATCTGTTTGCATTTCCTTTAATCTGTGACGTCTCTTCTCCAGATATTGCTTGCACTTCTCTTCTCAAATTGGAGTTGGATACTTAGACGATATTATTTGCTTTTCAAGGAGGGTGAGTGATAGTCGATTTGAGGTGAATATGTACTGTTGAGCTGCAATCATGACAATATATGGAGCATCCACCCTAGGTCCTTACCTAGTTGATTTCCAATCTGAGTGATAGAAGTAACTAAAGCTTAAATTTCCACCCAAATGAAGAACCACTTGACAAAAATTTGCATGATTTTGAAAGTGTCATTGTTGACGGTTAGATCATCTCACCATTGTTGCCATCCCTTCCACTATTGAAACCATATAGTTTTAGCTATCATGGAAACCATATAATATTGTACAAAACTACAAGTTCAGTGTATCTTGGTCCATTTAGCTCCCCCTGTAGAGATTTCTCGTAGTAATATTCTTCTTTTCCTTGTCCAAGCAACACTTCAAATTAGAATGGAAAAACAAAGATTGTATGTAGCCAACTGATTGCTAAAGAGCTAGAAATGGGAGGGATATATAACTACAGGCCTGTTCAGACGCAGGATAACCGTGCGAGACGAAACGAGACAAAACAGTGACAGCAGTCCGATTTTTAATAAATTGATCAAACAGACTCAAACGGACATGATCAATTCTTTAAAAATCAGATGGTTGTCACCGTTTCGTCTCACTCGGCTATCCCGCAGCTAAGCATATATCTAACCCATGATTCCTAGCTAGAGTGATTCGATCATCAAAACTCATGAGCTTGTGATAGGGGAATCTTTGCCTCTTTGTGAAGCTTAATTTGGACTATTGCCGTTGGAAAGTAGTTGATGGGTTCCCACACTCTCCGATCACCTTCTTGAAGTTTGCTAAAATCATATTCATGATATCACATCCGGTATTCAATCTCGTGAACTCTTCCAATCCAAGCATTGCCTTGCCGACTACGACCCACTTCACAGATTCACGGGTCGATCACAAACTGCTGGCTCTCATTTTAACCCTAATTGTAATATAATTAGTAAACTTATCATGATTACATTGATTAGGGCTTAGATCTCTCTTCTTATTATAATATAGTTGAATTATGCAGGATCTATCTCTCAAACGTTGATTCCAATTTCTAATTTCTATATGATATGAAGTTTGTGATCGATGATTCGTTACGTCGAGTAAAGAGATGCAGAACATTCTGAATTGTTCTGATCATGTTAAGAAGGGAATTTATGGATCAATCAATCAATTCACTACAGGATGTGTATGTTTTGGATGATCAATTATGTGATTTATGTCCGAAATAAAAAGGGACAGTCTATAGAAAGGAGACAACCCGTGAAGGTAGAGTTCTTGAAACAGAATAATGTAATTAGGGTTTGTTTGGAACTGATAAATTACTACAAGATCGAGTGCTACTACATATTCTAACAGAAGATGCCCGAGGCTCAAAACCCTCACAAGATTAAGTTATTCACTCACGAGATCGAAATCGATCTCTTGGCACAAACACAAAACAAAACGTCCAAAGCAGTAGTGCAGTATTCCTCAGTGGAGTTTTGGTACGTGGTTGATGATGAAACCAAGAACACCTTCTCTCTTCACGCCCTAAAAGTGTAAGTCACAAATGACATGAGCGGAAGTTGGGTGATGTTAACCGAAAGAAAGGCCAAATCTACAATAGGGAGCTCGCTAGTGAAAGCCACCGACGTCGCTGCTCCATCAAATTGTTGTTGTTAAACCATCAAGTGCTAAGCATTTTTTCATCTAATGCCGTTTCTTTTTCTATATGTTGGTCGGAACAAATGCTCTTGGAAATGGACAAGACTTTCCAATATTACGACCAAGCACTATGTCGAAACAAGGTTCATAAATTTATAAAAATATCAAAAGTTATGAGTAATTGCACTTATTCCCTTAAAGATTGTATTTTCTGATTCTAGCTATAACATAACACTTGGCCTTTGAAGTTCATTGGGGTATTTAACCAACAAGAGAAGGCTTCTCTGGGTGGACGAGAGCAACAGCCTTCTGTGGTGGAGAGTGGATACATATATTTCCTTATCAAATGGGCCATTTCAGTCCCATGTTCAGAAATCTAGGTCATCAACTATACATGCACTATTGCAGCTTTTGTAGAAAATAGGAGTTTATGGGTGTTTCTTTGCGAATAGTTAATGGTGTTAGTGTGGGAAAAACTAGTGGAGCACCGACCAGACTTTTGTACTTATCGAAATTGTTAAAAATTGTAATGACTTAATTAATTCATACCAAATTGTAATGACTTAATTAATTCATACCGTTTTTCCATCTTTTTAATGTTAGATGTATGTAATGTTTATTTTTATTTTTTTATATATTTTTTTTATCTTTTACTGATGTATGAAATATTCTCTCAAAATTATAGATTTCGGGCCATGTTCTCCAATATATGCATCCAAACCGGTTGCCGAGCAAATAAGCTTTCGGCATGGTTACTTGAACGGATCAACAAGAAGGAATTGTATTGAACCAACAAGAAATTCGTCAGTAGTTGCAATAGAGCTTCTCATTTTGTCATTGTTGGTTAGATCGATCCTTCTCCAGTTGAATTCCAAACCTGTATGTCCAAGAGAATAAGAGGTTTCATTTGACGGTGACCGACCATATCCATATATTAGATACTATATATAATTCAGAATAAAATTAACCTGAGTATTGTCCACATCCACTAAAACCTAAGTAATGTCCATCATAATACCCACCCACCTAATTTCATGTTAACCATGGTCAACAAATAAAATTATAATTAATAAATTATGTTTTCTTTTCATTTTAAAGTCTGAGATCAAATAAGAATGAATTAAAAACATAAGCTCTTTTTTATTTTGAGAAAAGTAAGCTTTATAAATAAAATCATTAAATTATAATCACGAGAGCTATAAGCGGAGAACATACAGTTCTCACAGTTTTCCTTACCCAAGTTATCAACGATTACAGAGAACAAAAACCGAAATGAGTTCAAACTGTAATCTAACCTATATCAAAAGCTCTGATACATTCTCACAGTCAATCTCAAGAAGAAGCTACCATTTCGAACACTGTATGTCAAACTTACCAGTATATATACACAAGTAAACCTGTTAGTAAGATTCTTCCTATGTCTCAAATCAAGTCCTAAATCTATTAGATTACAAAGTTAGATTTTGTACACATTATGTCTTTACAATTTAGGATACGTCTTGGTATATTTCTTGGTTAGCAAGTCTTGTTGTACTATATATAAACCACATCTGTAAACATTATTTATTAGGTGAATACATATTCTATATGGTATCAGAACGGGTTACACACGTCTACGTGTGAAGCTTAAATGGTCACACGAACTCCACGTTAACCTCAAATATTGTCCACATGTTAGACTTGAAGATTCGCCACATTCTTAGTCAACCACAGAGTACCCCTTATGTCTGCTAAGACTTCCTTGTCGGCTACTGATGGTGACAATCTCTCTAATCCTACCTTATTTCATGAACTTGTTGGCTTTTTGAAATATCTCACCATCACTCGGCCTGATATCATTTTTGCTGCAAACTCAGTTGCTTAATTCATGAGTCAGCCTCATACTTCTCACCTTGTTGCAGCTACACAAATTCTCTGATACATCAAAGGTACTCATGATCATAGTCTTTCTTTCTGGCCTCAACGTCAGCCTAACTCTGTCTTCTTATTTTGACGTTGACTGGGCCAATTGTCCTGATTCTCGCCACTCCATTTCCGGCTACCTGGTGTATCTTGGCTCTAATTTGATTTCTTGGTGCTCCAAGAAACAATCCATGATAGCTTGCTTTAGTGCTGAAGCTGAATATCGATCTCTTGCTCACGCTTGTGCTGAGACTACTTGGTTAGACTACTTACTTTGTGAACTTGGTGCTTACATTCATTTCCTTATATCATGCTTTATTGTGACAACCTCTGTGCCACTTACATAGCTTCTAATCATGTCTTTCATACCCGCACCAAGCACATTGAGTTAGATTATCATTTTATTCGTGAAAATGTTGCTTTAAGAAGCCATCGTGCTTGTTTCATTCCATCTGTGGATCAGCCGGCATACCCTCCTTACCAAGTCAATTCATAAGTTTCGTCATCGTGTTTTGACTTGAACTGGAACAAGCGTGGCCCGTGGATCACCATTGTGCTGATACTGTCATAACTTAACCATCTTTTAAGGTGTTGGGTTTTAACTACAAAGGTCTCGGTACAATTGGATAAAATTTATCCACTTATAAGTTATATTTTATTTGTCCATTTTCTGATGTAGGATCTTTTCTCTCTAACACTCTCCCTCACGTGCAACCGAACTTTTAGTTATGCACGTGTAATTTGATTTGATCCAATTCCCACATCGGAAATCGGTAATTTGATTCGAAATATGATTTGGTCTAATTTTTATTTCAGAAATTGGGATATGCGGTCCAAGACCCACTGCAGGCACTTGGTATGATATGAAGACAAAGGTTTTTTGATGAACCCAATTTGAGCTCATTATGTTGGGAGACTTTCCTCCATTATGCTGCAAAAAGTAATTGAAGAGGGACCCACTCTGATTCCAACTTGAACTGAGATAAGCATGGCCCGTGGATCACTATTGTATCGATACTGTCCCAACTTAACCACTTTTAAGGTGTTGAGTTTTAACTACAAAATATCTCGATACAATTTGATACAATTCATTTTATTTGTCAATTTTCTGATATGATATCTTTTCTCTCTAACATTTTATACACTACAGTTGTTTGTCCAAAGCCGCACATTTTACGAGGGGTAGCAAGATTCTTCCTATGTCTCAATTCAAGTCCTAAATCTATTAGATTAGTTAGATTTTGTATAGATTATGTCTTTACGATTTCAGATACGTCTTGGGGTATTTCTTGGTAGCAAGTCTTGTTGTACTGTATATAAACCACCACTGTAAACATTATTGATCAAGTGAATACAAATTCTATAAAACCGTTTGAATAACCCAACCAGGTAGTCCGCCTCTGCGAACAGGCCTCAAGCGCACCTCCCATGGACGTCGGCGAAGCCAGTCAGAGAAACACGATCCGCAACATGATAACATGATGCACCACCTCAGTCTGTCCCCTAAACGCCACCTCTTTTGATCCACGGGCTCCGCAACACCCATCCGGCAGCAACCGATCCGTACCGACGAGGCCAGAGGCCACCGCCAGCTTAGAGGCACCGCCGGACAGGCAACACTTCAAACCCTCGAATTAAAAACATAAGCTAATAAAGTAACAAGGATGAACCCAGATTGGGATGAAAAAGATACTGACGAACCTATATCAACCCCTACTTGAAAGAACCCAACTATAATTTTCTATGTTCGTCGCTGACAGACGGCAAAGGTTATTTCTGATTGTGATAATATTTCAGCAACTTCTCAGCCCAGACTTTAGCTCCTCTCACACTGGTCTACTATTTCATTCTGCCCTCCATTGTTAAAAGCTTTAACCTCTGGTTTTTCACCAATACCCGGTAAACCCGGTTGAGATTAGTGATAGAAGGGAATAATTTTGTGCGTATTTGAAACTGGGATCAGAGAATGTTGAAAAAGGTGGAATTTTAAGACCAATGTGGAGTTTAAACTTGTCAAAGAGACAACCTGAAGCGAACAGAGATAACCAAAGATTCGACCAAAAAACGCGGAAAGAAAGAGACGCAAAATCAGATCCTTGATTTGGTTAATGGTTGCTGATATTTTTTGTGATGAGGGAAGATAACGATGTTGAATTTCTTGTTTCTGAGAAATTGAGTGCTAAAAAGACCTTCTAAGCATATTGGAGTTCTAACGGATCTTGTTCCCTATGGAAAAGGTAATGACATAAATTTTAATGATTAGCAAATATCAATTCTATCAAAAATAGATATTTCGATGAAAATTTTGACAAAATATCAATAGTAGTAAAAAATTAAGAAAATAGGTTGAAATTTAAGAAAAAACAAGGAAATTATAAATAAAACTTTGAGAGATGTTTGTTTTTTTCAATAATCTGTTATATTTGAAAAAAACACGTAAAATAAACGTTAATCTATAATGAGTTGTAGTACTTTAAAGTGAAAAAGTACATGTTGAACTATTCATAATTCTTAAAAATTTATTTTCAACTATTCATAATCCTTTTTATCCATCAAGCCTTATATGCATATGATGATATGATACATTCTATATGGAATCACATGAGTAATTTATATATATGATACATTTGGCATGAAATTATATGAGTAATTTGAAGTGGACTATGTGACACTTATTTGTTCCATTAATTATATTATATTTGGTAAAAAAAAATAAGGGGTGAACAACTTTCATCTTTTATAGAGTGAGTGTAGCTAAGAGTAATTTAAATCTAAAATTGCTAGTAATCCTATCTTATTAATTACTAAAAGAAAACACGTACTAATCCTATATATCCTATCTTAGTAATTATATATATATATATAGTTTTTTTAGGTAAAACCTCTTACCTTGAGTTTAGTAAGGATTTCTTGAATTGGCCAACTATTAGATGGTATTTTTTCATCTTAACCATTCAGTTTCTAGATATATATGAGTAGATCATTTCTGCAAAATTTCAGCTAATTTGGTGATCTTTAAGACATTCAAAACTGTGATTAATTTACAGAGAAAAACAAGAACGGTTCTGGTTGAACAGATTTGGTTCGTTCATTGTATTTATATGTTTTCAAGACCTTAACGATTACCAAATCTGCTAAAATTTAGCAGAGATGATATATACACATATATCTAGATTATAAACGGTTAAGATGATAAAATTTGATTTAAAAGTGGGTCAAATTGAGGAAATTCGTACCAAATTTATGGTAAGGACATCTTTAGCATAGAAGGACTGTGTATATATATATAGGATTTTTCTTAGGTAAGGACGTCTTTACCTAAGCTTTGGTAAGAATTTCTTGAATTGACCAACCTTTAGATCATATTTCCTCATCTTAACCGTTCCGTTTCTAGATATATATGAGTACATAATCTATGCAAAATTTCAGCTAATTTCATTATCGTTAAGGCATTCAAAACTGTTATTTACAGAGAAGAATATGAATGGTTCAGGTTGAACAAATTCAGTTCGTTCATTGTATTTATATGTTTTCGAGATCTTAACGATTACCAAATCAGCTGAAATTTTGTAGAGATGTTCTATACATATGGGAGCCCTTCTTGTGAGGACCTCTAAGTTGAGGACTTTTCGGTTTATCCCGTTTTTCGATCTTATATCCACATCTTAACCGTTCATTTTATAAATATTTTTGAGTATATCAATTCTGTAAATTTTCAACTGAATTGAAAATCATTAAGGCATTCATAAGTGTGATTTACCAATTATGAACTTGAACAGTTCATGCTTGACAGATTTGGTTCGTCCATTGATTTGATCTACAACTAGTTCTTAACGATCACCATTTTGGCTGAAATTTTGTATGATTGATCTACTTATATAAATTTACAACTTTAACGGTTAAAATGTCAAAATTTGATCAAAAAGTTGGTCTAATAAACAATTAATTCAAAAGTCCTCAACTTAGAAGTCTTTATTAGAAGGGCTCCCCTATATATATATATATTAAGGAATAGTTAAGATGAAAAATTTTGATCAAAAAGTTGGTCAAGTTAAGAAAATCCGCACCAAACTCTTGCTAAGGATGTCTTTAGTCAAGAAGTCATATATATATATATATATATATATATATATATATCTGAAGCGCACGTCCACACTTTATTAAAGTGCGCACGGTTCGCGTGTTACCATCTGTGTCGTCCACTTCCACTCATTTTCTCTTCCCGCTACACGGAGATGGCGACACGTGTTTGTCCGCACTTTAATAAACTGCGCACAGTGCATTTTGGATATGGACTTTATATATAATCGATATTGTTAAAAATCCCACAAACTAGTAATAGATTGTATGAAAATTTCACGAAATCTCGAGGATATCGAGCCATATGTGATGGTATGTCATGATAATTTTGTGTTGCTTGAAAAATAAAAATATTGCGGAAATATCGGCAAAAAAGTCGATTTTAAGACCTTGGGAAAATGTGCTCTATGTTTTTAATTGATTTAACTAACTTAATTAACGGATCCGGTTAGTTATTGTAACTACAGTTCATTGCCAAAAACGGTTTTGATAAAATGATACCTTTTTTTCGAAAACGATAAAATGATACCCTATGTTGGGAAAAATAGTGGGAAAATATATGGAGAATGGAAGCGTTGTAAAAATGAAATGAGAAAAATAAAATAATTGCAAGCTTGGAGAAGCGTAATTATTGGCCTCAGTATTGAACCAAGACGTTAATAATATTGTCAATGTTGGAAAAATGGTCTAAAAGATTATTGATTAAACCAAATAATTAAAGTAATTTGCACTTTTAATTAGATGATTGGATGTATGAATTTGTAATCCTTGTAATGAGGGCTATAAAATCATGTATTCATATGCATAATTTGGTTGTGGGGTGAATGAGAAATTGTCACCCAAAGATGGCTAGTTCAAATGAGAAAATGAACTTTATCCCATATTAGAAAAGTGAGAGATAAATAAGGCTTTAAATAGAATCTCACACTTTTTCTACTTGACCATCTTGCACCTTGCAAGATTCTTTACTGAGACGGCCCCCGTGCTCACTGATGAGATAAATGGTGACTTGCAAAAAGTTGTTGCTAAGAATGCATGGAATGACTCTGATTATCTGTGCATGAACTACATTCTCAACAGTTTGTCTGATAATTTGTACAATGTGTACATGCATTCAGAGACCGTTAAAGGCTTGTGGGAGTCTTTGAAGAAAAAATATATGATTGAGGATGCTGGGGCCAAAAAATTCATTGTGGGACGATTCCTTGATTGGAAAATTGTGGACTCTAAGACTGTGATGAGTCAATTCTCTGAGTTTCAATTGATCATGCATGAGATGCAAAGTGAAGGAATGGGCCTTTCTGGACCCGTTCAAGTAGCATGCTGCATTGAGAAGTTGCCCCTTCATAGAAGGACTTCAAAAACTACCTTAAGCACAAACGAAAAGAAATGAGCATGCAAGACCTGGAGGTTCGTCTTCGGATTGAGGAAGACAATCGTGGAAATGATAAGAGGAGCTGGATGAACACCGCCAAGGTCAATATTGTTGAACATGGCCACAAATCAAGGACCAAAAGGTTCAAGGGTCAGGGGTCCAAACTTGGCCCAAGAGGAGGTGTTTCTAAAAAACCAAGGTTTGAAGGCAAGTGTTTTAAATTGTGATAAAGTTGACCACAAATCTATGGATTGCAACAAGAAAATGAACAATAAGCGTGAGGCTCATCTGCTGGAAGCTGTCACCAAAGATGTTGGCGACATTAATTTGTGTGTTATGGTGACTGAGGTGATTGGGAGTCTAATGTACTTAACAAGTTGTCTAAGACCAGACTTGGCTTATGCGGTGAGTAAGCTAAGTATGTACACGAGTAATCCAAGGGCTATGCACTGACAAGCAATTGGAAGAGTATTAAAATACTTAAGATATACTTGTACCTATGGGCTGCATTATACAGCGTACCTAGCTCTCATATAGGGGTTTAGTGATGCAAACTGGATATCCGACATGAAAGACTAAAAGTCTACTAGTGGATATGTATTCACACTAGGTGGTGCAGCAGTGTCATAGAAATCCTCAAAACAAACGATTATAACCAGATTCACAATGGAATCTGAATTTGTCGCCCTGGACAAATGTGGGGAGGAGGCCGAAAGGCTACGCTAATTTGTTGAGGATATTCCAAGATAGACAAAACTTATGTCTGCAATATGCATACATTGTGATAGTCAGTCAACTATTGGCAGTGCACAGAACAAGATGTATAATGGTAAGTCTCGTCACATCCGACAACGACATAACACCATTCGACAACTAATCTCATCTTGAATTATTTCTATAGCCTATGTGAAGTCTAAGGAAAACATTGCGGATCTGCTGACCAAAGGGTTGAACAGAGAGCTAGTTGATAACTCATCGAGGGGAATGAGACTAAAACCCATGAAAGAATAAAATATTTACAGTGGACACCCAACCCCTAGCTGACTGGAGATCCCAAGAACTAGGCTCAAAATAGACAACTAAATTGTATAGATTGTGATGGATCACTGTAGGGATTCGCCTCATGTCCATTCCTATGATGAAAACAATGATGCCCATACGAGATGAGGTTAAGCTAAAAATTTTTTAATGATTCTTATGCGTCGGTAAAACTAAGCAGAGTAATGCGGGTTACTCTTAATTAACAAATCACATATGTGAGAGAGAAATTGGGCCGCTTCTAAGGGAGTTGTTAAGGGCACAACTCTTGTCAAACTCTTACAGAGCCAGACGCGTGTCCAAGGCCAAAATGGACACAATAATGAGAACTGGAATGTGCTAGGAAGATTCTTGTGTGGGACATGTCATCATTTACACAAATGACGGAGGGTTCAAAGGCTAATAACATACTTATCCTGTGCAGGTCTCAATCGTAGAAAACTATCACCAAGTCTATCAAGTCTTTTGGTGATCAATTTTCATTCATGTGGGGAATTGTTGGAAAATGATCTAAAAGACCATTGATTAAACCAAATAATTAAAGTGATTTGCACTTTTAATTAGATGATTGGATGCATGAATTTGTAATCCTTGTAAGGAGTGCTATAAAATCATGTATTCATATGCATAATTTGGTTGTGGGGTGAATGAGAAATTGTCCCACATTAGAAAAATGTGAGAGGAATAAGGCTTTAAATAGAATCACACACCTTGAAGGTGTAACCATGACAAGTACCCATCAAACTTCAGAGCGCCTTCTATCTTCAGGCAGTGTCCTCTGCCTTCCGATAACAGCCTGCTCTCAAAGCAAGGGAGTCGGGGACTTCTCAATTTGGTACCAATCCAATTTTGTCACAAGGAAGAAGCTCAGAAGCATATGGAATAGCCCCTTCTTGCTTGAGGAGCTCGGAGACTAATAGGGCTGGGCGCCACCTTGTTGTCACTTATGTTTGGTGACTTGGTTTAACTCCCCAACCAAGAAGGTGCTCTTGCTTGAAGACTTTGGGGACTTGTTAGGGTAGCCATGGATATACCTACACCGCCAAGAATAAAGATAATCCTATAGCGATTTCATTTCGCAACGAAAATGTGACCGCTTCTCACAAACATGTGATTTTCTTAGCAGGAAACTCAGGGACTTCTAGGACTCAACGCGCCATATAGCAGCGCGCATCCAGCGAACACCACTCATCCAACGAGCAACACTTATTCAGAAAACAATGCTCATTCATCAGTCAAGAGGAAGGCAGCGCGCAACGCTCATTCATATAATGAAAAGCGTGATCAGGCAAGGAAAATACAGCGACCAGCACTCATTCAAATAACGGCAAGTGCCCATCAACCAAGAAGAATTCATATAGTGATAAACAACTCACAGATTTAAGTATCCAGCTGCTCCAAGCATTACGCCTCAAACAACATTTCGTCATCAAGCGTCGTTCCACTCTCAAGCAGCACCCCACATTCAGACAGTACCCTGTCTGCTGAGGGCGTCATAAAACTTCAGAGCGCCTTCCATCTTCAGGAAGCACCCTCTGCCTTCAGACAGCAGCCTGCTCTCAAAGCAGGGGAGTCGGGGACTTCTCAATTCGGTACCAATCCAATTCCGTCACAAGGAAGAAGCTCATAAGCATATGGAATAGCCTCTTCTTGCTTGAGGAGCTCGGAGACTAATAGGGCTGGGCGCCACCTTGTTGTCACTTATACTTGGTGACTTGGTTTAACTCCTCAACCAAGAAGGTGCTCTTGCTTGAAGACTTCGGGGACTTATTGGGGTAGCCATGGATATGTCTACACCGCCAAGCATAAATGACACATTTTATGTGGGTCCACGAGCCATAACGAGATCTGACCACGACAGGCATCACTAAGCCTGACATACAATGTCACACCCCGAATCTTTTAAAGTTAATAAAAGTTACCTTTCACCGAGGTTTACGAGTTACCGAGGACTTTAATTGCGATCGGTAATTCGATAAGTTATCGCTCGAGTTAACTTTCGAGTTTTTCTAAGTTCTCCAAATACCTGAATTGATGACTCGATGTTGTAGTACGTGTCAACACGAGTCTCCTGGTATTTTCGGACTATTTTTCGGAGCTTCGGTTTATTTTCTATGAATTTTCGAAGTTCCGGTAACTTTTAATTGTCAATCCGGTAAATCAGTTTTACCATTTTACCTTTTACTTTTCACCTTCTTTTGATCTAGACCGTTGGATCTTTCAAGATTGAATCTGGGCCGTTGAATTGGCTATAAATAGAGGAAGAGAGGGTTGACCCGAGTCAAACCCAACTCGGGCGTTGACCCGAGCCAAACTCTCTCTCTCTCTCTCTCCGTTTCGGTCCTCAGCTCCGCCGCCCATCCCAGCCGCGTCCGGCCAACCCGCGCCGGCGCACCACCCTCGAAATACTCCCCTCCCTCTCCTCTCCAAAACCCCCTTACCAATTCTTTCCGGTATCCACTGTGGAGGAGGATTGGCCGAGTGGAGATGCGTCGGTGTTCACCGGTTTTTGGCGAGCTCAGGCGACGATTTGGCGCGTGGTAGGTGTCTTCGTGTTCCTCTCCACTTCTTCTTCCTTCCCTTGTCCCTTAATGCTTGATTTGCTCTCCAAATTGGAAAGCTCTAATTCACTGTTGCTTGGGTTTTCTGGGTTCTTTCTACTCCTCCCTCCGGCGACCCATTCTTGGTGTTCTTGCGAGTTTTGGGAGGCTGGGTGACGTCTAGGAGGAACTGGAGGAGCAGCTGCAGTGGTTTGGAGCGGAGGCAGTGGTATCGGGTTCGAGCCTGAGTTTAGGTGAGTGATGTTTCCCGGTGATCAGTGTTGTTTAATTTGGTATTCTGTGACAATTGGTTGTTTTGGAGAATATTCTGATGTGGTTTTGTTGTCTTGTTGTCGTAACTTGGTGACGAAGAAAACGGGGAAACTCTGGCGAAATTCCGGCAAGTTACCGGAATCCGGCGAAGATTCCGGTGATGCCGTAAACCGGCAGAATGCCGAAGAGGTAGAAATCGAATCCTTATTAAGCTTTTAGTCAAAACGTACGGTTATTTCGTAATTGAGACATTTACGGAGAAATTGGACGTAATTAGGAAGTTTCCATTTTGGGAAAACCTTCTAAGTTTGGAAACCTGTTAATTTGGGAAACTTTCCATTTTGGGAAAGTTTCCATTAAAGGAAAGCTTTCACTTTGGGGAAGTTGCATTTTCAGAAAGATGGTTAAAGGGTTGAAGTTCAATGAAGTTGGACACTAGTTGGTTAATTCGGTAAAATGTTAAATTGTTATCGGAAATTGATAACTGGAATTTATGAGGAAAGGTTAAATCGGTAAATCGACTCAAGGTTAAATGTACTGATTAATGTGACACGTGGGGTGTCCATAGTAATTCAACGAATTAATACGTGACACCCTAACGTCAAGTTAAAGTAATAAATGAAAGTTCGGAAACTGAGTCGGACTTCCGGTAAGTTGAGTTAAGAGTCGATAACCGGGAAAGAAAGTTAAAAAGGTTAAAGTGCCATAAAACGGAAATTGGTCAACATGTGGTCAAACTAAGAAAAGACCAAGTCAACCGTGATTGACTAATTTGATGATTTGTTGTACAGTCTCTGGTCGGACGTGAGACGGGCTCGACTACGCGGGTAGTTCGAGGGTGTCGCTCGAGGAGCTTTCCGAGCGGAAAGGTCGCAATAGTACTGTGAGTGGACATATTATTTTAAATAAATGCATGCTTTAATTATTGAGTTAATTGCATGGTTTTATGATGGTTTTCGAGAATTATATCTTTCTCGGGTTCTTGAACGATTTTATTTGGTTAAAGTTTAGCGGGAGCCTCGGTTAAAGATTTTTACTATGGTTTGAGATTTTGACACTTATGCGTGAAGTATTTACATTATTACTCAATTTTCTATTTCTCCCGAAAATGGTTATAGACGGTGATGGCCGTCCTTCGAAGGGATTTGAACCCGAGACTTCGTTGGAAATTGGTTTTATGCATATATGACAAGGAATTGTTTTACTTATTTGTTTTGGGAAGAGAATTTGATTAATGTCTTGTTATGAATTTTTATTTTAAGGGTTGACCAATAAATATGCTAGTTAGAGTAGCGTGAGGGCGCTACTAGAGCTCTTAGCTCCGACCCTAGCCTGAGAGGTCAGGCAAACTACGTAGTGCACTATGAGGGTTGACCATTTCCACTTTATCTAGAGCTCTTAGCTCCGACCCTGGTCTGAGAGGTCAGACAAGCCTGAGAGGTCAGGTTGATATTATAAGGGTTGACCGTTATCACATATTCTAGAGCTCTTAGCTCCGACCCTGGTCTGAGAGGTCAGGTTGATATTATAAGGGTTGACCGTATTATTTTATCTAGCTAGCATAGCGTAGCGTGAGGGCGCTACTAGAGCTCTTAGCTCCGACCCTGGTCTGAGAGGTCAGACTTATTATGTTTGGTGAACATTTCTCTTCCCATATTCTTTATTTGTTTACCTTGTCATGCGGTTGTGGAAATTTGGAAATTGTGGGCATGCATAAATGTTATTTGAATCATTAAAGTTTTGGGAGAGCATTAAAGGAAATAGAGTTTTTATATTTCATTTTCGTCCACTCACTCTAACAGTTTTTAAATGTTTCTCCCCTGGGCCTTTCGTTTTTAAATGCCCAGTGATGCAGGGTTCTTGAGAGGAGGTCGAGCGCGTACGAGAGTCGAGGCATAGTCGATCATTCCGTTGCTGCTTAAAATTCTTTGGGATAATCATCTTTGTAGACTGCTCTGACTAACCCGGTTTAGTTAGTTTTGTAGGAAGGGTTGGCCATTTCAAGGGGGGTTTCGGTAAGAAGTTCCCTTGAGGTGGTCCCCGCAGGATTTACTTCGGGTTAAAGGGGTTTAACTCGGGGTGGGTCCTGTCAATGGTATCAGAGCCAGGTTATCGTTTCCTGTTACTACCTCATAAACTTAGTATCACTTAGTGTCTATAGAGTGATGGTCCGACCGCGGCGGATCCATCGGCATTTTATGCTTGGACGCTTAGTGTTTATTGAGGATATGAGTTAGTACTTCCTGATTGAGATATGGACCGAGTGGTCCTATAAACGTTTGAATCTTCAAGACTATGCCTCCGTACGCGCGACCTCACAGAGAGTTCCTGTAAGGAACAAGGTAAGCCCGTTACGTATTTATTTTTATAGTTCCCCAAGGATTGGTTTTAAAAAGATTTATTGAGATTTGAGTTGGGGATCGAGCTGTAAACTCATGTTGTGTAACGTTTGAGCATTATGTGTAAGTACTCGGTGGTGAAACAGTTAATTCACACCTGGTAGGCTGTCATGGTTGTTGACAGGGATGCTGTAGAAGCCTAAGACAAGGCTTTGGTGTTCGAGTTATGAGACTCTTAGCAGTGGAGAGTCGTACGAGTTAATGTAAGAGATGAAGTCGCCTAACGCGATTGTTCAGAAAGGATGAATATTAAGATTTGACGATTGCCACGATTTTGTTGAGGTTCGTCATTAGTGTGGTTTCAGAGAAACCAACGGACATATGAAAGTGGAATGACTCAAGGAAAGTTGAGTGGGGTTATTTTGTGATCAATGGACTTTTTCTAGTGACGAGTCCATGATGTGACACTATTGAAGAATGTTAAGGAAGTAAAGGCTGTTTTGGTCACTAGATGCTTTATGGGACAGCCACTAGAACTAATGGCGTGGGTCAGCTTTGGTGCTGACATTGTTGTCAACAGCTACGACTAGATCTTCTTAGCTCCAGCCACCCATGTTTGGGGTACTAGAAATATTTGAATCGTTAGTGAGTCCAAGCGTGATTTGAATTATAGGTGACAATGGTCATTAGGCCATTTATCGTGGAGGCAAGAATTTAATCGTGTCACCAGATCTTGGGACTCATGTCAACCATAAGGTGAGTTATCCACCTATGGTCAGGGTATTCTAATTAGTACACCTGTGAAGGAGTCTCCAGGTTGGTTGTGTTGGAGTCCGATTTTCTGATCGAGAAAGCGTTACTTGTGGTAATTAAAGTTAAGTGGTTCCAGAATTTTAAGGAACATGTTGGAAGTGGCAACAAGCCACCGGGTCTCGGACCAAGGGTGGTTGGGGTACCGGAGATAGTGATACGAGCCTTGATGGACTTGGTATTATTGTGGTGTAGGAACCGGTAGTTGTGCAAACGGCACTGTTTGACGGCTGAAGATGTACATGGGTATACCCCACAGGAGCACGTGTACCCTCCTGTATTGGGAAGTGGTAAGTTGGAATATGGGTAGCACATGCTGGTAAAACATAATTATTGTGTGCAGTTGTGTGTGGTCAAAATGACACCAGGTAGGTGATTAAGACTAGTGATGACCTCATCTTAAGAATTTCTCATGAGAGTTCCATTTAGTGAGAACGGAGATTAGAGACGTTTGGTTGGAAGTTTCTGTACAAAACGTCCAGAAGATGGCCTAACCATTTAAGTATATGTCGGAAGTGGGTTATTGTTAGTCGCTCCGACTTTTATGATGGTTAGCGAGATCATTAATATCGTTAGTAGGTGGTCGGATGTTTTTCGAGATAAGTACACGGAAGTGGTGAAGTGACAGCAGTGGGGCAAGGTTTACTGGATCATTGAATCTGAGTGAGAATGTTTGTAGTTGCTTAAGCTTCAACCTACAACCAAAGTCTGTTATGACACTTGGTTTCCTCGAGGGCAATTAACTGAGCTTGATGGCATGGAAATTTGTGCACCCACTGGCTGTGGTCTAATCAAGTATTGTAACCGAAGGTGTGCTTAGACGTGTTGGGAATCATAAGTTATATCCCCTGTAGTGACAGGAAATATTCTCAATTCGATCTGTGAAATGAGGATTAAGATCTGGGAGATCAATTATTGAGGTTAATTTAAGGAAATCCTGAGAGGATTAAAGTTTTGTTGGCGTTGCTATGGTCATTGGTCATTTGAATAGCGACCCTACTTGTTAGGAATTTTTGACCTAGCGGCAGTTCTTGGCGCCACGAGTGTAGAGTGGTAGCAAGAAAGGTCATTGGAGGTGACTCTCGAGATTGTCAACATTTCGGTGAGTATGAAATGCAGTGAAACTGAGGAAAGAGTTTCTTTGTTGACTCAAAGGTGCTACGAGTCAAGGTTTTGGAAACCAAATTGTTACAAGGGTAGTAAAATATGTTGCTAAGTTGTGCAACACTCCATCGGAAACCGTGGAATGATTGAGTCACGCTCAGACTAAGTTAGATCTGAAGTGGTAGTTTGATTCCTTGTGCATGTAAGCAGTCGTTCATTTTGAATCTTACCGAATAGAGGTTGCGGTGGATGGTATACTTGCAGAGCGTGGGGGACAGGTGTGTTAGCAACTGTCTAGTTGTACGAGTTGACACTGTGATGTTCACGCACCCAGTGCGGTGATGACATTTGTTAAATTATGCCCTGATAACTGGATGCTCGGTGATCAATGTGGCTAAGTTCGGGCGGAATTAATTTCCCGATGTTTTGATCAAGGGTTCCTTTGGGTGGGCACCAGTGGCACTGAATTTTATGTAGATGTCTGATCTGGTTAAATGTCCAAGTTGTCAGTTAATACGGACGAAGTGGTAATGGAGGCATCTGAGAATGGAATAACCTTGTTGAGCGGGTAAGGCTCTGGGAGTCATTTAATGGTAAGTTTATCCCAGATTGTGATGCGGATATTGTTTAATAGACGCACAGTTATGGTTGAAGTGCAAGTTCTGCACTATGCGTCATTCCAGGTTAAAGTAAGAGATGGGGAGGTCAGTGGTACCTCACCTATGAGTAGTACGGTGAGGTATTACCGTGGTAAAGTACGTTGTAGTTCCACGAGGTGATAATGGAGCAAGCGATTTTATGTTTGGCTTGTGAGTAAAAAGGTCCGGATACGTGTTGTCAGAATAGTTACGTGAGCAGTGTGTAGCCTGACAATTTGTCTTCATGCGAGGAGTAAGTATTGTGGGATCTCGATGTCTGGAGACTTGTATCTCCCTGATTTAAAGGCTATGGTTTTGGATTTACGTAAAAGAATTCATGACAGTTCGTGTCCTGTGTGTGTCAGTGGTTTGAGTAAGGATAGAGTAAGGGAAGACAATTACTCTACAACAGGACAACTTGATAGAATGGTTTTTTTAGAAAGCGTAAACCAGATCAGGGAGCCTAGTTCAAATGAGGTGACGGCTTGTGTAACACAAGTCGTCATGGTTTTCTCGTGAGCATGCTGTCATGGGTGTTGATCCCACGTTGTATATTGATATCGGAGGATTACAGATGGTGGATCAGTGATAGTCAGTGTCGTATTCCACCTCATAAATGAGATGAAGTACAGTAAGAATTCGGTGAATCAGTTAATCAATGATTCAAGAGAAAATCATTGTGACCCACGGTAAGACTTTAGATGTTTTAGTTTTGACCCGAGAAGTGTGGTCGGGTGTCAGAAAATGAAGGAAGATGATATTGCAGGACAATGTTATTGTTTCTAAGTGGTACTATCCCCCACTGAATTAGACTTCGAGTATAGAAATTTCGAGGACGAAATTTTTATAAGGTGGGGAGAATTGTCACACCCCGAATCTTTTAAAGTTAATAAAAGTTACCTTTCACCGAGGTTTACGAGTTACCGAGGACTTTAATTGCGATCGGTAATTCGATAAGTTATCGCTCGAGTTAACTTTCGAGTTTTTCTAAGTTCTCCAAATACCTGAATTGATGACTCGATGTTGTAGTACGTGTCAACACGAGTCTCCTGGTATTTTCGGACTATTTTTCGGAGCTTCGGTTTATTTTCTATGAATTTTCGAAGTTCCGGTAACTTTTAATTGTCAATCCGGTAAATCAGTTTTACCATTTTACCTTTTACTTTTCACCTTCTTTTGATCTAGACCGTTGGATCTTTCAAGATTGAATCTGGGCCGTTGAATTGGCTATAAATAGAGGAAGAGAGGGTTGACCCGAGTCAAACCCAACTCGGGCGTTGACCCGAGCCAAACTCTCTCTCTCTCTCTCCGTTTCGGTCCTCAGCTCCGCCGCCCATCCCAGCCGCGTCCGGCCAACCCGCGCCGGCGCACCACCCTCGAAATACTCCCCTCCCTCTCCTCTCCAAAACCCCCTTACCAATTCTTTCCGGTATCCACTGTGGAGGAGGATTGGCCGAGTGGAGATGCGTCGGTGTTCACCGGTTTTTGGCGAGCTCAGGCGACGATTTGGCGCGTGGTAGGTGTCTTCGTGTTCCTCTCCACTTCTTCTTCCTTCCCTTGTCCCTTAATGCTTGATTTGCTCTCCAAATTGGAAAGCTCTAATTCACTGTTGCTTGGGTTTTCTGGGTTCTTTCTACTCCTCCCTCCGGCGACCCATTCTTGGTGTTCTTGCGAGTTTTGGGAGACTGGGTGACGTCTAGGAGGAACTGGAGGAGCAGCTGCAGTGGTTTGGAGCGGAGGCAGTGGTATCGGGTTCGAGCCTGAGTTTAGGTGAGTGATGTTTCCCGGTGATCAGTGTTGTTTAATTTGGTATTCTGTGACAATTGGTTGTTTTGGAGAATATTCTGATGTGGTTTTGTTGTCTTGTTGTCGTAACTTGGTGACGAAGAAAACGGGGAAACTCTGGCGAAATTCCGGCAAGTTACCGGAATCCGGCGAAGATTCCGGTGATGCCGTAAACCGGCAGAATGCCGAAGAGGTAGAAATCGAATCCTTATTAAGCTTTTAGTCAAAACGTACGGTTATTTCGTAATTGAGACATTTACGGAGAAATTGGACGTAATTAGGAAGTTTCCATTTTGGGAAAACCTTCTAAGTTTGGAAACCTGTTAATTTGGGAAACTTTCCATTTTGGGAAAGTTTCCATTAAAGGAAAGCTTTCACTTTGGGGAAGTTGCATTTTCAGAAAGATGGTTAAAGGGTTGAAGTTCAATGAAGTTGGACACTAGTTGGTTAATTCGGTAAAATGTTAAATTGTTATCGGAAATTGATAACTGGAATTTATGAGGAAAGGTTAAATCGGTAAATCGACTCAAGATTAAATGTACTGATTAATGTGACACGTGGGGTGTCCATAGTAATTCAATGAATTAATACGTGACACCCTAACGTCAAGTTAA
Source organism: Comarum palustre (assembly GCA_951800085.1). NCBI lineage: Eukaryota > Viridiplantae > Streptophyta > Magnoliopsida > Rosales > Rosaceae > Comarum > Comarum palustre. Next base: position 15,914,543 of record OX637581.1, on the reverse strand, counting down.
AGTAATAAATGAAAGTTCGGAAACTGAGTCGGACTTCCGGTAAGTTGAGTTAAGAGTCGATAACCGGGAAAGAAAGTTAAAAAGGTTAAAGTGCCATAAAACGGAAATTGGTCAACATGTGGTCAAACTAGGAAAAGACCAAGTCAACCGTGATTGACTAATTTGATGATTTGTTGTACAGTCTCTGGTCGGACGTGAGACGGGCTCGACTACGCGGGTAGTTCGAGGGTGTCGCTCGAGGAGCTTTCCGAGCGGAAAGGTCGCAATAGTACTGTGAGTGGACATATTATTTTAAATAAATGCATGCTTTAATTATTGAGTTAATTGCATGGTTTTATGATGGTTTTCGAGAATTATATCTTTCTCGGGTTCTTGAACGATTTTATTTGGTTAAAGTTTAGCGGGAGCCTCGGTTAAAGATTTTTACTATGGTTTGAGATTTTGACACTTATGCGTGAAGTATTTACATTATTACTCAATTTTCTATTTCTCCCGAAAATGGTTATAGACGGTGATGGCCGTCCTTCGAAGGGATTTGAACCTGAGACTTCGTTGGAAATTGGTTTTATGCATATATGACAAGGAATTGTTTTACTTATTTGTTTTGGGAAGAGAATTTGATTAATGTCTTGTTATGAATTTTTATTTTAAGGGTTGACCAATAAATATGCTAGTTAGAGTAGCGTGAGGGCGCTACTAGAGCTCTTAGCTCCGACCCTAGCCTGAGAGGTCAGGCAAACTACGTAGTGCACTATGAGGGTTGACCATTTCCACTTTATCTAGAGCTCTTAGCTCCGACCCTGGTCTGAGAGGTCAGACAAGCCTGAGAGGTCAGGTTGATATTATAAGGGTTGACCGTTATCACATATTCTAGAGCTCTTAGCTCCGACCCTGGTCTGAGAGGTCAGGTTGATATTATAAGGGTTGACCGTATTATTTTATCTAGCTAGCATAGCGTAGCGTGAGGGCGCTACTAGAGCTCTTAGCTCCGACCCTGGTCTGAGAGGTCAGACTTATTATGTTTGGTGAACATTTCTCTTCCCATATTCTTTATTTGTTTACCTTGTCATGCGGTTGTGGAAATTTGGAAATTGTGGGCATGCATAAATGTTATTTGAATCATTAAAGTTTTGGGAGAGCATTAAAGGAAATAGAGTTTTTATATTTCATTTTCGTCCACTCACTCTAACAGTTTTTAAATGTTTCTCCCCTGGGCCTTTCGTTTTTAAATGCCCAGTGATGCAGGGTTCTTGAGAGGAGGTCGAGCGCGTACGAGAGTCGAGGCATAGTCGATCATTCCGTTGCTGCTTAAAATTCTTTGGGATAATCATCTTTGTAGACTGCTCTGACTAACCCGGTTTAGTTAGTTTTGTAGGAAGGGTTGGCCATTTCAAGGGGGGTTTCGGTAAGAAGTTCCCTTGAGGTGGTCCCCGCAGGATTTACTTCGAGTTAAAGGGGTTTAACTCGGGGTGGGTCCTGTCATACAATCTACGTAACAGTACCCGAAATCGGTCAATCTGACATCAGAAAGCCACATTACCGGCCTCACCAACAGTCCCACATCAGAGATATGTAAAAGAGATAGAGTTCCCTCTCCTATAAAGGAGGTCTCCCCTCTTCCCACTAAGGAGAGGAGATAGGTAGCCCATCTCGACCACTACTTGTAATATTCTGACCTTAACTCATAGTACATGTTGAGTGGACGCAACCCTTTGCCCATAGATAACGGGGTGAACCACTATATGTCATGTGTCCATTATTTTTATCCCGCTAGATACACACATAATATGCATAGATATCAATGTATGCACAAACAATAGGATGGGTGACACTGGGTATTGGGAACTTTTAGACTTGCTTTAGTGTTTATTGTTCTTCAAAAGTTTCATCAACATTGGGCACATTGTTTAATTTTTTATGATCCATAACATTTTTTCCTATTCAACTGTGGAAATTATTCAGTTTGATGTATACGGGAGCTTGTTCGGCCTCCTAGCAGCTCATCCGGTCGCACCCCTTGTGTCACTACACCACCTAGATGTGGTTGAACCTATATTCCCCGACTTGGAGCGGATCAATGCCCTGCAACGACTTGAGCTCGGCAGGGCACGCGCAACAATCCATTTGCTACGACATCAATCGGCCCTGGATCGTATCCGTTTCATGGGGGTACGCAGTTCAAATAACTCAAGGCGTTTCCTCGGCTCGAGAAATAGAACTGCCGCCCATGACCATCCTCAACTGGGACAAGAAAGCTGACGATACGTCTTACCAGTTCAATACGCCCCCCGTCAGTAGGCATGTATGCCAAGAACTGTTTGTGTATTACTTGTCTAATGCTACTCACAATAGAAGTAAAAATCAAACAACCACAGAGTATGTTCAACATCGGAGACAGGTGCCAGAATGCAATTGGAAGATGGAATTTCCCTCTCAGATTCAAAAAAGTGCTCGTTCTGAAATCCCCCGACCCTTGCTTATGGACAAGGTATGAAATTGAAAGAGAAATAATAGCACAAGTTATAGACGTATATGAGTTCATAATCGTTCATTGGTGTGGTGTGAGTCTGTTGGTTACTAACAGAGTTTTGGTTGCAAATGACAGTCGCCGAGGAGAAACTGTTGCCGGGTATCCCGACCAAATAGGAAGAAGGGGGCCATGGTCATTGAAGTAGGAGTATGCTATGAAGATGAAGTGGTCGAAGTGTCGTAAATTACCAATTGGCGAAAAGCCCGAGGCGAAATGAGCTATCTATATCACCGTTAATTTTCACTTGTGTGTAATAAAGGGTTGAAAAAAAATTCTACCATACACCAATTAAGCACAAATATGTCTGCTTAGACTTTATAGAATACAAAGAGGAGTAGAGGAACTTGGTATATCTTAATAATCTGTTGAAAGTAACTAAAAGTGTATTTACAGGTGTTCGATTAATCTTTTGTATCAAATACTTTAATAATTCGGATTTAGTAGACTTTTCTGAATCTTCATCCTCGTATATATATAACAAGTTGAGCTTGTATATAGGTTTATGAATCTCTTCCTAACCAAAACTGTAACTGTCTGCCCTAATCTTGATACATACTAGTGGAAATGTTGAATGTCGATGAAGAACTTGTCGAGATCGAGTGGAACTGTGAGAGCGGATGAAATTGCATGAAACTGGCTTGTCACACATATGTGGTTGTGTTTCTGTGCTTAGTAAAATCAATGTGATAATTGTTCTCAATTCGAACATGACACCAAGATATCATTTTATAACTTACGAAAGTGAAATCTATCCAATTCAAGTTGATTTTGAGATATTAGAGGTAATTAAAACTATTTTCTTACAAGCTTAGTTGATGTAGAAGAACATCATTTGTGTTGGAAGTGCAGCTTCAAGATTCAACAAAGAATGAAAGTAACAGACGAGTGATTGCAGAGAGGTGGAAAGCTCCATGTCTAGGTACCTTTAAGCTTAATTGTGATGCTTGTGTGTGTGATGATAGAAGGGTTGGCTTGGGACTGTGTTAAGGGATAGTGGAGGTGCTATGTTACTGGCAATAGGTGAGAGAATGCAGGAATGCCTTGGACCTTGTGCTGCAGAACTAGCTGCATTAATTATGAGGTTGGAATCCGTAAGGAGGAGAAGTGGTATTTTGGAGGGTGTGGAGAGTGATTGTTTGGGTGTAGTGAATATGGTTAATGCAGCTGGGAATGTTTGAGTGCAAAAAGGGTTCTCATCCATAAAGTAAGATCTTTGTTGCATGAGGTTGGTATTTCAAGACTTACCTATATTCCTAGAAGTGCAAATGGTGTGGCTGATATGATTGCTAAACGTGTAGCTCGCTTGGAGGGGCGTTATCCTTGGCTAGAAATTAGGCTCGATTGTCTTATGGATGTCGTCTATGACGATAGACCCGTAGCTAGTTCGAGTAGTAGAGAAAAGAGTAAAAATTGATGTCGACCACCAAGAGTTCTTTAATCTTGTAATTCTCTCTTCTTTTTCAATAAATTTTCTGAGGTCCTTTCCTAAAAAAAGAAAGAACATTTGAAATCGGGGTGATAGATTACACCTCAACATGGATTGAAGCGTAAGCATTGACCCCTGCCTCGTCTGCAAAAGTCATGAATTTCCTCAAAAGGAATATTTTTCGTCGATATGGGCTTTTACCATACAATATCTTTGTTATTACTTTCTTTGAGTATGAAGACAATGAATCACGGTCCAATCGTCCATCAAGGTAGAAATAAAACTATCGTTATCTCTTCCTCCTGCTCCGTAAAACTCGGGCGATCTAGGGTTTCAAGAATTGAGTTTTCATCCCTGTCCAACAGCTCGTTTTAGAACGTTATCGTCGGACGGAAGTATGTATGGCATCCAGATGGTGCTCTTGCTCTGATAGCTTGGGGTGGCACTGGTATGTGAGGAAATCTCTCCATGAGGATGGACTGAAAAGTTTGTTGGTGGTTCAGAGTCGCATGTTTGTTCTGACAGGGGTTGGTCGTTGATCAAACATGGTCGTCTAGGTCTCGTTGGTGGGGCGCAGTTTGGAAGGGTGGTGTGCGGTGAATGGGAGAACATGGTGGCGATTGACTACACGAATCAATCTTGATTTGGGTCAGATCTTCACAGCCATGTATGGTGTAGATTACAAAGGGTGGTGCGCCCTTCTCAGTCATCTACAGGGCTGGGGGTGCGGTCAAACGACGGTCGACACTGGTGGCACGGTGGTGGATCTGTGCTCAGATGTCCTAACTTTTTTAGGCCGGGTTCTGGATGGCTTTTCTTGGCCTAGAGTCCTTTTGGGCCAAGGTTTTGGTTTTTTAATTACTGGTTTTAGTTAGTTTTGGTGTTGGTCGTCCCTCCTCTTGTGAGCGAGGGTTTAAGGTTTAGGTAGGGTAGTGTCGAGGTCATCCCTCCTCTTTGGAATAGGGTCTTTTGTTTTGGTAGGGTGGTATCGTGTCGAGGGGGAGTCATGGTTATTGTGTCGTTTCCAGAGACTATTTTGTTGTTGGTTAGTTCTTGTCGACAATGTAATGGGGAGGTTATCTATGCATATATGCTGAAAATTTTGGCATGTAGCGTTTGAAATGGCTGTTTCTTCTTGAGGTTGACTGTAAGGATGTATCGGTACTTCTGGATTTGGTTAGGTTACGGTTGAAATCATTTCGGTTCTTATCCACTGTAATCGTTGGGTTTTCAGGTAGGTAGAGGAGAGTGAGAAATTTATTTCTACCACTGTTGTTTCTTATAGTTGTAATTTGTATCCCCGTTAATAAAACCTTCTATTATTCGCACTCTAAAAAAAAGACAATGAATCACTTACTAGAAAACTTTTGTTATCGTGTAATTTTATACATAAAAGTCATAGTCAAGTGAATTGAAATCAGAGATACAATATTGTCATCCATAAATCAATTGTTCGGAATTCTATATTAGTGGTACAAGAAAAAAAACGATATCTTTTATAAGAAACAAAAATAAATTAAAATTTTGTCCCATAATTTGACATAGCCTATATTTTAATGCTCAGAACAACACATGATTATTTTGACAGATTTATATAAGTCTAAATTTTAACTCAAAACCTGTGTTGCTAACATACCATATATATATATATATATATATATATATATATATATATATATAACTATTTGTCAAAAGAAATAACAAACATGTAACAAAACATTATTTATATAAACTTCAAACCTAAAAGGGACATATTCCTTTATTTTAAGTCTACAAAATTAGTAGAAACAAATTATTTTCTCACAAATTTGAATAAACATAACGCAATAAGAACTGTTATTTTGAAGAGTAAATTACATGGCAGGTACATAAATTTGTGTGACACGGTCAAAGTGGTACCCAGACTTTAAAAACTACCAATGTGGTACCTGAACTGCATTTTCGCTGCAAAAGAAGGGTCTGAGACCAATTTCCGTTACGACGCTATCTATTTACTGACATATAAAGAGTAAAAATATTTTTTCTCTCCCATACATTTTTTTGTCGAATCTCTCCCTCTCACATATTCTCTTCTTCTTCTTGCCACCACACCTCCTTCAATCGCCAAAACCCCCACATCCGCATCGCCCCCTATTCTTGACCGCCGTCGTCCAATCGCTACCTAGACGACGACAATCTGGACGAGAAAGAAAGCTTCGGCCAACAAAACGACTCCGTCGAAGAGGAGCAATACCTGCACCACCCTCACCGCGGCTTCGACGCCGAGAATGGGTGGGAATGGCACCGGAAGAAGAAGAAGCTGAAGAATTTGGATCCGGCGTCGTTGTCTTCGTGACAACAATATCTTCAAGTTCTCTGTTGGTGAAGAAACTCAATTCGGAATTTATTCTGTCGATAATTGTGTTTGAAACCTGAGGCAGATTTTGGGTTTCTTGGTGCGCAGGTGCACAGCAGGTGCACAGGTAAAGACTACGAGTTCGCGCCCTGGGTCAGGTCGGGCAGGAGGAGTGGACATAGCACGCGGTGTTTGTGTTGCTGGAGGTTTGGGGGGACAAGTTCTTGTAGCCGGGGAGGAAGAGCTTGAGGCCAGAAGAACTATGAGAAGCAATGTAGGAGTATGTTAGATATGTTGAAGAGGAAGTATAAGGAGGAGGCGATGTGGGAGAGGACGAAGGCGATGGTGAAGAAGAGAAGAGGGGCGGCGGAGGAGATTAGAATCAGAAGGGTAGGGCAAGAAAGCATGGATTCTGTGATTTGGGTAAATGAAAGTGAGATTAGAGAGAGAGAGAGAGGGTTACCTGGGTAAGAGTTGGGAGAGCAGAGAAGCCAAAAAGTATATAAGAGAGAAGAAGAAGAAGAAGAAGAAGAGAGGAAGCTCGATCGAGAAAGAGAGACAGAGGATGTTATCACTGCCACGTCAGCAAACAGACGACGTCGTGAAGAAAATTGCTCTCAGACTTTTCATTAGTAGAAAAAATAGAGTTCATGTACCACATTTATAGTTTTTAAAGTCTTGATACCACTTTAACCGTGTTACATAAATTTAGATACCGGCTATCTAATTTACGTACTCTAATTTAAATGGACCGCTCTCTATGTCATACCATGTGGATCACACGTGTGGATCCTTTAAATTCTCTTTGCATGGATTTCAAAAATGGAAAAAGAAAATAGTGATGCTATTAACACACGTTACATTGTTATTCACACATTTTTTTTAATTTTCTTATTAGTTTTATTCAATTTTCTTAAAAATTATTTATAAACTATCCCTTTTCCTCCTCCCTTCTTCTTCTTCTTCTTCTTCTTCTTCTTCTTCTGCAAATCAATCGTCTCCCCTGCAATCACTTCAACACATTAGAAAACTAGGAAGAATAGGGTTTGTCTCTGTTCAATGTAACCCCACCTTCAAAAGAACCCATATCTAGCTAGCTTTCCAATCAATTTCCAATCACCCAGAATACTTAGTTAACCCTTGATTAAACCACATTTTGCATAGTTCATACCCAGATCAATATTTCAATTTTGAAGAAAAAAACTGGGTTTAAGGCAGTGAGCAAGACGATGAAATCATTGCTATGAATTATGACTATGAGTTTCAATCCCTGAATCAATAATTCACGGTTCCAACCCAAATTGATCAAGCGTTCCACTCAGGAGCTCCTCCGCCTCTTTTGTTGTCCACACCAACGGAATTCGATCCTGCTCCAGTAACATCGCAGGTATAGCTCCCATGGTGATTGTTCGCCCAGGCGCCGCTCGTGCATGATCATCGACACGAGCCCTAAGCTGCTGTCGAGGCCGGCGACCTTGATCATGTCAAGTACTGTGGTGGCGACGAATCAATGATGGTGAGGCATGGAGTTGCTCTAGCCGCGGCGTCGCCGACGTGGATAGCGACGAGGTTTGTGGTGGAGACTGGACAAGTCTTGAGCAGTGGAGAGATAATAATTATTAAATAAATACATAGGGATTTGTAGGTAATAAATGTAACAGAAGTAGGGCAATTTAGGTATTTCAAAGAGAAAATTGAATAAAACTGATAAAAAAAATTGTAAGGGATGTATGAATAGTGTTAAAAAATCTCAGCAGCCTCTTTATTTTTTTAATTTTGTCAAATTTAAAGAATATTGAGTGTTTTTTAGGTCCAACAGCTTTCTCATTTCTTAAAATAGATATGGAAAAGAAAAATGAGCATTGCTTTCCTAAATTTACAATAAATTTTTCATTTCTCAAAATTTAATTTTTCACGGGCTCCAACAAAATTTTTACAAAAAATAGAATATTTTATTAATTATTTTGTTGTTACAATAAAAATATATAATTTTTTTGTCATAATTAATTATGATGTACCATATTTTGTTGTTCTAATAAATGTGAAATCTTCAAAATAGAGAAACTGTTGGAATTGAAACATAATATTTTTGGAGAATTTAGTTTTTACTTTCTTATTTTAAAGAAATTTTGAGAAATTAAGCTGCTGGAGATGCTCTTAATAATTGCACCATCCTATTTCTAATCAAAAATGAAAAATCGCATTCGACCACATCCACCTATCTGAATCAAGAAAATTACAACATTACACTTGCATTAATTAAACTTCAACAATTAACATAGACACTTCCTAGCCGACTCACACACGCTTACAAAGCTCTCACACGACCCGGTGTACAAACAAAAATTACGAGACGGTTAACCCTAACACCAACATTAGCACACTTTTGATACATGGTTGTTATTCTTGAGCTTTTACATTGATTATGGACATTAAGGATCGTGCTTTCACCGGCCGCCTCATCCTCCTCGGGCCGCCTTCTTCGTCGCTCCCATCCTCGTCATCAAAGTCATCTTCAATGTAGTCCAATTGACCCCCATTACCAACTTTGTGAGGTGAAGAAGGTTGAGGATCGGAGTTAGCACTATTACTAGCAGAAGCTGCTACATTTTCAGCTCCTGCCTCAACATTATTAGCCTCGTCCTCCTCCACTGGCCCCTCGCCTTTCTTGCCTCTCTTTCGGCCCCATTTGGGGCCGAATCCCGAATAGTAATAGAACTCGTACGGGTTCACACCGTTCAGCCCCTTCTTCACCGTCTTGGGCCGGCCACGGCGGGATCCGGCTAGTGTCTTGGGCTGAAGCGCCGTGTCCTTTTTCGAACCCACCAAATTGGAGGGAAGAATATTGCCATCGCTATTAACGTTGTTATTACCAGCGGTCGACCTTCGGAGATGATGATCACAAAATAAGTAACCTTCTTTCGATTCCTTCTTGCATTGCCAGCTCCTGCCGTCGGTTCTTTGACACCTGACAAATACTTTGTCGACATTATCGAACACATCGTCGGCCGCCAGCTCCGCCTTGTCGATATCCATCGGCGACGCAACGCTGCGTTTTATATTAACCCACAACATTTCAAGCCATACTCCACATTCGACCGCGATAATTTCAAATAACATTATAAACGATAACAAAAAAATACGACGACAGAAACTGAAAACCCTAATACTTGACATACAGCAGTGAAATTGAAGAAGCAAATTCGAATCGAAGAATAGAGAAGCTGGGTTACCTCTCGACAGCTGCAATAGAACCCCCCAAGCTCCCATTTCCGATAAAACCCTCCCCACCTTGGAACTACAACGCAACAACAAAACAGAAAACCCAGCAAGCAAGCATCAGAAATGATTCAGACCCATTAACCTAATCCACTACAGAGAGCTGAACACTCGATAGAACCCCTCAAATATTAGGGTTTACGACGAACCCTAATGTCGAGAAATGAATAGACGAAAAACCCTAGTGGCGGAAATGCAGACGGAGCAAATACAATTCAAGAATAGATAGCAGCGGTGAGCTGGGCCTCTACAGATCTGCTGAGAAATAAAGATTCGAAGACAGAAGAAGAAGAAGAAGGTGGAAGACTGACCTGGAGCGGCGACGACGACGAGTCGAGGTCGAAAGGGCATGAGCTGGAATCCCATGGAGACTGGTTCAGCTTACAGATATGGGGCTGCAGATCCTCGGGAGCTACGTCGGGGAAGAACTGGAGCAGCGAGACCTTCAAATTCTTGCGGATCCTGACCATGTTTAGCTTGGACCAATCTATTTGGATAAATAGATTAAAAAATAATCGATTGAGTGAGATTGGGTCTGGAAAAGATAGGAGCAGAAATGGTGTGGTGAGATTCTGGGTTTTGTGGGGGGTTTTCAGGCCGAGCTTGTCGTGGGTTTTGCTGTCTGGTAAAGGAGAGGGGGAGAGAGAAGAGAGAGGAGAAGGGGAGGTTGAGTTTGCAGATCTCGCAGAACTCGATAGATATATATATTTTCAAGTTTTTTTTGTAAATTACTTTTCTGTTGCTTTCTCAGCCCTTCGTAAGTTCGTATATGTTTTCAATTTGGGATTATTTGGACGATATTGACCTCGGGGTTTTGGTTTATTCACGTGGGGTTTGGTGTCCCGGACAGATAGCTGCCGCAAATGATAGTTGTCCAAACCAAATAATGGTATTTAATGTGCGCACGCCCCAAGATTAAAAAAGAGAGTGGGATGCAGTGACGGAAGGTTAAGGATAGTCAGTCATTCCAGTATTTTACCAAAAAAATCTTTTGTATTATCATCAATATCAGTGTACTTGTATTAAGATGATTTGTATGAACGAATTATTAGTTTTTTTTCATCGTGTATATACTATCCTGCAAATAGAGGATTAGTTATGAAAATTCAGCAAGTACTAGTAGGGCAGCGTTTCTCAAACATACAACTTAGATATTGCATATATATATTCACAAAAAATTTAATTTATAATTAAATAATAATTATAAATAATAAAATGATGAACATAAAACTAATTACTATGAACAACATTGATTACCACACTAGATTCAAGGAGAAATAAAATTTGTGTAAGCGAATTGCCTGTCTTGAAACACTTAGAACGAAAAATACGAGGAAAGTGATGAAGTCAAGTCATGTGTTTCACACACTTTCTTTAAGACAAATTATACCTCATAGCCTATACCGGTGCAAAAGGCTTGATGACACTTGTCTCCTAAGATACAACGACTACTAGTGCTTTGGAGCTGCAATGTTGCTAAGAACACCCAACGAACTTGTAGTACCTTCAATCTATCACCCGAATGCTATAAACTAGACAGAGAATATCTATTTGAGAGGAGAAGATGACTATCAAAAAAGTGCTTCGAATGATAATGTTTTCAATTGAGTTTAGAACAAAGGAAGTGTCACTTATTTATACATGAGAGAACCATCAACTACTTGAATTGTCATGAATTCTAGTTGATATGTTACAACCCTTAGCATTCCAACCTTTGACATTCTATAGCTACAACATTTCATATTTTTGTGTGGTTACAACCATTCATATTAGTGAGGTTACAAACTTTCACATTTCGTGATGTTACATCATTTTACATTCTGTGAGCTTACATCATTTTACATTATGTGAGGTTATAGCTCATAGAATTCAATCAGTCAATATATTATATAAAGTCTATAATGTATGCTTTCAAGCAATTAGTCATCTTTGAGTGACTATTTCTTATTCACCCGGCCTATATCCCATTTAAATTCTCTCATTTAAATTAGTTAAATAAAATTGTTATTTTCATCATTTTTCCAACAAAACAAACATGAAAGATAAGTCGAAAATACATTACAGAAAGCAAATGCAGTTGAACGAACATCCATTTCACATAGCAAAATCTAATGACTTGTACTTCATTCCATAACACTAATGTTCTTTTACCGTTTATTATCGATCAATTGGTCGTGCACTCTCATTGTATTTTAGAATCAATATTTTATTATAACCCTTAAAATCAGGCCATTCTCTTTCGACACTACGACACGCACGCTAACAGAAGGATAATATCTTTTAGTGAAAAATAATTATATAAGAGGATATAATAAGGGGAGTAAAATTTGCAACACTCTTACTTTCTTTTTATAATAAAATTTTTATAAAATGACAAAACACATATGAGTAAGAAGAAAAAAGTTACTATAAGTGGAAAAAAATGTAAAATCCATACACTCCAAATTACTTTTTATTTTTAGTAGACACTCTCATATGAAGACAAAATTTAAGTTTTAAAAGTTCTTTCAATTCCAAAAAAAATGTGTGTGGATTGTGAATATTACAATGCAAATTTTAATCTCCTATAATAATTACTCGGAGAATTATTTAATAGAACTTTGTTGATGACAATGCTAACGAGGATAAGTTAGGATATGTCATAGGAGTATGATAATTTGGACGTAAATTAAAACCGGTTAAAAGTGAAAATGAGTTGGAGCTATGGTGAAGAAGAGCTGGCGGGTGAAACACTGAAAATGGTGGGCTGCATGCCGTTAGAGAGCAAGTGGCAAACATACTTTTGACCCCATAGCAAGATGAAAAGTGTTATGATGAGTGTATCCCTTTAAGTCAGCAAATAAACGGCTGCGATGTGACCATATTGACGACGTGGCACAGCATCCGATACCAGCATTTTTTTGGATACATCCGATACCAGCGTTTTCATTTTTCTAACCGTGCGGTAATAATGAGTAGGGTCAAAACTAGTGTAAAATTAGTGAATAAGCCGTCGCTGTCCATTAATCGATTATCTAGAGTACTACAAGGCAAAAACTACATCATATTTTGGAGATATACCCTATAAAGAACTAAAACCTTGAAATGGTGAACCAATACTTTTACAGAGGCCTATGACGTATGTTGTTGAATCATATTGCTCGTTTTTCTCAAAAGGAATAACATTGCTCGTAATAGTGACATAAAAAGAAATTTACGTGCATTAGTGATCGATTAATATATGATAATAGTTTGGATGATGTATGAATACTTAGGTTCAGGGTCGGTCGTTTTCTGGGCCTAGGCGACAAATAAAATTGGGGTCTCCCCATTTTCAAATAAATTAATAATTTTTTTTTTATGTTAAGGTAATTTAAAATATTTTAATTATATATTACTACTAAAAACGAGATTGTATTAACAACTAACGAGATTGAATGTAATTAAAAATCAATTATAATTAATAACAGAACCAGAAACCAATTACAAAGGACACTCGAAGTTCAAGAAATCTTTTTTACTTACATTACATATGTAAAATATTAATATAAATATTAAAATAATCGAATAATGCTTTCAAATTAAGGTAAAAATTAATCAAATGTAAGGTTTTTAGTCATTTAAATAATTTTTGACTAAGAAATAGATTGCTAACTTGATCGAAATAACAATATTTTGAATATAAGGAAAAGAAAGAAAAAAAAAACAGGATCCAGTGTATTGCTAAAAAAGAAATAAAAGATAAAAAAATGTTGAAGACCCATTTCAAACTTGGGATGACGATGACCGATATATAAGATATAGCTACATCACCCATTTTTTCGTTAGAGCAACACGACTTTTGTTCACAAATACATATTCTAATATTATTATATGAAATATACATCAATTTCAAAAAAGACAGAAAACTTGATTTTTTCGAATGACTCTTTAGGTTTGAGGACTCTAGACATAGGCCTTATGGACCTATATGGTCAGGGCCGACCCTGCTTAGATTGAAGTCCGTATGTGCTTGATCAATAGAACAATACATGTATCCATATATTATAAATACATATACTTATTGAAATGTATGTTATTGTGAGTACTATTATCACGGAACCAACTTACCTCGATCCACAGTTAAGTTTGCATCTAACGAGTAAAACCTAGTCATTAAACAAAAATCAAAACTTTATTGCAAGCTTAACCAAATAATTGATGAACAAAAAAAATTGACAACTAGTTCTTTTATCAAAATTAAAAATGAAAGTCGACAATACCAGTTGTACCACACCGACAAGGCCACAAAGTCCAGCCTATCCCCGTCGACCGCGTGGGTCCCGCCAAATTCCCGGACCTTCCCCACCAATATAAACCCGCAACCTGGTCGGATCTTCCCCATTTCCGATATGGCGCTTCACTCACCCAACCTCGCCCTCTTTCTCTCTCTACTTTCTCTCTCCACCCTCTCCCTCGCCCGCACTCCCTTCTCCCCCGTCGACAACTACCTCCTCGACTGCGGCTCCACCGTCGCCTCCACCCTCGACGACGGCCGCCGCTTCGTCCCTGACTCCTCCCCCTTCTCAATTCCCCTCCGCAACCAAATCCCTAACCCTAACTCCCCCCAAATCCACCAAACCGCCAGACTCTTCCGGCGGCCGTCCAAGTACGAGTTCCAGATCCGCGACCCGGGGACCCACATGGTCCGCCTCCATTTCCAGAGCTTCGATTCCTGCAACCTCAACTGGAGCACTGCCCAATTTCACGTCCTGGTCAACGACCTCGTGGCTCTGAAAGTCAACGGCTCTGTATTTGAGGGTGCATCAGAAGCTATAATCAGGGAGTATTTCATTTGGGTCAGTACTGAAAAGCTTGTGATTCGTTTTGTTCCTTTAGAAAAATCAAGGTTTGCGTTTGTGAATGCGATTGAGGTTGTTTCTGCGCCTAAGGACCTTGTGACTGACACAGCAATGTATGTGAGTGATGGGAAAGTTTCGGGTTTTGATGGGTTGGCTAGGCAAGCAATTCAAGTTGTGCATAGGGTTAATGTGGGAGGGAGTAAAGTGACGCCGTTTAATGATAGTTTATGGAGGACTTGGATTACTGATGAGGAGTTTTTCGAGTCGGGTTTGGGGTCGGAGAGGGTGTATTTTGGGGGGAGAATTAAGTATCAGGCTGGAGGGGCTAGTAGGGAGGTTGGTCCGGATAATGTGTATAATACAGCCAGGTTGATTCCTAGTAGGAATGATTCGGTTACGAATGTGAATATGACATGGGTGCTTCCTGCTGTTGGTGGGTATAAGTATTTGGTGAGGTTGCATTTCTGTGATATTGCTAGTGCTTCGCTTGGTTTGTTGTATTTCAATGTTTATGTGAATGGGAGGTTGGCGTATGAGGATTTGGATTTGTCCAAGGCTGCGAATTATATGTTGGCTTCTCCGTTTTATGCGGATTTTGTGGTTGATGGGGGTGATTCGGGTTCTTTGAGTGTGAGTGTAGGACCGTCCAAGGCGAGTGTGCCGTATGCTGTTGATGGTATATTGAATGGTGTTGAGGTCATGAAGTTGAATAACTCGGTGGGGAGTCTTGATGGGGAGCATTGTGCAGAGTGGGTTTTGAGGAGTTGGCCGAGAGGACATGTTAGTATGTTGGTTCCTCTAGTTGCTGCTGCTTGTGTGCTGCTAAGCTTATCTATGGTAACACGGAGGATGATCATGAAGAAGAAGGAATCTGTGGCATGGACGAAGCTGCCTGTAAATGTTTCAGAAGTTGATGCTAAGCATTGAAATACACATCAATCGGTTAAGTTGGAAAGTACTTGAAGATGAATGAAATAGCTGAACAGCAGCTGTTGTTTTCCAAGGCTCTAAAGAGTTTTGTAATCTTATTTCTTATGGTGTATAGTGATGTAGTAGTCTAAAGATATATAAGTTTCTGGCAACATTTGTAGTATCACACTTGCGCACAATATTTACTTGCTTGTCCTACTATAACCTTCATAGGTTTTAGGTCTGATTTGGCTTTCCTTAATTACTTTACATTTTAGTCTTTCCTGTTAGTTTGCAGTTGATTATACATGCCCAGGTGTGAGACTATCAGAAGAGAACCTGGTTCTCTGATCCTTTCATTTGAGAAACTGTGTCTCGGAAGACTCTTTTCGTTCATATATACCAATGGCTACTTAGTACGTTACACCAGCTTGAGAACAGACTGGGTTGGGACGTAGGAGTCCCTTGCAGGAAAAGAGGAGTAATGTATATAAGTAATCTTGGCCAGAAGTAGGGAAGTTGCTGAATCAATAGAGGAACTAGGAATAGTTTCCTTATACCTAGCCTCTTGTTTGCATTGATGAGAGCAGCTGTGAAAATACAGAAAAGAAAAAATCAATAATTGCAGCAGCTGCTAGTCACAAACTAACAGCAACGGAGCAGCCTAGATCTTGGACTCCTCTATAAACCTGTCCTGACCCATCATGGCCTAACCTTCTGTCATCTGCAAATCCCAAGGTAGCTGCAACTAGTTCTTGGTAAGAAAATCTCCTAGGAAAGGCTATTGTCTGAATATGCTTACTAACAGAGGGTACGACAGCATTGGAGTCATTCTGTCCTTTGATCTTTGCTATCCGCTTCTTAACCGCTGACCAATACAAGGACACACCAAGAATATTGAAGGAAGTAACTGCAGCTATCGCCACTATCAAGAATATTGTTCGCCGGAGAGGAAGTTAAGATTTAAAAATTCACTAGGCTAAACAATATTCATTCAATAAAATTCTGAATAAGTATATTCTTGAGTGCTATATATAAAAATTGACAAATCTAACTATACAAATAGGGTTTAGGGTTGATATCTTAATTCTTTACTCACTATTAGAAATATGTGTTTCAATCTATACTATACAAAAGAAAGAAAGAAAAATGTTCTTTACTTTTTTGTTTTGATTAATACCTAATAGAAAGTATTTTTGTAAAAAAATACTTTAGTAACGAATACTTGGTCGATTAATCAGCCTTTTTTTCTTAATTAAGACATTATTTCACTCTTACTTTAACTATTTGACTTTTTCACTTTTACTATTAAGAGATTTTACATTTGACTGGCCTAATTATACAAGAATGTTATGGTTTAGTTCAAAATGGGAGAGACATCTAGATTTGTTTCTTTTAAAGGAGAGCAAAGGACAACGGAGGAGACAGGGCCGCGGTCACCTTGCTATCAGCAGCGATGCGAGTCATTGTTGAGACGTGGATCGAGGCTTTGGTTGGGAATCAGATCGTATCACATCGAGGCTTGAGTGGTTCTTCTTTTGCCAGGATCTAGAAATCAACAGTCGTCTGGGCAATTGGATGCTTCAAGGCGATGGAAAGCAGCTGGCAGGTGGTGCTAGGAGGCATTGGGGTGGCGTTGGTGTGGTTCGACAGCAATGGACGGCGGCGCAAGAATCTCCCCATGCAAAATGGAGGTTGGAATGGACCTTTGGTTTTGGGCTCCAGTTTTGGGCCTATTTTTATTGTCATAGTTTGGTTTTTTATGTTATTTTGTAAATTAGTTTAGTTTTTGGGTCTGGCTATATTGATCTCAAATAAGTCATGCTCTTTCGAGTTTGTTGAAAGTATGTCATAGATTCCAATAGAGTGTTGATTTTGGGTAGCTGGCTCGTTGTTACAAGAACCCAGAATTTTACCGGTCATTGGTCGAGCATATTATTAGTTTGTGTTGAGATTGTAGGGAGGAGTTCCTGGGCAGCGTACATGTCCTAGTAATTGCTACCTATATTGGTCAAGTTAACTCAATCAATTTCCCATTTCGACGCTCATTTGATTTATTGACATGTCCGTCTCTTATTTTCTAGATGAGGATAAGTAGTTTGAAGCTAGAGTTATTTGTTAGTAGTTGTAATCCCTTGTGGGTACTGTGATTGCTTTGTAATTGCAGTTTTATTGAATGAAATTTCTTTGATAAAAAAAGAATGTTATAGTTTAGATCAATTAAGCCTATATAAGTTGAAAATTACTAGAAAACTACACAGGCTGCAGTCCAGGGATGGATGCACTAAGATATGTCCTTGCATTTGCTGATTTAATATCCCTATGAAGAACGCACTGCTCTGCATCTTCGTGTAGATAATGAAGGGCTGAGGCCAATCCCAAAGCTATCTTGTACCTGATATGCCATTGCAGTGTTGTTTTGGGGCCAAAAAGATGGGCATCAAGGCTTCTATTAGGCATGTAAACATAAACAAGTAAACACTCGCCTTGCTCATGACACCATCCTATAAATATCACCAAGTTTTTATGTATCAAGCGGCTAATGATTTTCACTTCGTTAATGAAAACTTTCTCATAATGCTCAGAGTCGGCAAAGATTCTCTTGACAGCAACCGAGCAGCCTAGATCTTGTAGGACTCCTCTGTAAACTTGTCCTGACCCTCCGTGGCCTAGCCTTCTGTCATTTGCAAAGCCAAAGGTAGCGGCAAATAATTCTTCGTAAGAAAATCGTCTTGGAAAGGCTAGTGTCTCGAGATGCTTACTTACAGAAGGCACGGCAACATTTTTCTGTCCCTTGATCATTGCTATGCGTACCACTGACCAATATAAGACCACACCAAGCATTAAAATGGAGAAAGTCACTGCAGTCATCACCGCAATCATGTTGCACACTTATTCTGTTTCCTGCTTTTACCATCTGAATCTGAAGTGAACTCCCATGCTGATATAATAAGGTTTTCCGGGTATGTTCCGGTAGCAGCTGAAAAACCAACAGCAACCTTTTCGGGGAGAACATCTCGTAAGTCGATTTTGAAAGAAAGAGGATATTCGTACCTCGTAGCTTCGTTGTACTTCCAAAACACAGTCAGCATGTAGGAGCTAGCATTGTAAGTTGTGCAGATATCACCTTTCTTGATTTGTTGACGTTAAAATCCCAACTAGCATTGACAAGGGATGAAAGACTATTGATATTGATGCCAACATGAGGTCCCTTAGGATCCCAATCGTTTGAGTAGGTATCAAACTCAACTAGAACAACTTTGTTTTGGGACGTCTATAACTGATTGGTGATGTTGAACAGTCCTAGATCACCACCGGTTGAGTTAGGCGGGATTGGATAGCCAAAAGGTGCAAGGAAAAAGGCCAATCCATCACTGAAGTGTTCTTCGCCAATAGTGTCCATCATGAATGTTAAGTTGGTAGTGAAGCTTGACAGTGACCGAGATGGAGTAGTAGAGTCCCAAAGCTGGAAAGGTTTATAATAAGTACACCGCCCTACACGAAATATGTCAAATTGTGGGTTGAATTCTACATTTCCCGACTTCATCGTGGCATCGCCTTCTTAGAGTATACTCTCTGTATACTCTCTGTACCAGGGTAGAAGTGAAGTATACTAAATGAAATTGTTTGAGCAAAGAGAGAAAGAAGGTTAATGAAAATGAAGAAGCTAAAGATTGCCTGCCCATAATTTTTTTACCATCTGAATTCATCGGTTAAGATCTTAGCCGACGAATTTGGTTAACAGGCTGTTGAAAATTTTTCGTCGGCCAAACTACTGATCCTGCTAGTGAGAACCCGGATCCCAGATCCGTATCGACGTGAGAACCCGGATCCCAGATCCGTATCGACGTGAGAAACTCTCAACGGCAGCCAAAATTCGTGATGAACCAAACCATAGATCTAGGGTTGATCGCCACCGGTGCACAGAGAGAAAAGCTTTCATCTCTTGTGAATTTATTTTTGTATTTACTTCCTTAGTTTTCAATTTCAATAATTTAATTATTTATTATAACTTTATTAGTTTCTAAAATAAACATGCTCACCTTTTAAGTTTTCAAAAAAAATTAGTTTTAATATTTAACATTTTTTGTACTTTTACATTATTAGTTTTTCAATATGAGTCCTACGTTTAATATTTAATTTGTTTCTAAACATATTACACATCTCTTACACATCTCTTTTCGTTATTTAACATACCAATAAAATATGATTTGAAATGTGAGCTGTCAAACAGTATGGATGTGTATTTAAAACCAGAATTCTCCAAATTTTCACTCTTGTCGGACACACATCAAAAGAAAAAATAATTTCTAGTATTTGATTTTTCTCATTCAGCGCCAAGACAATCTATTCTCTACTTTTTCATCGAAGACTGTATTTCATTTGCTGGACATTTTTGTTTTTGACATATGAATCCGTTCCCAACTCTTGCATTCCTTTAAATAAGATAGGTTGTTTATACAAAAATAAAAAGAACCAGCCTCACACGCTCATATACCCTAGAGTACGTTGTTGCAGACTTTTTGTTCCTGTCCGACGACGGCGTTTGGCCGTGTCGAAGCACGAGAAGGGCGGCCAGATGGGAGAGCGGTGTAAGTCAGGACCGATGGGTGAGGTCGGGTGTGTCTTTGTGTCTTCTCTCGCAAGTTCTAAGGATGGATGAGTCGTGGTTGTTGCCAGCCCTTGATCCGAGTCGGACCGACAATGCCGAGTCGTGGAGATGGTGGCTGGATCAGATTTGGTGTCAGGGTGTGATGGATCGATGGAGAGGTTTGGGGGACGGCGACAAATTGAAGTTGGATGTGGATCTGGGTGGAGAGCTGCTGTTCAACAATCGATTTGGTTTGGGTCAGTGGGTGACGCGACGACAGCGGTCGCCTCCATCAGAAGGGGTGTCGTGCTAGCTAGTGAAACCCAGCAAAAGCGGTGGGATGGCAACTCCGGCAGCAAAGGACAATGGATGAACGAAATCTGTTCTTGGACGGTTGTAGGGAGATCAAACGTGTCAGACCTTGGCCTGTTGGGCTTGGTTGGGCCTGATCTGGACTAGAGGTTGGTTTTGGGTTCTTCTATTAGGCCCTGGCCTAGGTGTTATTTGGTATTGTTATTTTATCTTGTTGTGCTTATTGCAAGAAATAAGTTCCTACATTAGTTGTGTAGGAGGAGCGGGCTATATGCATGTGTGTGCACCCTAGGTGTCTTGTCTGCTCTAGGTAGGCAGCGAGTTCCATACTTCGTCAAATGGTTGTTGCCGTCTAGTGACAGGGTGAAGCTGAGTGTCGTCGGATTAATTTATCTGCGGCAACATAGCTGGGAAGCTGTTGTACAATTGAATATTAGGATGTGTAAGAGTGTTGCATATCTACTGTGTTTTCCAGGATGTCACTGTTATATCAAAGCAAATAGAGTCGTCATTAGAGTAGTGCTCTTTGCTAATTGGTGCATGTTTGAGTACATGAATATTGTAGAGGTCTATGATATTATTTTAGGTCTTCGTAATCAGGGGTTTAGGCTCAATGCCCCCCCTTGAATTCAACAGTTTCATTAATAGAAGTTTGAGGGCAGCCACACTAGCCCTTTATTAAAAAAAAGATGTAAAACTTCTATATCAAAAATTATACTATTTTTTATGTTCTTAAAGAGGATCAAAGAATTTCACTCCTACTTTCATAGTGGCTCGAACTCATAACTTTTTCAATAAATAATGAATGCACTTACCACTGCGCTATAACCCCTTTGTCATATCAAAAATTATACAATGTAACTGAAGTACATCACTTAAGGCAATATAACAAAATTATACAAGTAGGCATGTAGCTACAAGATTGTTCTCGTATCAGGTAGTACAAAGTCATTATATTGATGATGATCAAGACACCTATCGCGTGCAAGTTGCGGCAATGGTGCTTCGAGCTGAAGAACTTTCATCACTTGTCCTGCTTTAGGTCTCTCCTTGTTGTTTGGATGGGTGCACCATAATCCCACAATTAGCAAGCACTTCATTTCACTTGGATCAAACTTCATATCCAATCTCTCATCAGCTACATCGAGTAGACTTCCTGCAAGGTAGGATTGCCAAACCCACTCGGAAAGTGGAACATGATATTCTCCTTCTTGGTAAGTCTGCCTTCCACAAGCAATTTCCAAAGCCACAACTCCAAAACTGAACATGTCCGACTCCTTGCTTGCTCTCCCTTGGAAAACATATTCCGGGGCCATGTACCCGAAAGTCCCTGCTACCCCGGTGGTCCTAGTCCTCAAGTGAGGATCTAGGAGTTTAGCAATCCCAAAATCACCGAGCTTAGTGTTGAAATCATTGTCCAATAGTACATTTGCTGATTTAATATCCCTATGAAGGATGCACTGCTCTGCATCTTCGTGTAGATAATGAAGCGCTGAGGCCAATCCCAAAGCTATCTTGTACCTGATATCCCATTGCAGTGTTGTTCTGGGGCCAAATAGATGAGCATCAAGGCTGCTATTAGGCATGTAAGCATAAACAAGCAAGCACTCGCCTCGCTCATGACACCATCCTATAAACATCACTAAGTTTTTATGTATCAAGCGACTTATGATTTTCACTTCGTTGATGAAAACTTTCTCATAGTGGTCAGAGTCTGCAAAGATTCTCTTGACAGCAACCGAGCAGCCTAGATCTTGTAGGACTCCTCCATAAACTTGTCCTGACCCTCCATGGCCTAGCCTTCTATCATTTGCAAAACCCAATGTCGCCGCAACTAATTCTTCGTAAGAAAATCGTCTTGGAAATGCTAGTGTCTCGAGATGCTTACTTACAGAGGGTAATACATTATTTTTCTGTCCTTTGATCTTTGTTACGCGCTTCTTCACCGCTGACCTATATATGGCCACACTAAGTAATAAAATGAAGAAAGTAACTGCAGTCATGGCCGCTATTAAGTATATTGCACGTTTATTCCCTTCCCGGCTTATATCATCAGAATCTAAATCTGAATTGAACTCCCATTTTGATAAAATAAGGTTTTGAGTGAGGTTACCAGTAGAAGCTGAGAAACCAATCACAACCTTTTCAGGGAGATAATCTCGTAAGTCAATTTTGAGAGAAAGAGAATT
Organism: Comarum palustre; assembly: GCA_951800085.1. Taxonomy (NCBI): domain Eukaryota; kingdom Viridiplantae; phylum Streptophyta; class Magnoliopsida; order Rosales; family Rosaceae; genus Comarum; species Comarum palustre. The sequence continues at coordinate 15,892,152 of OX637581.1, read as the reverse complement.
GTCATACCCCGTAGCTTCGTTGTACGTCCAAAACACAGTCAGCATGTAGTTGCTAGCATTGTAAGTTACCTGTGCAGATATCACCACTCTTGATCTTGTGACGTTAAAATCCCAAGGTGCACTAACACCACCCGATGCAATACTATTTATGCTGATCCCAACATGAGGTTCGTTAGGATCCCAAGCGTTTGAGTAGGTATCAAACTCAACAAGTACAACTCTGTTTCGGTCCTTATCGAATAGATTGGTCGTGTTGAACAGTCCTAGACAACCTCCGGCTGGATTAGGCGGGATTGGATAGCCAAAAGGTGCGAGGAAAAACGCAAAACCATCAGCATAGTCGTTTTGGTGATCAGTGTCAATCATGAATGTGAAGTTGGTTGCGAAATTTGACAGTGACCTATATGGAGTAGCCGAGTCCCAGAGGTGGAAAGGTTTTGAATAAGTACACCGCCCTACATGAAACATGTAGAATTGGTGGTTAAATTCAACATTTCCCGCGTTCATCGTGGCATCGCCTTCGTAGAGAATGTTCTGTGTATCAGAGTAGAAGGAAGTTATACTAAATGAAGTTGGTTTAGCGAAGAGAGAAAGAAATAAGTTGATGAAAATGAAGAGACTAAAGGTTACTTGCCTACGATTGACACTATGAGACATTGCGCAACAGAAAAAAAATTGTAATAAGCAAAGAAGCTACGAAGACTGCATGTATATATTATCATTTTTGAAGCGGGTATCATTGTATCAAAGGAATAAGAATTTATTCTAGGAATATCCTACTTGCTAGCTAGAATGATGCATAGTTGGTGACATAGATGGAGAACATGTCGCAATTGAATCAACAATGAAACCACAAGAATTTGTTGTAGGTATGCCATATAGAGTGGCAGTATTTGAATTAGAATCTTGGACAACTGATTTGGCATTATAGCATTTTAAGGTTGAATTTCATCAATATAAAATCGTGGCATCGATTCTTAGCAACAATGTTATTGTTGTGGAGGTGAATAAAAAGTTAATTAGAATCCCCGGTGTCGAATTTAACAATACATCACACTCGAAAATTCTTATATTAACGGAGTTCATATGAACTGTGGTAGAATAAGATACGTGTCGATTACGGATGAGTTTGGTGGGTTGGTTTTTGTTACTGCAGTTAGCTACAGTTAGTATACCTCGTCATCACCGGCACGGGCAACCGCATCCAGTGACGAATCTATGCTCCGGTAATCGTCTAGACCAATTAATACACATTTTCACAACTAGATTGCTGGATTCGAGGAATTTATTCCTTTCAGTGATAGCCAGCTAAGATTATGGAGTTTAGAAGTTCAAGGTTCGTGGCTGATGGCAAATATACATATAGGTAACTATACTTCAGACTTTCAGTTCAAATTCTGTCTAGGCTTCACAGATCAATTTGTCGCCAAATTTGCAGAATGTTAAACAACCATAAATGTGACACGTGTGTCATTTTTGAGCTGACATTGTCTTAACTTAACCGTATTTAATGTGTTAGATTTTAATCATAAAATGTCTGAGTACAATTATAAATAATCCCATGACAATAGAAAAAACGTCAAACTCCGAAAAAACCCCAAACTCATCTTAACAACTAAAAGAACCTCAAACTCGAAAGAACCAAACTAGGGTCATGACCCTGAAAAGAACCAACCCGCCAGATGGGAGACACAACTGGAGAGGGATCCTCTCTGATACCATATCAAACAAAGACAAGCATGACTTGTGGGTCATCTTTGTACTTATACTGTCTCAACTCCAGCGTTGAGGTGTTGGATTTTAATCACAAAAGACTTCGGTACAATTATGAATTAATTACCCACTTATAAGTTTTATTTTATTTTTCACTTTTCTGATATGACATCTCTCATCTCCAACATAGAAATTGGTGTAGTGTACATTGGCGACATGTTTATTTGTTCGGATTGGGTTTCTTAGATCGACGACGGTTATGCAGCGACCATTCCTTCGTCCCCTAACTCATTGAGTACCTCTGCTCCTCTGCCGCCCCCTCATCAAAATCCCTAACCTATGAGATCAAGTTGCTCAAGCTCAAAATCCTTCGTTCCATCCTCGTCAACAATCATAGAGGGCTAAATTCAAGCCGAACCGAAAAACAAAACCCCCAACTCGAAAACCACGATCAAGAAGCTTATACGTGGTTTGCCAAAGACCAAGACTTTAAGCGGTTGATGAAGCCCGAGTAGGAAATATGCAGTAGTAGCCCTGACATCTGTGTCGTCGACGCTAGGGTCTATGGCCAACTTGGGGTGGTCATAAGGTGTGTCGAGAGTTAACCCAAGTGTTAAGTTTGTTGCATATCTCTCGGTGGTGGAGATATTTTTCATGGTATGAATGCATTGTGGTTATGGTTTGTGCATTTATGGTGGTAACTTATGCATGATAATTGATGCATTGTTATGTGCATGTATTAAGAATAAATACATTGTGGAGTTGGGGCATTGGTAGATTTGTAAATGGATCGGATCTGAACTGAATCGAGCTAGATCTGGATCGGTAATAGAAATTTAGATCCGGATCGGATCTATTACCCGCCGGATCTTTAATAACTTGATCCAAATCCGAATCCAACATATTACCCGCCGGATCTTTAATAACTCGATCCAAATCCGGATCTGGCGGGTTAACAGATACCCAACTTGCTAATCCGCTACGTTTATAATAACAAATATTCAAATTTTAAATAATAATTTCATAACTATATCATAAACATTGTTGAAATTTTATAACAAAATAAAAGTTTATATCAAAAGTTGAATTACATGTCCAAAATACCTTTAACGATAAACTAATAATCAAAATACTTGATCTCCAATATTTTTAGCATAAATAACATAAGCAATTTAGATACTAATGTTTAGGTTATCCAAAGAATTATCATATTATTTAATATTTTTTAATAATATTATATTTATAAAATTCTTATTTAACATTTTTAAACGAATTCGGGTCTTTAACGGATCAGATCAACCAAGATTCGGATCTGATCCATTTAGTAAACGGGTTAACGATTTCGGTTCCTTAATGGATAAACGAGTCAAATTTTCGATCCAAACCAGTATAAAAATAACGGATCCGGAGCGAGTCTGTATAAGATCCGGTCCATTTACAGGTCTATGCATTGGAAATAAATGCATGAGTTTATTCATGATGGACATTGTAACCTTCCTATGGAGTTAAGGAGGGAGGTTGATATATAGTTGGTTCATTAATGGTCTTCAAATAGAGTTATGAAGGAAGATGAATGGTTCGTTCTTAGATGAGCATTGATGGAGTAACACTAATTAAGGGTTATCTTCGTGGCCTATATATAGAAAGATCATTTGCTATTCCAACATGTGAAAGACAAGTACAACAACACAACAAGAGAGTAGAACTCCAAAAGTCTTTAAGATGTAGAAGATATGAAGAGTTGTGTTTAAGGGCGCGTATAGCTCTTGGGTGTATGTAGCTATAGAGAGTTGTGTTCAAGGGCATGTATAGCTCTTGGGGTAGTGTGATCTTCTAGATTGAGAGAGGACATACAATGGTGTATCCTTTTAGACGCATGAGCTCGAGTTGGGTATAAACTTGGATGATGTATTTTTTACTTGTGTAATTCTATCATAGTAAAGATGAAAGCTCTCTGATAACATAGGCAAAGAAATTGGCTGAACCTCGTTGAAATCTTATTGTCTGCTTAGCTTGGTTGTTTATTTCTTCTTTCTATCTGTGCTACTTGCATTGCGGGAGGATTAATTTCCTACGCTAAGAAAGAAGCGTGAAGCACACACGCACATCATAATTGTGGTCTATATGAACCCGGTCCATAGCAGTAGCGGACACTCTCCACGACACTTGAGATGAAATCTAATAGTTTTACTTTTAAAACAAGGCCGCCCAACGTCTAGGCAGTCTAAGTTTGTCATCCGTCTCAATAGAGTGTAATTTGATTATTATTTTTTTAAGCTAAAACAAATGTTGTATTCTAGTTTTATTGTATGATTAACGTCCTCACCCCAAAAAATCCAATCTCAAAACAGATCTTGACGTTGGGAAGCCGCTGCACACACCCGACGCTGGACAACGTCCTCCAACCGGTCAGGCTCAAAAGACGCCACCGCTCTGCTGCTCAAAACCCTTAGTTTCGGTATGAGAATAGAATGATGATAAATCTGAAGGGTAAACTAATAAGGTAATCTTGCTTGACAACTTTATGTGGTTACTTATTGGGTCCTAATTGTCTGAAAATTTTTATATACATCAAAATGTAAGTGAACTAAACATTTATTAGAAAATCTCAATAGTATATAATTATACTTAATTTTTATTTAAAAAATAAATAATATAAATGTAATTTAACCATCTATTTACATTAATTTAAGTGCATCTGGAAATTGACTACCGACTATCTTGTTTTAATTTCAATTTATTCATGACCATTGATCTATGGCTCTATTCAACTAAGATACTATACCACTTTGTTGTCTATGGCCAAACGATAAGGCTAGGGACAATGATGAAGGAGCAGTTGGGACCATGAGTGTCGATACTACACCATACAAATCCAAAACCAAGGTTTCCATCAAATTCTCGAATGTCAATCACAGAACATTACGATCTAACAGAAGCAAGCACTGTTCTTGTTTCTGTTTCCAAATTGACAGAGGCCCGACTCTTTGAGCCATATACATAGAATTTGATCCTAAGCTAGCCAAGGCATATCAAATCATATCATGTAATGCTATATATGGTTTGGCCATCATTCATTGTTGGTTGGCCAAGGGTCGCACCACCGACGTTGTTACATAGATTGGTTTTTGTCGTCTCGGGTTGCTTCTTCACTTATATATGTCTTTGTTTGTTCTTCCAGAAATCTTATCCTCGATCATGATTGTGCTTCAAACTTTGGTCATTTCATAATTCTGTTTAAACATTTTGCCTTAATTGAGACGCTAGAAGATATCTTACCCAAACTTTGCATATGCCACAATTTGGAGTTGGAAATTTGTAACTCTCTAGAACTGATGCATTTTAGAATTTACGGTGCGTAAGTTGTAAGTCTATGAGTTTTGTACTTTTAAGTGTGCTCATATGCTCTCCATTGATTAAGAACGGCCATGCACAACTACAGAACGACTCTATTATCCCATTTTAAGCCGAGTGAGACCACATATAAATAATTTCATAACATCTTCTCTAAATATTAATTGACCGATAACATGAGTAAAGCACAATATTACTTGAATAAGACTGTTAATCTGTTAAACTGCCCTTTAACTGAACCTTCCTCATCAAGATGGTTGTCGCCGGCAAAGAAACGCAAGGTTGGGCGTGGCATCCAAAAACAAGCAGCAGCTGATGGAGGAGGTTCATCCATCGAAGTTAAACGTTTCTAACTTAGGCTCCAAGAAAGCAAAGAAATGGAGCTTAGAGGACTTTGATGTTACCTGATGATACTAGGAGTATGTATACATGTGAACCCTTTAAATTCCATACTCAACTGTAAATCAAATTTCAACTTCGTCAAGAAAATTTCCAATTTCAACCGATATGTTCACAATGATATATAATTACTTTTATATATATATTAATCAATTTGTTTCTGTTAGCGGTCTATGTACGTAATCATTGTTTAATGCTTCATATTATCTGTTGAATATTTGAATGGACGAAACCGGTGTAATTTCCCTTTGATATATCTTGCTATCTTAATCATAGCAATATTGCTCCAACAAAGTGTTCAGTACGTGTTGTATCTTTTCATACTTTTTACTGCAATACAACGTTACTCTTCAATTTTTTTTTAAAACTTGGTTATTAATCAATTCATTCATCAAAAGGTGGACATTTTTGAAAATTTCTCGATTTTAAAATATTATTTATTTATAAATTTTTTACCGTAATATGAACTAAGGAATTAAATATCTAAAATATTTTTGAAAATTTTCATTTTTTACCAGTATCAATATTAATTTTTCATATTTTTTTGATATTTTATATTTAGCTTATTTTTAATTAAATATATAATTTTTATATAAATTTTTAACAAAATAATTTATATTTAATAATTTTTAGATATATCTATTAAAATATTTATTTTTTAGTCGAGAGCGTATAGTTTATTAAATTGATGAAAATAATCCTAAAGGCCGCTCAATGCATACCAATAGTCAATTATGACGTGACGAGAACTCGACTTTTTATTCTTTTTGGTCAGAAGACGAGACCTCCACCTTATTAAGTCCATTCTGATTCACTGACTAACCGACTTCCAAGCTCCTTCCTAATACCACACGTGACACGCGCGCCACCTTCCTCCACATGTGCAAGCTCGTCATCCAATCACACACCAGGGTCTACAATCTACATCACAGACGAGGGAGACTATCAAACCTATACGGAACACCCGCATAGCCGAAACAGAAGCTTCCACTTCAGGCAGATTCTCATTTTTAGCAAACTCTCTCTCCCTATAAAAAAGCACCCACCTTCAACAAAACAAACCCACCTCTCTCTCTAGAAACCACACCTTCACTCTCTCTCTCTCTCTACCAATGGGATTCCCAGTGGGATACACAGAGGTCTTCTTCCCCAACCTCTTCCTCCACACCCTCTCTCTCTTGGGTTTCGTCCGCAGCCTCATTTTCTCGCTCTTTCATTTCTTGGGTCTTTCGGATTTCCTCGACACCGAACCGGACGTTTGGCCTGACACCCGGACACATCTGCTGCCCGGGTGTCAGACGCCCGCGTCCGTGCTTCTGATGCGGGAATTTCTTCCCGTGATCAGGTTCGAGGAGATTGTAGGAGATACGCCCGAGAGCTGCGCCGTCTGCCTGTACGAGTTCGAGGGCAGCGAGGAGATCAGGTGCTTGCCGAATTGCAAGCACATTTTTCACCGGGCGTGTGTGGACCGTTGGATGGACCACGACCAGAAGACGTGTCCGCTTTGCCGGACGGGGTTTCTGCCTGATGAGGCCAGCGAAGAGTTTAATAAACGGCTCTGGGCCGCCGCCGTAGCCGACTCGGAGCTGGAGCTGGAGCTCCACCATGATTTTTACAGTGAGTACAGTTCGGTCTGATGAGGCCGCTGAAGATATTTAGAAAAACAATGTATATACATGAGAAAACTGGTGTCTAGCAACAAAAACAAGAGAGATTTTTTGGATTATATTTCTCTTTTGTTTTTGTATGTTTTGATATTGAAATAGAAATACTACAGATTTTGATTCTTTGATCCCGATTACATTTTCTCATCTGAGATGTTTGTTCTGGGTTTACAATTTGGATTCAGAAGGGTTGCAATAGTTTGTTGTTACCTTTTGTTTGGGATTTTAAAGAATCAAACTATTTTCAATGGGTGGTGATTGAATTGACGAGGTTGGTGTTGTTACTTTTTGTTTGGGATTTTTGAAACTTTTTCTGGATATTGCCAGAGACCCAGAGTCATTACATAATTACATCCAATCCCCATTATTTGAATTTTAATGCTTCGGAATGAATTTTGTACGAAACGTTATTATTTTGGAGGTTTCTTTGGTGTGTACCTTTATCTTGAAGGATTTTTATGAGTTCTTTAGATTTGTATTTCTATTATGAAGTTTGACATCATGATGAGTCATGATGCACTAAATAATACTTGTACCTGTCTCCTTTGACTAGTTAATCACAATTTGAATGATAATTTCAAATTTGATATGATGTTAATCGCTAATAATGGATATTGTTTTATCTCTTGGATTTTTTCTCAACTTGCTTTCAAGGATTTTTCACATGTTCAATGTAGATAGTGACTTCTCTCCAAATTCAAATTCAAATTCAAATTCAAATTCATTCATTCTCCATAGCTTCTACACATAAATATCAAGTAATTATGCAATCTCTTGAAGAAAAATAAACAATTGTTTAAAGTGTACAAAAAATGATGCATTCACATGTTTTGAGTACTAGTGTATAATTGAATTCAGATTTGAAAAAATATGAAAAGTCAAGTTGGTAAGAAGTAGCATCTTTCTCATTAATGTTTTATGTTATGTAACCAGAAAATACGTTGCTTCTACCGTTCTACACTAAGACGTGTTGTTGAAAAAACGTCCATTTAAGAGTTGAGCCAAACGTTTTTTTATCAAAAATGGAAATTGATGCCGAAAAACGAGAGGTTGAAGATGAAAGTTTTTTCTTTTATTTACACAACGCGACGTCGTTTTAATAATTTCTTACTAAAATACATGCAACCAATCACGTGAATCCTTCATTAGCATCTTCTTTAATTGGACATGATAGTTTGAATAAATTGGGTTGTTTCAGGATTCAGTTTTGCCCACCACCCTCCCTATGTTGGTAATATTACCACCGAATAATAAGATGCCACATGTACTACAACAAAACTATGGTTGACTCTTGTAAATTACAATAATTAAATCTCTGTCACTATAGTAAACTAGCAGTCTTCGTCTTCCTCAGAAAACCGCTTGGAGTTCTCTCATTGAATTTTTTTATTGCTGTCGGTGGTTGATTTTACTGCCGGAAAAAAAGTCATCGGGTCGGGGAGATCCGGAACAGAGGTGAGGTCAGACGAGGCCATGCCGGCGATGCGGCAGCATCGGGTTTGATTCGGGGAATTCGAGTTGAAGATTTTATAGGTCATATAGAATTTTCCAGCGAGGTAGAGTTGCAGTGAAGATCACCGGTACCCTATGCTATTTTCGTGTTTGTTGACAAAGGAGAAGATCTCCAAACCAGATTTATGGTAATTGAGGAGAGGAGATATGTGTAGGTGTTCAAATGAAACCCATATCAACAATTACAAATATATGGTTTAGTGAAAGATTTGGTTTGGAATGAGATGAATTCAATTTCATGGCAATGGAGTTGTTTTCAGAGAGAGAAGACGGTCTACTTTTTCCGATTTCATCTCAGGTGCTCTCCACATCTTGGAACGGAATCTGACGGGCGAAGGAAGGCAATGCTAGCCATTTATTTTTGTTAATAATAAATCTAACTCTGGTTAATTATGGGTATTGTTTACCATACGTGGCATGTTATTATAGAGCGGTGGTATGACCAACGTGAGGGTGGTGGGCAAAACTGAATCCGTCGTTTCATGGGTTTTTTGGTTGAAAGAAGGGGCCTAAAACGCCCAAACAAAGGGCAAGAAAAAAAAGCAGAGAAACCAGCACCAACCAGAAGGCTGCAGTTGAGCCAGGCCCTGATTACAGATTTGAGCAAAAACCAGCTCTTCCAGCTCTAGTAACACTAGCGAGATCATCTAGCATAACATGAACAACATTAGCAATTATCTCCAGAAAATTGATTATCTCCAGGGCTTGAATGATACTGTCCTTAGCTAGGGAGTCAGCAACCATGTTGTATTCTCTAAATATATGCTTGAGCTTTAAATTCTGAAACTTAGCCATCAAGAAGCTGCATCCATGGAGAAGAGAGCCTAAAGGGTGGAGATTGGTATCCATATTCAGCATAAGATGGACTAAGATGGCAGAATCAAACTCCACTTCCAAATTATCAATGTGATACTTGTCAGCCATTTTTAGGCCATAGAAGAGGCCCCAAGCTTCAACATCAAGGATTTCTCCCACTCCAAGGTTGATCTGAAACCCTTCAATCCAATTCCCTACATGATCTCTTAGCACACCACCAGATCCAATTTTCCTAGTAGAAATAGACCTAGTGCCATCAATGTTTAGTTTGATCCAATTTATAAGGGGCTTGCACCACAAAAGCATTGTGTAACTGTACATTGATTTGATATTGGCTTTAAGTTGAACACTGCTCTATTCCTCAACATAATTCTAGATAACTTTTCCAGGGCTTGTAGACAGCATAAAGTCAGGATAAAAAATCACCTTGTTCATCCATTTCCAAATGAACCAGCAAACAAACACAAAAAATTGCACCAACTAATGTTATTTTTCATTATGGTCTGACATCTGATCTGAGCTGCTAACCACCTATTCCAATCAAGGTTGAAGGTATTTGCAATGTGAACAGACTTGTAGATAGCATTCCAGATATTCTTTGACCTAGGGCAATCTTTGAACAGATGGATTAGGGTCTCATCGGCAGCCTTACAAATAAGGTAGGTAGCTATGCTTATGAGATTTCTTCTAACCCTTTGCATATTAGTCAGAATTTTTCTGTGGACAACAGTCCATAGGAAAGTTTTTAACTTAGGAGGGCAGCTGATGTTCCAAACAATTTTTCACATCGGATTTAATTCACCCTCATAATCAAAAAGGGAATTGTAAACAGAATTCAAAAAAAATTTACCATTTGTTGTAGCCTTCCAAACTTGCTTATCTTCTCCACCTAGCTCAAAACAGTTTGGAGTGGTAAGAATTTGCAAAACCACATGCTAGGGTAGCACAGATTAGAAGAGGGGAACATTCCAACTATAGTCACTCAAGAACTCACAGATGGTGGCATTAATGTTAATAACTGAAGTAGTCAAAGAGTAATGGAATAAGGCCTTATCCAGGATCTAATGGTCACACCAGAATTTAATCCTAGAGCCATTTCAAATTCTCCATTTAAGATTTTTCCTCATCAAGCTTGGTCCATGAACAATACTTCTCCATGTATTAGATACAACCTTTTTTAAGGTACTTGAACTTAAACATCTTAACCCATAATTCAGTGTCTTTTTGAAACATTCTCCAATTGGCTTTTGCAAGCATGACTTGATTCATTTTAGCAGTTTTTTTATTCTAAGACCACCAAGCGTTGTGTGGCTGCAACCACCAACTAGTGTCCCAGTTTACAAGATGGACTTTCTTCTTTTCTACAGTATCACCGCAAAGGAAGTCCCTGTTGGCTTTATCCAATCTTTCACACAGAGTGGTAGGAAATTTAATGGTTTGCATGGCATAAATTAGGATATAAGAGCTTACAGATTGCCCTAGGGTTAATCTGTCAGCTATACTTAGGTTGTTGCTTCTCCAGCCAGCAATGCTCTTTTGTACTTTGTCAAAGATACTATCATAAGTATGCTAATTAATCTTAATATAAATGAGGGGCATTCCTAGGTACTTACTCAAATCTTCAATGATAGGAGATCCACAAATGTTACTGATTTGGGCACCAATTATTCTGCTGGTATTTAGAGAACAATAAATAAGTGACTTTTCATAGCTCAATGCTTGCCCTAAGAGGTCACATAAATGGTCAAGACAAGTTTTGATAATCTGAGCTTGGTGGGAGGAAGCTTTAGCAAAAAACATCAGGTCATCAACAAAGAATAAGTGGGAAATTTTTGGTCCTCCTTGAAAAACTCTTACAGGTTTCCAATATCCCTCATCAATAGCAGAATTTATCATATGCAATAGTTTTTCCATACACAACACAAATATATAAGAAGAGAGAGGATATCATGTCTAATGCCCCTCTGAGCTTTAAAGGAGTCAGTTAACTCTCCAATGAAGCTTATTTGGAATTTTGTAGTTGTGATGCAGCTCATGATTAGCTTGACCAAATTAGAGGGCAGATGAATTTCAACTAGAACCTGCTCAATAAAGGCCCAACTGAGTCTATCATAAGCTTTGGATAAGTCAACTTTCTAGACAAGGAATTCACCCATGACCTTTGGAATTTTTGAACTTAAAGAGCATTTCTTGGGCTATCATGATGTTATCAGAGATATGTCTTCTTGGGACATAGCTAACTTGATTAGGGCTGATCAGCTGGGTTAGAAGAGGTCTTAATTTTGCAACAATTATTTTAGAGATGCGACAATAATTACTTGGTATCAGAGCATCGTTTTGGTACCTCCCATGTCATTGATGTACGACTAATTTATTTCTTCGAGTCGTATATTTTGAGTTGTTAGTGTGCAATGCAGACGTCATTGCATGATCTCATGATGTATTCTTTCATACGGAAATCAAAAGTTCATTCATGTTCCGGTAGTTGACATCCTCATTATCTTTATTTACTAGACAGTGATTCAGTGACTAATCTTTGTTTCTTTTTCAGAATCAGTCACGATGCCACCTCGCCACGAGATGGATGAGGTCACACGAGCGTTTCGTGCTTTGGAGAATGCTCCACCCCCTACTCCATAGGGGTTAGAGCTAGAGAGAAGGTCTAGCTGTTTGTCGAGTTTTCTGAAAGTTAGGCCACCTAATTTTACCGGCATTACTAAGGCTGTTGATGCCAAGATCTGGTTGAAACATATCAAGAAGCTACAGAGGACAGTCGATATCCCTGTAGAGTACCGAGTTGCCTTTGCAGTTCACTGCTTCACTGGAGAGGCTGACAGTTGGTGGGAGACTATTGCGGACCGAAATGATGCTGATCAGATGACTTGGGAGCAGTTTGAGAAGTTGTTCTTTGACCAGTATTTTCCCCCAGTTTTGAGAGATCAGAAGATGTCCGAGCTCTTCAGCCTGACACAGGGGAGCTTGACAGTTCATGAGTATGTGGTGCGGTTTACGTCACTACTGAAGTATGTCCTAGGTCTCACCGAGAAGGTGAAGTCCCAGAGGTTTGAGTTCGGTCTCCGAGATTCTATCCCCCGTGAGTTGCTCTCCAACACTACTCGCACCTATCAGGATATTGTCAGTGCTGCCTACAAGATAGAGAGCGACCAAGGACACACTTTTGGGCCAGAGATGGGCATGGTAGCGGATCTTACTCTCGGAGTAGGGACAGAAGGTCAGCCACGAAGAGCAATAAAAGGACTTTTGGCGGAAACGCCAGTGTTGGTAGCAGTGGTAGTGGGTCCTCAGGCGGCCGGTCAGCACCTTACTCTTGCTACAGTTGCGGTCAGCCAGGACATACTCGTTGGCACTGCCCCAACAGAGACCGTGGCACGGTTTCAGGTTCATGTTCCTCTAGCCGTATCCAGCCACAAGTTCAACAACCTTACCAGCAGACTTCACAGTAGCAGCCTTATCTACAGGTTCCTCCACAACAGCATTATCAGCAGCAGCCATACCAGCAGGCCTCACAGCAGCAGCCTGCCCCAAGTAAAGGCAGTCAGGCCAGTCAGGGTTCACGAACCAGAGGTCGTAATAGACGTAATACCGGAGGAAGTGGACAAGTTTATGCATTTACAGGAGGACAACTAGCTCTTGACACGTCGACAGCTATAGATGGTACGATTCTTGTGTCTAATTTAGAGGCTAGAGTTTTGTTTGATACAAGTGCTTCACATTCATTGATTGCCACATGGGTCGCTGATGCATTAGGACTTGAGTCAGAGTCCACTGGTAGTACCTACCTTTTCAGCTCTACCCTTGGGAAGGGGGTATCTACATATAGGATCTTTCGTAAGTGTCAGCTGCTAGTTAAAGAAGGGAAGCTACTAGCAGATGTTTACCCGCTAGATATTGAAGGGTATGATTTGGTCCTTGGTATGGATTGGCTGGAGAAGTATCGAGCCCTCATTGATTGTGAGAAGAGAACAGTTACAGTGAGAACTCCAAGCAAGGATAAAGTTATTGTGATCAGGATGGATGAACGACTCACACATCCAAGTCCACTCTTGCGACCATGTTTTCGTGGGAGGAGGACTTTGACTTGTTAAAGTATTGTGAGATCGACAAAGGAGACAGGTGGATCTAGTGGTGACAGATACATTCCGGTAGTTGATGAGTATCCCGGAGTGTTTCCTGAAGATTTACCTGGTTCACTGCCACATCGTGAGGTAGAGTTTCGGATCGACTTGGTCCAAATAGCCACGCCGATTTTGATTCCACCTTACCGTATGGACCCAGCAGAGTTGCAAGAGTTGAAGCTATAGTTGGAAGATCTCATGAGCAGGGTATTACCAGGCATAGTTCATCACCATGGGGAGCACCGATGTTGTTTGTCAGAAAGCATGATGGGACCCTTCGATTCTGTATAGATTATCAGAAGTTGAACAGTGTCACTGTGAAGAATAAGTATCCACTTCCGAGAATCGATGATTTGTTCGATCAGCTTGCATGAGCTCAGTTCTTTTCTAAGATTAATCTGAGGTCTGGTTATCATCAGCTTCGAGTACGAGATGGTGACATAGAGAAGACAACTTTTCGTACACGCTACGGGCACTTCGAGTTTCTTGTCATGTCATTCGGATTGACGAATGCCCCATCAACTTTCATGGATCTCATGAACAGAGTCTTCAGACCTTATCTGGATCAGTTTATGATTGTGTTCATCAACGACATTTTAGTCTACTCCAAGACACAAGCAGAGCATGAGTATCATCTTCGCACCATTCTACAGACTTTGTGGAATCACCAGTTTTTCGCTAAAAAGTCAAAGTGCGAGTTTTGGCTTTCTGAGGTGCAGTTTCTTGGACATGTAGTCTCAACTTCAGGGTTGTCAGTGGATCCGGCGAAGATTGAGGCAGTTCTAGATTGGGAACATCCTCGTAATGTAACAGAAGTGAGAATTTTTCTTGGTCTAGCTGGATACTACCGCCGATTTGTACAGGGCTTCTCAAAGATTGCCACGCCACTAACCTACTTGACAAAGAAAGAAGTCAAGTTTGAGTGGAGTGACGCGTGTGAAGAGGCCTTTGCAGAATTGAAGAGCCGTTTGACTACCGCCCCATTCCTCGTTCTGTGAGACCCCGCACGTTTTTACCGTGGTTAACGACGAGTTATTGAGGATTAAGTCGCATTTGGTAACTTCGCGAGTGAACGACCACGTTCATTTTTGAGTTTTTCAAAGTTCTTCAAATCCCTCATTTAAGGACTCGATGTAATAGTACGTGTCGACACAAGTCTCCCGGTATTTTCAGAATATTTTTCGGAGCTTCCGTTTATTTTCTACGAATATCTAAAGTTTCTGGTAATTTTTAATTATCATTCTGGTAAATAGTTTTTACCATTTAACTTCTTACTTTTTACCTTCTTTTTGGATCGATTCAAAATTGAATCTGGACTGTGCATTTTTCTATAAAAGGGTGAGAGGTTTGACTCGGTCAAACCTCCCATTTCGGTCAACTCTCTCTCGAGCTCCGGTCGAACTGTCTCGTCTGCTCCACTGTGTTCCGCCCGGAGCCGACGACTCCGGCCACCCCAGGCCGGCAGACCACCCCTATCATCTTCCTTTCTTTCTCCTCTATCTAGCTCAGTCCTTGGATCACTCGGACGTCCACTGTGGAGGGATAACGACCGAGAGGAGGCTCGACGGTCAACGACCAAATTCTGGTTCTCCTCTTCTCTTCCTCTTCCTTCTCTTGCCTCTTGATGTTCGATGTGATCTCTAATCGAAAAATACCTTTTTTCTCATTTTCACTGTTTTTCTGGGGTTTCCCCTGCAACTCCTCCGGTGAGCCTCCGACGACGTGATTCTGGACTGTTGAGGCTGAGGCAGGGCTATTGGAGGCAGTTGGTGAGGTTTTGGAGCAGGGGCAGTGGTAAGGGGTCAGGGCACTGGTAGGCAGAGGGTAAGGTTTTGCCCTCAATGAACTGTGTAATTGTTGTTACTGTTTTGTTGATGTGATTAGTGATCTGATCTGATATTGTTGTTTTCTTGTATGTTGTCGATAACTTGGAATTTAGAATTTACGGGGAAGCTCTGGCGAGATTCCGGCAAGTTGATCGGAATCCGGTGACGATTCCAGTAATGCCATGAATCTGGCTGAAATACCGAAGAGGTAGTCTTCGACTCCTTTTTAAAGTGTATTGTTTCCGTTAAGTCGAGTTAAGAGTCGTAATCAGAATTTACGTAAGGAAACATACTAAAACGAAAACCAATCATAATTGGGAACTTTTCATTTTAGGAAACTTTCCATTTTTGGAAACCTACTAATTTGGGAAAGTTTCCATTTTAGGAAAGTTCCATTTTCAGAAAAAACAGTTTAGTATAGAATTGAAGTTCAATGAAGTTTGACACAGTTTGGTAAAATTGGTAAAGTGTTGAATTGTTATCGGTAAACGATAACTGGAAATCCCAGAAATGTCAAGTTGACGGTTTTAAGTAAAAATTGGTGATTCACGTAAATCAATGTATTGACTCTTGGTAAATAAATTGGTTAATGTGACACGTTGGGTGTCCATAGTAATTCAACGAATTATTATGTGACACCCTAATGTCTAATTGAAATGGTTAAGAAAAGTTTGGAAGTTAAGTCGGACTTTCGGTAAATGAGCAAAGAGTCGATAACAAGAATAACCAAGTCAAAATGGTTAAAGAGTTAAAAAGGAAATTGGTTGGTCAACTTGGTCAATGTGGTCATTCCTGGTCAAACAAGGAATGATGTGGTCAACTAATTGTTATTGTTTCTTGGTTGCTAAGCTACTCTAATTCTGCAGTGATTCATTGGACGAGGTAGCTTACGCGGTGACCTCGGTTCACCGAGACGGTTCCTGAAAGCTTGGAGCGTATTTAAGGAACAACTATTCCAGGTAGGGAAGCTAAAACCCCTTTGTTAGTGGTTTTGCCTGATATATGAAAGTGTATGATTTTTGTATGCTCATGGTCGATGCCCCAAGAAGTTTTCTTTATATATGTGATAAATGATTTATGATTGGGCCATGAAAACCCGAGGCTAGACGTAAATGATTTTTGTATGATGATGTGATATGTTGAGCACCGTTGTCCTGATTTTCGGTGCGTGACCTGAAAGTGACGGGACCTAGTATATAGCACTCCCAGGGTGTCGATGACCGTGAACCTCTGAAGGGCGATGCCCTGTTTATTTTAATTATCCCACTTACGCTCGTCTCGCATAGAGTTAAGCGAGCCGTAAGTGTGGTGTGTACTACGAGTGATGTGTTGGGCATTAGCAGTAAATGGACACTCGTTACTATTCGTCTTCAGATGCATAAGTAGTTGGCCCCGGTTTACTGTAAAGACAAACCCGAGATTCGGTCACAGAGATTCGTGAAGCCCTGCAGGCTGTATTGTTCATTAAGCGCTATGGCCCCTGTTTTAGCATACTGCACTGTTTTCCCGAAAGATATGAAATGATGTTTTTGTGTGCCAAAGATTTTCGAAATGGTTTTATTTAGAGCTTAAATATATATATATGGCTTTATGGTTTTCAAACTTATCATTGGTGGGTCTATATGTGAGCACGCGAGGACGACGCTCACCCCTACAACAGGTTGTTTGCAGGTACTATGTACTGTGACGGGATAGATAGAGAGAGAGAAAGCTGTGTGTGTGGAGCCTCATTCCCTACTCGATGTTTGGTCCAAGTTGCACACACTCTTCCTGTTTTATCCTTCGGGTCGTTTACCAGAGCATTTTACATAAACAGTAAAAGGTGTCATCCTGAATTGTTAACCTTGTTTTATATTTTTATTGTTGTCGCTAAAGTTTTTAATTGACCCGTTATTTTGACCACCTTCCACGAAATTGGAAAACCTCTGTTGAATGTTTTAAGAAATTATTTGGTGTCACTCTAGTTAAAGTTTAATTTTATTTTACTTAGTAAAAAGCCTACGAATTTATGTTAATAAGTTGTTGGCACGTCCTTCAGACGTGTTGGCTTCTTATTGGCTTAAATTCGTGGCCACTGTAGTTTCCCCTCCCGGGACAACTTATGGATGTGCAATTCAGGGATTCTTATGGATTCTTGGCTAGCGTGTCATTCAGGCCCCACATCCTTCAGCAGTGGGAGAGAGCCAGTGGAATGATCCAGAGAGTCACTTGCTTCAAGCCTAGGTTTATTCAGGTGAAGCCGATAGCAAGTGGAGTGTCAGTGGTGATGGACTTATCAGATATAAGGGGCGTGTCTTTGTCCCTAGTGATGATTACATCGAGAGACTTGTGTTGGATGAGTCACACCGGACCAGTTTCACCATGCATCCTGGAACTACAAAGATGTATCAGGACATGAAGCGCCAGTTTTGATGGAAATGCATGAAACAGAGCATTGGGGAGTATGTAGCTAGATGTGATGTGTGCAAGCAAGTAAAGGCAGAGAACAGACATCCAACAAGACTTCTTGAGCCTTTAGCAGTTCCACAGTGGAAGTGGGATCATATCACCATGGATTTCATCACCGGCCTACCCCGTTCACGGGAAGGTCATGATGGATATGGGTGATAGTTGATAGATTGACGAAATCTGCGTATTTTCTACCTGTCAAGATGAACTCGCCTACTCAGTATTTCTCAGATTTGTATATTAGTGAGGTGATCAGACTTCATGGAATACCGAAGAGCATCATCTTAGAACGTGACCCACGTTTCACTTCCAAGCTCTGCAAGTCATTACAGAAAGAGTTGGGCACTGAGTTACATTTGAGTTCAGCTTATCATCTTTCAGATGAACAGTCTGAGCGTACGATTCTTACCTTGGAAGACATGCTTCGAGCATGCATAGTTGATTTTGGTGAAAAGTGGCATGAGTGTCTGTCACTTGTAGAGTTTGCATATAATAATAGCTACCACCGTAGCATTGGTATGGCTCCATTTGAGCCACTTTATGGTCGACCCTATAGGTCCCCTACGTGTTGGTTAGACAGAGTGGACAAGGTCTTACTTAGTCCTGATGTGATACATGAGACTTCGGAGAAATTTCCGATTGTCTAGGAGAGGCTTAGGGCAACCCAGAGAATGAGCAAGTCATATACATATACATGCCGAACACCCCTTGAGTTTGTAGTTGGAGACTTTATGTACTTGAAAGTCAGTCCCCACAAGGGAGTTAGACGATTTGGGGTTAAGGGAAAGTTAGCCCCAAGGTTTGTAGGGCCCTTCCAGATAGCTCACAGAGTTGGATCCGTTGCTTATCGGATACACCTGCCACCACGACTGCAGCATATACATGACGTGTTTCACGTCTCACAGTTACGGAAAAGCCCACCGGGAGCCCCACAAAATATTGTTTAGAAAGATGTATAGCTGTGCAGTGATGCTTCTTACGAGGAGAAACCGTATCACATCTTGGATCGTGATGTGAGGAAGCTCAGGAACCGTGAGGTTCCAGTTGTAAAAGTGTAGTGAGATCATCATAGTGAGGAAGAGGCTACTTGGGAGCTTGAGTCAGTCATACGGCAGGCTCTTCCGCACCTCTTCTGATGTCAGGTAAATTTCGAGGACGAAATTCAATTTAAGGGGGGTAGAGTGTGAGACCCTGATTATTTTAATTATTTTTTCTGACACATTTAGGGTTTAATTCCGATTACTTTTCGGTATGTCGATGACCGTGAACCTCCGGAGGGGCAATGCCCTGTTTATTTTTAATTATCCCACTTACGCTCGTCTCGCACAGAGTTAAGTGAGACGTAAGTGCGGTGTACTGTTACGAGAGATTAGTTGGGCATTAGCTGTAAATGGACGCTCTTGCTACTATTCGTTTATAGACGCATAAGTAGTTGGCCCCGGTTTGCTGTGAAGACAAACCCGGGATTTCGGCCACGTGTATCCTGAGAGTTCTTTCATGTGTGGTCAACATTTTTTACTCGAGCTTTGTGTGCGTGGTTATTGCATATGTTTTTAAATGTCCTGGACGTATTTCTATACGTATATTTACATATATAATCTATATGTTTTCCCATAGGTTTTAAACCCTGACTTGGTTGGCTTTGGGCCCCATTTGGGTTAGCGAGGACGCATTGCTCACTCCTACATCTTTTCAGGTCTTCATCACCCATCTCTCGAGGAGCTGGACTAGGAGCTCGTGGAGCGACGTCGGTCATCGTGCACTTCTACTTCCGGGGACACCCGTTCTAGTGTGGGCTTCATATCTTATGATTTCTGTATTTGGTGGTTTCTTTATAATCTGTTGCGTATTTTGAGACATTATTCGGGCTTGTTATTCCGATACCTTTTTTCCTTGTATTATATTTGTCTCGGGTATTTCCATTTGCTACCTTTCGCTTGTAAAATATTTGTATGCTATTGTGCACATTTGTCATTTCATATTTGACATTCATGTTATTCGTGTGTTGATTATTTTATTCATAGCCTTGTGGTTTCTGTCCGGGGGGTTATTAATGCGTCAAATGACGTATTGATTTCTCTCTAGACCGGGATTACAGTGGTTACCGTCGTGTTCCGGGGCCGGAAATAGTCTCGGGATGCGACATTCATCCTTTCAATTTTCACAAATTTAAAGAATATTATGCCATTTTTCACTCTAACAGCTTCTCCATCAATTTCCTTAAAATGGGGATAAAGGTGAAAAAGGGTTAATTCCTCGTATTTTCATAATCACCAAAAAGAGAGCGACATGCAACGAGATCGATGAAGAATGCGTCAGCGGTGAGGCTCCCTTACGACGTCGAGAAGTTGGCATACGTGAGCATGGTGGAGCAGGTTGGTTCAAATCAGGTAGGTGGGCGAGGAGCACGGGATGGGCTTTTTTAGAACTGGACCAGATCGGGTCTCTGTCAATGCTGATGGTTGGGAATGCGTGCCAACAGTGATGTAGACGGTGATGGTCACAGTGGTGGATTGGAAGCTTGTTCAGGGACTTTGGGAAGGACCTAGATGGACTCTAAGGGTCTAGGGGTTATGGGCTCTAGGGGTGGCCATTCGGGACTGAAAATCGAAAAAACCAAACTGAAACCGTTTAAACAAAACCAGAAGAAAAACCAGGCCGGAAGAAAAAAATCGGACCAAACCGGATCTATTTGGTCTGGTTTCTGGTTTCAGTCCCTTAAAAACCAAATAAGACCTTTCTACTAAGGGATCCATATCTTTAGTTTATTTATAGGGATAGACACTCAACAAACTTTTCGATCATATTTTTCAATCTTAACCGTTCAATTCTTAGGTCCTAATATATAGATCACCTCTGCAAAATTTCGTCTAAATTGGTGACCGTTAAGATGTTCAAAACTGCGAATTAAAATTATAGGCATTAACGGTTTAGATTTGACAGATTTGATCCGTCAATTGATTTCAGTTATTTCAAAGCTTTAACAATCACCAAATTAGATGAAATTTTGCAGAAATGATATATATATATATATATATATATATATATATATATATCTACATATTGAACGGTGGAGATGTTGATATGTGATCGAAAATTTTGTCGAATGCTTATCTCTATAAATAAACTAAAAATAGGGATCCCTCAATGGAAGGGCCCTCCTATATATATAATGTGTTTAATAGGTTATAAACAACTGTACAACTTTGTGAACCAACTATACAAAAAAAACAAAATTTTCAACTTTATGGGGAGCCTTATCTTCGGGAGGTAAACGTTCCAAATTTTTTAAATGGGTGGTTACATCTCATCTATGTGAGAGTGCAATGTGTGGAAGAGTCGACCAAACTAGGTCACTAAGGGGTAGGTAATAGCGTTTCCGTGTGATATGTGACGTTAAATTAGGGTTGACCGCTCTGATCGAGTCTCGAACTTTATTGAATTAAATTGAATTTTCTACCACACTCATAATTAACTATAATGAACATATCAAACGGTCCAATTTTTATTTTAGTATTCTAGCCATTGAAATCACAAGGTACCTACTTATGTGGTATATGTTACATGCAAATGTACAACTTTGTGAACCAACTACACAGAGGAAGTAAAATTTTCAAAAACAATGAAATACGATGTGTTCGTTATAATAAAATACTACGGTACAAAAATCACTTTAAACCGACAATGTTTGGGTCCCTATCAAACTGGTCAACCATATTTACCATTATTATTATTCTCTATGAGGAGCCCTATCGTCGAGAGTTAAATATCCCAAAATTTTTATATGGGTGGTTACCTCTCATTTACATGAGAGTCCATTGTGTGGAAGGTTTGACCAAACTATGTCGTATAGAGATAGATATAATCGTTTCCGTGTGATAAGTGAAGATTGATTAGTGTTGACCATTTCGATCGAGCCTATAACGTTGTCGAATCTAGTTAAATTTTATACCATTGACATCTTTTGTCATAATTATCATATCAGACGGTCGAATTTTCATTTATAAATTTCAGATATCGGAATTACAATGCACCTACTAATGTTGTATAACTTGTTTAGTAGGTTATAAAGAAATGAACAGCTTTGTGAACCATAGCCATTTTTCACTATAATGATCATGAGAATAAAAATTATCAAAATTATTAAAAAAACGAACCGTAAGTTTGGTTTGGTATTTGAAAAAGTAAAAAATCAGACTGGACTAGACGAAGTATAACATTGGTTTTATTTGTGATTTGAAGTATAAACCGGACCAAAATGGACCAGAGCCAACCCTAATGGGCTCTGAGATGAACAAAGAGAAATAGGAGGAAAGAGTGGAACATCAGACTTGGGCTTGGTTTTTTTAGATGAGCCATGTGGGTTTGGTTTGATACTAGATTTCATGTTGAATTTTAATACTACATTAAATAGAGATTCTGTAAAATAAAAAAGTTGTTGGATTTAGAACAAAAAAAATTATTAAGATTTTGTGTTTTGATTCTCTATTTTAAAGAAATGATAGAAAAATTATTGGACATGCTAATGATTGACATTTTGAAAGTGAAACATATAAAGCCACGAGATTGAACCACTCATTCACTTTAGAAACCATAGTCAAATACCAAAATGCATAGAGAAGTACTGCATGATTTGATTGACATAAAACTTACAAATTTATTAGACGAGCCGAAGTGATGATCCACATTAGCATATGTATTATGCTGATATGTGCTGATTAAATACTATACCATGCGGATGTAAAAAACAGAGATGATCACGAAACTTTATTTTTGATATAACTAGGTACCAATGGGATCATAGCAAAACTCCGAAGGGTGTATAATAACTTGAAGACACTAGATAGCTATTACGACACCAATTTGGAAAGGGCAGCATATGGCCTGCAGTTTGTACCAGGAAACACTACTACATCTTCCAATCACCGTTAAACTCACTTGTAAAATCCAGACCAAAATTGGCGAATCAAATCTCCTGCAAAATACTTCACCTTCACTAGGCTGTATCTCAGTCTGCAACATATACCTTCACTTGGGAGGATTGCTGCTAGGAGGCTCAGTTCCGGGGTGTGCACTTGGAGCTTCTGCTTGATAGCCAGGAGGAGGCGGAGGAGGTCGTGCAAGAGGATAATTACCAGAGTCTGGACCTGGAATCAAACCCGAGTCATAAGGACCTGATGGAGGACCTCCAGGGTAAGCACTTGCTGGTGGATGCCCTGGAATATAAGGAGCATGTGGATGATACATATGAGGTGGATATTGTGGATGTTGAGCATGATAACCAACAGCAGCGTATGGATCATGGCCATATGCCGGAGGATGCATATATGCTGGTGGTTGATGAGGATATCCCATTGGTGGAGGAGATCCTTGAGGTGGATATCCCATTTGTGGAGATGCTGAGGCATCGACGCTGCGTGACATCTGCTGCTCTTGAGGAGCTGCCATTACTGGATGCGGAGTATCAAACATGCCATCTCTTTTGTTCAGTTCAATCCTGTGCTGCGTCTGCATAAAAACTCAACATAAAATTTGTTGGTAACAAAACGAAATTAGCAAGTAGTTCTCAAACCAAAGAAATCATGATCATATTAACTACATACCTGCATGCAAGCACAGACCCTGAAAACAAAAGAAATAGAAGATTTCAAAGAATCAATACAGTTATCTTGATCACATCGTGACACTGAATGTATGGATCAAAATGGTGAAATGAAAGCCTTACGAGCAATAAACCGTTTCAGCGATACAGGTCAGACACTCAGCAATATCATTGATTTCACTAATTCCTGTTAGGCAAGCAACGATGTTACATATACACGATACTGATTGGAGACAGACCATGCATCCCTATAAAAGAAGGCCATGTTGATGAAATGAGATATCTGTAATTGGAGCCAGAAAAGGGCTGCAAACATAGAACATAGACACACAGCGAGGGAGATAAGAAAGAGGGCTTACAATGATGCAGTTATCACATCCTGTTGTCTTTATATTGAACTCATCTTGAATTATGTAGCGAGTTGAGGAAACTGAAGCTCCAAAGCAATAGAAAACCTAAACACAGCAAAGAACGAGTTTATATATACACCGAAGTATATATTTCAGAAAGACATCATAATAGAGAAGAGGGAAGAAGGGGGTGGGTTAATACCTCACAGCAAAGACAACATGTAGGGCAGTGTCTCTCACCACACCTTCCGCTGCATGGCATATATCCTCCACAACATCGATACCTATAATAAATAAGAATCCCCAAGTAAATACTCAAGGTTTCATCTCAATTACTCTTGTTAGATGAGAAACATATAGCTAGAGATGCATTAATTTTATAAGTTACGATACCTTGACATATCATCGTAAAGAGCTCGTTTGCGAAGTTTGAAAGAAGCACAACATGGACTGTCATGTAATACAAATAAGTTAGATTGCAAAGCGCAAGGTACAAACCATCAGACCATGAGTTTCAGATAAATAGAAGCCAAAACCAAAAACCAAGTACTGCATCAGAAGATGTCAATCAATCAATGCATACCAGCAACACGCAAAACAACAATCTGCAAAATTAGCAACAGAACAAGGTTAGAACATATTAGAGATGCACTTGGATAAATGATATGAAGATCCATTCATACAAACATTAATGTCAAATGGACTTTAACATCCGATTTTTGCGTCGTTTTACAGACGTAACGATTAATTTCCTCTCAGATTTCTACATTCTTCTAATAAATCAAAACCAAAAACACAATGATTTCGTCCGAAAATAGATCAACCCAAACAGCACCAAACAGTTGCATTGGAAAATAAACCGAAAACGAAATGGATAGAGTATTTACAGCCAGGGTCGGCAGTCATGGTGCTCATCAAATCCTTGTGCCATACATTCCGGTATTGCTGGCGGACCTTCATGCTCTCCAAGTCCTTTAACCCCATTTTTGTTTCGATCCAGTTTCTAGCGAGGTTCTCAGGCCACTTAGAGAATACAAAGTCGGAAAAACGTCAATTCGACGAGATCGGAATGATGAAGGAAGAAGGTGGAGAAATTGATCGAAGTGTGCCCCGTTCAATATCGCGAAGTGTGATATGTATGTGTAACATATTATATACCTGAGGAAGCAGGGAGATGGTGACGTGGAACTGAAGGAAAATGTTGAGTAGGAAAGAAAGGAGCATTTTTATGTTCCACAGTCCGAGTAAGTCTATGGCCTTAAGAATTGACCACGTAGAGTGATATTTTTTGTGATTTTGTGAACTTAATTAGTAAACCAAATTTACTATGGGGGTTAGAGAATATGGATTAAGATTGTTTGAAAGAATTTGCAAGTAAAAAGAAACGAGAAGCACTTTGGCAGTCGCTAGCTAGTTGCTAGTTGAAAGATACTACGTATACCGATCAGTTTTGGGAAAATTGTTTAAATATTATCTCAATTTTGTTTCACTATTAACTTTCACATCTCAACTGAACGACCTATCAAAACCGTATCTGAGGTTTCAACTCTGACCCACTTTCAGTATCCAGGACTAGTACTTGTTACCTTAGTTAATTTTTTAAAGGCAAATTCGTCATTTCCGTTTAAGTCTTCAACCTCTCTCGGCTAAATCTAATTATTAGAGGATAATGGAGATTATCTGAGAGAGAGAATTAAGGCGGATTTGTACAGAAAATGATGGAGCTTTTGTATGAGAAGATGATTATATATATATATATATATATATATATATATATATATATATATATATGCAACCCCTTCCAAAGAGGGATCTATTTTCTTGACATATATGAGGAATCAAGGATTACACCAACTTTTTGATCATCAAATTATATCTCCACCGTCTAATATATAGATTTATATATGTAGATCATCTATGAAAATTTTTATCCAATTTAGTGAGCGATAAGGTGCTAAAAATTGCAAATTAAAATTATAAGCATAAACGGTTCATGTTTGACAGATTTGGCGCGTCAATTGATTTCAGTTAATTCAAAACCTTAACGATCACCAAATTAGATGAAATTTTGCAGAAATGATCTACATATATAAATCTAAATATTGAACGGTGGAGATGTTGATATGTGATCGAAAAGTTGTTCTAATGCTGATATATGTCAAAAAAGGATCCCTTAGTGGAAGAGTCCTCACTTTCTCTCTCTCTCTCTCTCTATATATATATATACATATATACACGGAGAGGATCAGAAGAGGACATCTGCAATGCCCTAAAAGTGCGGATGTCTCTGTTTTTGCTCCGATCAAGCCCCGACAATGGTGTTTCTCTAACTGGGCGGACACCAGACCTCGATCGTTGGCTTCCTCTTACCGGTGGCCTCGCCGAATACCAGTTTGCAGTCTCTAGTGATTTGGTGTGAAGTTTTGGGTGGAGGTCGCTACACATACCCTCAACTTCGATCTTCATGGCAAAGTTGTCGAGGCTGCCTCTGTTGTTCATCCGGCAAGTAAGAGCCGTCGTCGGTGCCTGAATGTGGAGAACGGAGCGACGTCCACACTTTAAGGGCCGTGCAGACGTCCGCCCGTCAGTGAATGGGCATATACTCCGGCTTAAAGTGCGGACGTCGGCCATTCTTCGTCGTTTCACACAAGCAAAGACTTCTTGCCTTCCCGGATGATAGCACAGCTTCCCATAACTGTTTCCCTCCTTTCAAAACTTATCGTAGACAAGTTTTTAGGCCAACATGGTGTTTTCTGTCTAGAGTTTCATTACGGCCGAAAAACTCGTCGTCGACGATTCCTGGAAGGATGGAAGCGGTCCTGGGAGGCTGTGTTGTCTTTCGAAAATGAGAGAAGCTGTCGTCAGCGTGGAATGAAGGAGAACGACTGACATCCGACCTTTAAGCTGGAATGCGAACGTCCGCCCTTGAACGTCTCCGGGCACTTATATATATATGTGTGTCAGTGTGTGTGTGTGTGTGTGCGTGTACAGTCCTTCTCGGCTAAGGGCGTCTTTACCTTAACTTTTGTGCGGATTTCCTTAATTTGACCCACTTTTTTATTAAATTTTCTCATTTTAACCATTCAAAATCTTGATATATATATATATATGTATAGATTATCTCCATAAAATTTTAGCCGATTTGGTAATCGTTAAGAACATAGAAATATAATGAACGAACTGAATTTGTTCCACCTGAACCGTTCATGTTATTCTCTATAAATCAAAGTTTTTTTGAATGTCTTAATTAACGATCACAAAATTAGCTAAAATTTTGCAGAGATAATCAACTCATATATATCTAGAAACTGAACGGTTAAGATGAGAAAATATGATCTAAAAGTTGGTCAATTCAAGAAATCCGCACCAAACTCAATGTAAGGGCATTCATACTTAAGAAAATCTGTATATATACGTGTATATATATATATAGAAAAAATGATCCAAACAGTGTCCGACCTTTTAGAGAATCAAAGCTTTGGTGTCTCACGTTTCAAAAACTTCAAAATGGTATCCCACGTTCTTACCTTGACTGAAGAAAGGTATCTAGAACCGTTAATGTCGTTAAAAAACTAATCGTAGACATTTTTTGTTGTGGAAAGACTGATTTACCCTTTATTTTTGGAAAAATGATCTAAATAGTGTCTGACCTTTTAGAGAAGCAAAACTTTGGTGTCTCACATTACAAAACTTCAAAACGATATCTCATATTTTTAGCCTTACTGAAGAAAGGTATCTGAAACTGTTAGTTCCGAGTTACCAACATCCCTTGCACCATCACTCCCATCTGAGCTCCTCGCCTTCCTCCAATCGACTCTCGGTCTCGACTTCGTCTTCTTCGTCAAAATCGCATGGTATAAATGACTATTGTAGGATCCGGGACAACATATGAATCTCAAATTGATCATATCTGGCTACTTTTGTTTTGGATAACTACCAATTAATCACAAATGTTCTCCAATTTTAGCATGAACCATAAAGATTTGGAAAATATGACTGATACAAAATACTTTAGGTGACTATGATTAGCTAATGCTGACTATCGAGTGCATAATCAAGTATTCGCAGCAGAAACTGTATTATTATCTGAGAGAGATGTCGTAAAGACAGAGTTGAGAAGTCATGCTTCACTTGATCGTTATGAGTTTTTAGAGGAGGGTCAGAGCAAACTTAATTTATGTTTTGGCTTTGACTATGGAGAACTTCCTTGGCTTTGACAATGGAGACGAAGATGACAGCCTTTTTTCTTTTATTTTCTATTTACTAAGTTATATTCACTCTTACATAAATTATAATTAATTATTGTTCTTAATTTTAAAGACATAGAATTTTAGAGATGAAAAAGGAATAAGATTTTTTTAATAGAACTAACGGTTCCAGATACATTTCTTCAGTCGTGGTAAGAACGTGGGATACCGTTTTGAAGTTTTTGAAACATGAGACACTAAAGCTTTGCTTCTCTAAAAGGTCAGACATTGTTAACAAAGGGTAAATTAGTCTTTTCATGTCAAAAATGTTTGTCTTTAGTTTTTTTTAACGAAACTAACCGTTCCAGATACCTTTCTTCAGCAGGGGTAGAACGTGAGATACCGTTTTGAAGTTTTTGAAACATGAGTTACCAAAACTTTGTTTTTCTAAAAGGTCAGACATTGTTTGTATATATATGCACAGTTCACTTCAGAGTGGGATACTGCTTTGAAATAAAATTAAAGTGTCAAACATCTTATTTGACCCACTTTTAAGTCGTATTTTCACATCTTCACCCATCAGTGTCTAGATCATAGTGTGTAGATTATTGCTGTCAAGTTTCATCAAATTTGATGATCATTTGAGTTGCAAATTAGATAAATGCATCAGTAGAACAAAATATGTTTAAACATAACCGTTCATGTAAATCACGATTACAGAAGCTCAAATGATCTCCAAATTTGATGAAACTTGGTAGCTATGATCTAAACACTGAGCGATGAAGATATAAAAATACGACCAAAATAGGTCAAATAAGGAGTCTCACACTTTAAATTTTAAAGTGGTATCTCACTCTGGAAGGGAACTATGTGTGTATGTATATGTTAACCTTTTTTTTCACTCTATAACTTCTTCACTCTCATTCCCAGTCTCTAATGGCCTTCACCTTCTGATCGATGGCGTGGATGGGAAGAGGTGGAGGGTCAGAGGGTGGTGATGAATTGGAGTTCTAGAGAGAAAAATGTTTTTTTTGTATTTTTATTTATTTTTAATGCTGGTTTGGAATAGCTTTCCTAGATCCATACTCTTGGATAACTAGAGGCATAACATTGATGATTTGTGCATGCTGAGCATGGGTAAGCTTCTTATCCGTACTAGCTTGCATAATAGCTTTCTTCAGCTCACTTGGAACACGCTCATGACCTAGAACTTCAGTTTCCTCATCGAGCTTCCTTGTGTTTAGTAAAGTGTTTTTGGAGGCAGCCTTGTTAAGTTCAGTTGTAGCTTTCTTGATAATTTCGATCTCAACGTCTCCGTGGCCAGCAACGTTGACGACTTTCTCGTCCTACTTGGAAGTGGCGTTGGGTGCCTTCTTCCTAATTACGACGGGTTCTGAGTCTTGTGAGATTGGTCTGGCTCCTGACATGGCTGGCGATCTGTAGTCAGTATGAAGATATTAGGGAAATGATAAATTTACCCTAAAAAGTTAACGGAGGAAACACCATCAGTGATCTTGGATACCGAAAATGAATCAGAGTTGAAACCTCAAATACAGTTTTGATAGGTCATAAAGTTAAGATATGAAAGTTGATAATAAAGCAAAGTTAAGATACCATTTGAGCAATTTTCTCAACAATTTTATTACAAACACTTGCTAGTTGCTATTTTTCAAGAATGAATTGTTTTAACATCCCAACTAACCCTAAAAAATGTAACGCCTAAAAAGGCAACTGATTAGTAATTTCTGAATCATATATAGGGTGTTCTACATATGTTCATATAATTGAGTGTCGGTGAGTTGTGGCTTAGTTGATTAACGTGTTTAACCAATAACTTTAAGGTCACAGGTTCAAACATCACTAGACATATGTGAGGTATGTGAGTTATTAATAAAAAATTATATATATATATATACATATATATAATTTCTGAATCATATATAAGGTGTTCTACATATGTTCATAAAATTGAGTGTCGGTGAGTTGTGTCTTAGTTGATTAAAGTGTTTAATCAACAACTTTAAGGTCACAGGTTCAAACATCACTAGACATATGTAGGGTATGTGAGTTATTAATAATAAATATATAAATATATATATATATATATATATACTTGTATATATATATATATAGGTCCGGTTTAAGGGACACCAAAATTTACACAAATGTTTACACTGTTTATGAGCCATTAGATTTTAAAATCTTTAATGATCAAGATTTAATCTTTGAATGATGTCAACTCAACACCAAGTGAAGTGAAAATAACATGGCATTACATAATTATATACTAAAATTATTCTTTCTCATGAAAAAGAAAAGAAAATTAAAATTGAGTCGCCAAATGCCTTTATTTCAACCCTAAATCTAGAACATTAAAGATTTTAAAATCTTAATTCAAAAAATAAATGATTTAAAAATCTAATGGCTCACAAATGGTGTCAAAATTTATGTAAATTTTGGTGTCTCTTGAACCAGACCCTATATATATAATTGAGTCGCCAAATGCCTTTATCACAATAATTCAACTTAATCACAAAATTTACAAATCAAATTCGGAAGCGAGATCTGATTATTAACCAGGCGTCCCTTCCATAAGCTACATATTCAATAAAAAAGGATTTCATGATGTGTCTTAGAGGTAATGAATTCGTATCAACATTTTAAGTATCATCTTAAAAGGTTTTTACTAATAAGATAAACAATAAAAATACTGTCATAATTTCGGTTCAATATTTAGATAATCGAGAAATGACTAATCATACATATAGGTTGGAGAGGCCTCATCTGGTCATCTTCTCAACCACCACATATGGTTGACTTGGTAAGAGTTTAGGTATGGAACCCTCATACCCAAGTTTGAAATCTGTCAATTGGAGTTTAAATCTCAATTTATCTTGTTGGTCAGATGAGAGAAAACGTTTTGGCATAACTATCGACACAGATTAGCCTCTGAGTTCAGTAAGTCTTTAAAAATACCGACGTTGAATATTCAAAAAAAATCTGGTCATCTTCCCCATCTTTTTATGTTCATTGTAGGTCTCGGACAACACGTGACTCAAAAGCTTTCTCTCCTCTGCATCCCACTCCTGAACCTCATGGCTCATGTGGATGGTCGAAATCTGAAGGCCAAAATCGTCAAAGGAAAACGAAGTTTACGAAGAGCTAGCTGAGAAAGCAACAAAATTAATCAGCTAAAAAGGAAAACAAAAAAACCTGGATACATATATATATATATATATATATATATATATATATATATGCCAGCTCTAGCTATGAGATACTGAGATCTACAGACCCAAGACCAGCCTCCTCCTTCTTTTCCCTGTCTGAAAACCCCACGAGAGAAACCGAGGCAAAAAAACCCGCAAAAGCAAAACTCACACGGACTCTCAATCTCAGACATATAGAGGGAGAGAGATCAACACCAAAGGACATTACTCACCAAGATGAGGAAGTCCTGTTAACTGAAACTAACTCACACTCACCAAGATGAGGAAGTCCTGTTAACTGAAACTAACTCACAAGAGTGCATTCAAGTCTAAATCACATAAAATATTGGCCGAGAGAGTTCTAGGAACTATGAAGGGCATTCCCAACTCTAAGACTCCCACCCACCAAATTATCCTTGCGATTGAGTTTTCTATCCAACAAATGGCTTAGTTTGTCAGAAAACTAGGGGCTTGTTGATGTCATAATTTGGTTCGCTAAAAAACTTGACTTTTCAACGCATTCCACATAAGGCACGTTGGAACGTCAAAGAGTCCACGTAGGACTAGAGTGTATCATGACTTAACCAAAAGCCTGTGAGACCACAAGGACCTAGGAGCCTCAACACCTAAACTTTCTCTAGGATGTCTTGTAATCGCCACCAGGCATATCTCTTAGACATACCTAAGAGTGATTCAGAGAGGAAGGTGTCATAGGTACGCGACACCTTTCACCTATGTCACCATGGGTCAAACATTGACAACAAGTATGCCTTGAGTTTTGACTCTAGAAATATCTCGAGCTTTGACTCCAAGCATTCTTCGAGCTTTGACTCCAGGAATACCTCGTGTTTTGACTCCTAACATTCCTCGAGCTTTGACTCTAAGCATTTCTCGAGCTTCGACTCCATGCATGCCTCGAGCTTTGACCATAAGCATGCCTCAAGCTTTGACTCCAACCATTCATCGAGCTTTGACTCTAAGAATGCCTCGAGCTTTGACTCCAAGAATTCCTTGAGTTTTGACTCCATGCATGACTTGAGCTTTGACTCCAGGAATACCTCGAGCTTTGACTCCAGTCATTCCTCGAGCTTTGACTCTAGGCATTCCTCGAGCTTTGACTCCAGGAATATCTCAAGCTTTTACTCCAAGCATTTCTCGACTCTAAGCATTCCTCGAGCTTCGACTCCATGCATGCCTCGAACTTTGACCGTAAGCATAACTCGAGCTTTGACTCCAAGCATTCCTCGAGCTTTGACTCCAAACATTTCTCGAGCTTCGATTCGACTCTATGCATGCCTTGAGCTTCAACTCCATGCATGCCTCTAGCTTCGACTCAAGGCAATCCTCGAGCTTCAACTGCAAGCATACCTCTTAAGCATAACTTAAGAGTGATTCAAGGATTTGCGACACATGCCTCGAGCTTTCACCGACTATATTACATCCGCTCCTTCCTTCCATGTCACCAACTTTTCTCCTATAAATACAAGCCTTCCCAAGGCTAAAAAGGAGAGGATACCATCTCCAGAATTCCATACTCTCTTTCTCTGTTTCTCTCTGGAACAAGGCAAAGAGCCAGAAACAAAGCTAGCGCAACAGCCAAAGAGTTGTAGTTTTAAGTTCTTCTCAATCATCAATCATGACACCACTCTCGAACCAAATGGTTCATGACACAAACCCTCATACTCAACCACAACTGCTTCAACATCATTCGGAGGAAGTCCATCAGGCAAGTGGAGAAAGTCCACCAAACGAGTGGAGGAACTCCACCAAGCGAGAGGAGGAAGTCCTTCAAGCGAGTGAAGGAAGTCCATCAAATGAGTCGAAGAGAAAGACCGCTAAATGAGCTGAGGATGAAACTCAACATCGTCTGGAGGAAGTCCATCAAATGAGTGGAGAAACTCTACCAAACGAGTGGAAGAAGGTCATCAAAGGAGTCGAGGAGAAAGACCGCCAAATGAGCCGAGGATGAAACTCAACATCATCCGGAGGAAGTCCATCAAATGAGTGGAGGAACCCCATTAGACGAGTGGAGGAAGTCCATCAGACGAGTGGAGGGACTCAACCAAATGGGTAGATAAATGACTTCAAAGGAGTCAAAAAGAAATACCACCAAATGAGCCAAGGATGAAACTCAACATCATTTGGAGGAAGTCCATCTTCGGCTTCCAACTATATATGTCATGATCATCTCTGTAAAGTTTCGTCCAATTTGGTGATCGTTTGGGTACCGAATTAGATTAAATAAGTCGATAGAACAAAATTTGTTCAAGTAGAACCGTTCGTGTAAATCACGATTATGGAAGACTAAACGATCACCAAATTGGACGAAACTTTACAGAGATGATCATGACATATATATCTAGATACTGACTGGCTATGATCAAAAAATTTGACCAAAGAGTGAGCGAAATATGGACCTTCACACTTTAATATTAGAGTGAAGGTTCGCTCTGGATAGTGACTGTATATATATATATATATATATATATATATATATCAATGAGGTTTAAACCTATAACCTCAAAATTGTTAGTTAACACATTGAGATTTAAGTCATTTAACCTGATTTAGTTTTATTTCGCAATTATGGGATCACTTTTTTAATTTTTTTTATTAATAACTCACACACGCTATATATATATATATATATATCAATGAGGTTTAAACGTATGACTTCAAAATTGTTAATTAACACATTAATCAACCAAACAACGACTCACAAACGCGATATGTGGAATCATAATTAAACACAAATCTATTCAAATGACATGTTAAATTATTAGTCTAGAAATAATGATCAAAACGTGATCAAAATGTGAGTTTTCTGATTTCTAATCTTGGTACATTTGTATGACCCTTATATGATTCATTCGTTTGAGGGTAGATGAACTTGGAACAATATATTTTCTTGTTTATCAACTTTTATTACTATACCGTCATGGGCTCGTCTCACGTTTGTACAAATCAGTGAATTATACAAATATGACTTGTATATATAGTTTCCTACAATATCTCAATATTTACTCTATTGAGTAACCATCAACCACTTCCCATAATAACCAAAGGAGAAAAAGCTTTTATGTTTGTTAGATCAGTTAGATGGTAAGGAAGCTAGTAATTAACAAGTAAACAGAGATACATAGCATCCAACTTTGATTAAGAATTTCATGTGTGAAGAAGGAAGCATAGAAGACATGCAGAATGCACGCCCTCATCATGTCACCATTTTCATGACTTTGCCACGGTTTTGTTCTGGATGATAGGCAAGCTATGGCAAAAACGTGGTATCACTGGTTAAGAAAAATGTCATATATTGTAATGGATATTGAGAAATTATGGTGTTACAATGTTACTCTCGCGGTAGTTAAGAAATTATGTTGCTCGCTTTGATTATCTTGCCTATTTTCTTTTGCACCTGACTTTAATCATATACGTTGCTTACATACCGCAAGGCACATGTAAAGATAGTCTCATGCCTTCACCTCCATACGCTTTTCTCTCTGACACAACTGTTTAGGCCACCCTTCTTTCCTGTTTTAGCTCGATTGGGATCCACTATGAGCTCTTCTCTTCTCTTTGCTTTGATTCTTTTTGTAATAATTGTGCAATCCGTAAATCTCGTCAATTGTCTTTTTCGCCTAGTATAGCACTTGCTACCTTTCTTTTCCATATTATACACAGTGATGTCACCTAGTTTAGTTGCTAGTGACTTCAAATATTTGTACTCCTTACTGGTGAGTTTTTTCATTACACATCGCTTTATATGCGTCATAAAAATGAATCTCTCACTCACTTTCACTCTCATTTATTATAGGTCTGTTAAATATGTTCAAATTTATAATGACACTGAGTATGTGAACAACACATTTCTAATTATTGTAATTTGTTGGGTATACAAGAATGATTCTCTTGTGCCCCCTCTCCCAACACATCTCGGTAAAATGAGCTTGTTGAGCGTAAGCATCAACATAATGCTATAGTGACATGTACTCTCCTACTCATCTCCGAGGCTCACAACTTTGGGTCTATCTCATCAATATTCTTTCTTCCCCCACTCTTAGTTGGGTCACACCTCATACACGTCTTTATGACACTCCTCCATCTTATCCCTCTATCCGTGTCTTTGAATGTTTTTGTTTTCCCCATCTCGGTCATATAGGTATCACATAAATTGTCAAGTCATAGTGTCGAATGTGCTTTTATTGGTTATAGTACACGTCACAAAAATTCACTACAAAAATTAATTAGGTTAGCCACGACTGAATGTCGTCATTAAAAGCCAGTTTACCGT
The DNA here is from genome assembly GCA_951800085.1 of Comarum palustre. Lineage (NCBI taxonomy): Eukaryota > Viridiplantae > Streptophyta > Magnoliopsida > Rosales > Rosaceae > Comarum > Comarum palustre. The sequence continues at coordinate 15,856,645 of OX637581.1, read as the reverse complement.
CGTAAAAAGGCAACAACGACGACATTTTTGCCGTCACCGTTGAGGACGTGGCCGTTGCTCTAGGCTACGGCAACGAGCTGTCACTAAATGGTGGCGGCGGCAATCAGCCACTGCCAAGGCCGTCGTAAAGTTGTATTTTGAATTTAAAAAAAAAATATCTGACAAACATATATTAGCTTGCCAATTTTTTGTTGGACAAATGTTGTGCAAAACGAAATATATTAGAAGAAGAATTGTTATACTGAATTAAATGTATTCAAATTAATACCAATCTTACACCTGAGCTATAACTATACAAGCACATCAGGCTCTAAGTGTTTATACCAATTAGTTCCTCGAAACAAGCACAAAACCAACTAAGTACAACCAACTAATTCCTTATTCAGACAGTGTGCAAAGATCTTCATTGTACATATCTACTATATAAGCCAATTATCCAACTTGCAAATTTCGTTAATAAGAATAAAAATAAAGTATAATGCAAGTTATATGAATGGTATAAAATACACATCAAATATTATGACTGTAAAGATTTTATCAAACACACTTGCTATATTCCTCCATAATGCACAAAACCATCAGAGGCCTCACAACATAACACACTAAACCTGGAATATATTATTTAAGAAGAAGTAACCACCAATGAACAAAAGAAAAGATTAACAGAGCTATAAAATAAAAATCTACTAATTGGGATGTATAACGCATCACCAACAAATGAGTTTACTCCCATATGGCTATATCACAAATCTATCTGCTACTAACATGCAGGAAATAATTAAAATGAGTATAAATACTAATCAACCTTTGTTTCCCTTTTAAGCATAAAAAGAACTAAATTTAGACAAACACATAAAACATGCACTGAGTTTTACTAGCTGAAAAATACTTATGCATTTTCTCGAAACTTTATCACTCACAAAAGTAATACATCCTTACCTGTCGCATCCCGGGGACTATTCTCGGTCCCGGAACACGACGGTAACCGCCGTGACCCCGATCTAGCGAGTAATCAATACGTCTTTCGACGTATTGATGACCCTCCGGATCGAAACCACAAGGCTATGAATGAAACATACAACAAATGAATAACAATATGAATGTCAAATACTGAATTACAAATGATCAGAGTAGCATACAAATGTTTTACAAGCGGAAGATAATAGAAAATACCCGAGACAGAAATAGTACATGAAAAAGTCTCGGAACATTGGGCCCGAATAAATGTCTCAGAGTATCCAACAGATTACAACATACGAAAATACGGAAATCAAGATACATGAAAACTACACCAGAATGGAAGTCCTCGAAAAGTGAAGTGCACGATAACCGACGCTCCGCGGTCTAGTCCAGCTCCTCTAGTGTCGGGTGCTGTAAACCTGAAAAGATGTAGAGGTGAGCAACTCGTCCTCGCTAACCCAAATGGGGCCAAAGCCATCCAAGTCGGGGTTTAAAACCCATGAGAAAACATTTCGTATATATGTATATGTACTCGTAAGTACGCAAGAGCATGTGGGAATGTAAATGCACGGCACGCACACAAAGCTCGGTAAAACATGTGACCACATATGAAAGAACTCTCTGGATCTGAGCGGCCGAATCCCGGGTTTGTCTTTACTGCAAACCGGGGCCAACTATCTAAGCGCCCGAGTGCGCAGAATAGCGAGAGCGTCCATTTCCAGCTAACGCCCAACAAATAGCAGGTCACACTTACGTCACGTTTTACTCTGTTCGAGACGAGCGTAAGCGGGATATGTGAATGAAAATAAACAGGGCATAGCCCCTCCGGAGGTTAACGGTCATCGACACCGTAGGAGTGCTAGAATACTAGGTCCCGTCGCTCTCAGGCCAAGCACCGGAAATCAGGACGACGGTACTACTTTTCGATCCAAAACTCACACACACACACCAAGTGCTATAAGAAGCATGTGGTCAAGCTTAAAACAATGCATCTTTATTTAATACGTAAAAAGTAAAAGAGCCGCCGACCCAAGAGGGTTTCGGCTCACCCAATGGGCGTGCTCCCCCTACCTGGTATGATGGTACAACTGGCTGCGCTCCAATCCCGGGTCCTCCTGAAGTCTGTGTAGACGAGCTCCTGAGTCTGTGGGTGAGACAACAGTGATAGTCAGGTATATGTAATTCGAGGTCTATCATCTACGACTAAGACTTGATAAACACTCTTTGTTTATCTTTCTGACATTAGGGTTTGACTTATTTGACACTCCGGTTCTCGAACCGGTGAGAAGTCGGAATTGTTTCTTATTCAGTACTTACGTCGTTTTTTTTTGCCACGTTTACAAGCTAAAAGTCTTTAAAACGTTAAACCGTAGTGTTCGAAAACGTAAAATAGGTGTTCTACGGCATAAAAGAAAAGTCAACTTTGGAATAGTAAAAGTCAACGGTCAACAGTAAAGTCAACGGTCAGCGGTCAAAAAGTCAACCGGTCAAAGTCAAAAAGTCAAAGTCAAATAGTCAACCGGTCAAAGTCAACAGTAAAAAGTAAACAGTAAAAGTAAACAGTAA